>QEPC01012366.1:521434-541466 GCA_003113815.1 Sphenodon punctatus
CAACCTTCTAGTCTCTATCAACCCAAGCTCCACCTCGAGGGATTGATGCAGCGGTTCGATCTGGTTGTTGCCAATCAAGATCTGATAGACGATAAAGTGGGAGGTCTTACCTTTATGGGCCCACAGGGCAATAGTAAGGTGGATTGAATATTGGTAGAGGCTGATAGGCAGGGGCAATTTGGGGAGGTTGGGCTCATTCTTAGACCAGAAAGCGACCACCTCACCCTAAGTATCGAGCTACAAACGGATACGACTGATTGGCCTAGCGACCTGGTAGTTGGCAAAGGGGATCCCTGGTATCATCTTAGGAGGCTAACTCCCACGACGTTTATGGCTGAATTTCAGGTTTTCGGAGGAGAATATTATATTCTCCGCCGGGTGCAAATGATCCAGGAGTCTTTGGATTTAGACCTTGTATTGGAGAGTTATGAAGATCTACTCAAACTCCTCCATGACAAATTGTTCATTGGAGGTAGGCCAAGGCAGTTGTTTCCAAATCACTGGTACGATGCGGATTGTCGTGCCACAAAAAGGCACCTTATTAGATCAAAAAGGAACTGGGCCAGGGGCCAAGTCAGGGGCCAATGGGAGGAATATAGCCGCCTGAGGGTTTCCTATGCGCGCCCGTTAGGGGACAAAAAGAGGGAGAACTTTGATAGAATATGGACAAAAATGGCAACCAACTTGGCTACCGGGCATTCGGGCGGCTTTTGATCCGCCTTGAATAAGTTAATTAAACCTAGGGGGACCTCTGATTCTCAGGCCATCTCGATGGACGTATGGGTGGATTTTTTTACGAACCTTTACTCAGATCATCAGGTCCCCCTGGAGGACTTGGAGACCCCTGTTCAGACAAGTGAGCTGTCTGAATGGTAGCCGGAGCAATTTTCTGAGGGTAAAATCCTCACGGCCATTATGTCACTGAAGCAACAAAGAGCGTCAGGTCCTGATAAGATTGCAGCTGAAATGCTTCAGGCAGCGCCAGGATGGTGGGCTGGGGCCTCGATCTTACCAGGATTATTTCTCAAGGTTAGTAATGGCCTTAGGGTTCCCCAATCCTGGTCCAGGAGTTGGATAGCACCAATTTTTAAGAAAGGTAAAAGCACAGGACCCTGGTTCGTAGAAACCAATTAGTTTATTATCAGTGATTGGCAAGATATAGGCCAGACTTCTCGATGAGCATTTGGAGCGGTTTGGTTTTAAGACAGGCCATTCAACTATTGATTGTTGTTATAATTTCCAAGATAAAAAAGGGTAAAATGTACCTTGCGTTTATTGACCTAACCAAGGCATTTGATTCGGTTCCCCGTGCAAGGCTATGGGCAAAACTTAGGGCCCTAGGAGCTTGCGATAAGCTGCTTTTGCCTATAATCCGGCTGTATTCTAACAACGAGGCTGTGATTAAACGGGGTAACTCATCGTGGCAGGCTGGCAATTTCAGTATAAATAGGGGGGGGGGGTGCCAGGGCTGTGTCCTGGCGCCACTCCTCTTTAACTTATATGTAGCAGACCTAATCAAATATTTGGGATCTAGCGATACTCATGCGCCCAGAGTGGGAGAAACTCAAATAAGTGCGCTCAAATTTGCTGATGATATAGTGCTGCTTTCACAAGCGGAGATAGGCCTGAAAAGATCATTGGAGAAACTCCCACTGTATTGTTGGACAAATGGTCTGGTGGTTAACGCTTCGAAATCCAGAATGATGATCCTAGGCAAGAAACCCAAAATTGGCAGATGGAGGTCTCCCATTGGGAATATGGAGGTGGTTAATGTATTTAAATATCTGGGAGTCATCTTTACAGTTAGAGGCACTTGGAGTGTGCATCTCCAGAATAGGGCAAAGGAGGCCTCGAAGGCAGGTCGACCCCTAGGTGGGGCCGCGAGCATATCCAAAGGGATTGCTATGACTGCTGTTTTGAAAGTCTGTCAAGCAAAGGGTCCGCCTGCAGCCGCCTTCGGGGCTGAGTTGATCACATACCCAAATATTGGTGTTTTGGAAAAAGTTCAAACCACTTTCCTTCAGTACTTACTTAGAACTGGACCTAGTACCCCAGGGGCCATTTTGAGGGCCGAAACGGGCACTAACTCTTATCAAAATGTATGCAAAGAAGTCCTACATTCGATTTTGGTTGCGGATTCTATCCCTCCAGGAATCGCACCTATTGGTCCAGTGTTTGAAGGAAGAACTGGTAAACTTGGGGTCAAGATCTTATCCCTGGCTAAGTTACCTGGGGGCCCTCCTTGGGGGGACAGGCTTTTCCTTTCAGTACTTTGAGGGTAAGCAGGTGTCTGCTATTAAGAGGGAGGTATATCAGAGACTGAGGGACATCACACACCAGGAAGATTTGGGGGCGATCTCTTCCTGGAAGGTGGCTCCTTTTTTAGCACGTATCAAACCTGATGTTGCCTTGGAACCCTGTTTAGATCTCTTGAGCAATCCTAGACTGCGGAGGAGGAGCTATACTCTCCTCCGTTTCCAGCTCGTGCAGACCGCACTCTTGGAGGGTCGATATCACAGGGTGAAATATGATCAGAGGTGCTGCACTTCTGGCATCAAGGAGGTGGAGTCAATGGATCATTTTCTCCTGAGATGTAATTTTGAGGGCAACTTGGCTATCTCCACTTCTCAGGGAGGGAATGTCCTTTCAGTCGGAAGGATGTTATTTATTTCTCCTTTCTCTTGCTAGTAGAGAGGATTTGTTTAACACCGCATCCTTTGTCTGGCTGGCTTCTAAGAAAAGGACTAGCATTAAAGCAAAATTGCAACTCTAGCTCAGGATTATCCGAATTCCCGTTAACAGTAGGTTTTCCCTGTAATCCTCCTATGTAAGAGTTAAGCCACAGTAGGTTCTATGTTATTTTTTTCTAAATTGGATCTGATTGCCTCGAGTTTTGGCATTTTCTATTTTATTTTGTTTCGTAACTATCGTTTGACCGTCTGTATTGTTTGTACGTGATTTTTTGTATGTTTTGTATGTTGGTTTGGGCTATAGCGAAGGCTGAGCCTTAATAAACAAATTGAAATTACTGCCCCACCCCACCCCCCCGGCCGATGGAAGGACGCATGCGTACCGGACAGTCAATTTCCTGTATGATATCCCAGCATGCATTTCTGATGTACTTGTCAATATCATGTTACATTAACGTCATCACAGAAAGTAGGTGTTAACAGGAAAGAAAATGCCTGACTGACAGCGCATTTCATCCAATCAAAATCTCTCTCTTTTTTCCCCCTTTTCTCTGGTGCAACAATTTCAAGTTCTGTAACATTTTGTACCTCCATTTTATGTGCGCACTCAACTGCGTTGGGTGTGCAGGCACTCCATAATTTCCCTAGCCCCTGTCAATGTGTTCTTTCTATGTGTCTTTCCAGGAAATCCCTTTGCTCGATTCTCCTCTCTGCCGCCTCCTTCTCGCGTACAAAGTCCCCTTTGCTCCTCAGCGGGGAGAGAAAGGAGGGAGGTTTTTTATTCTGCCCATCATAACCATACATCTGCAAAGGAAAAGCCTTTGCTTCTAAGCGGGGAGAGGGTGGGGACTTAAAACGAAAGGATTCATGGGAAAACCAATAGGTTCAACAGGATAGAGAGTAACATCACGTCCCCTCCACAAAATGCTAGTCTCTGTGACCGGAAACACGACGTAATGGGCATTTTTTGCATAAACACACACCACATCTGATTAGACGCAACAGGGGACACCCAAGTCCCCAAAACACCCACGTTATGGTTGGAGAAGATCCGGACTGCACTTGGGTGTTTTATGAGGGGCAAAAGGGGGGCTAATGTGTGACGGAAATTCATCACCGTGCTTAGACAGAACGGATACACGTGTTTGTGTCCCCAAACACAACATTTTGTTCTGTGTAAAGGCACCCTGAGCCTCACCCAGCCCCTTAGTTTCAGCACTTAGATCCAAAAGACGATAGAAAGAAAACGGTTCACAAAATGGGGATTCTCAAGTCAACTCAGTCCCAAAGAAAACTAAGACCAAGCAAGAGAGCCAACAAAATGACTGACACCTGCCTTTTGTTCCTTCTTTTGTCCCAATTTTTGGGCTTCAATACTCCATTTCATTGGTCGAAGCTTTTACTAACACAGCTGAGGCTGTTTGCTAGAATATAAAGCTTTGTTTCGTTGAGTAAGTTGCCCCTTTCCACCTTTTATCCTTACGGCCAGCGTCCCTAGCCTTGAAAGATACTGGGGGTAGGTGTTGCTCTGTTCCGTTGGCGAGCCTTATCTCTTTCTGAGGTATCTTGAGGGCACTCTTTCACCTAGAAAGCAGTTCACACACAATATGAGCCTGCAATCAACACTGTACGGTCTGTACCACAAATCTTTCATACAGCCTTGTGTGGCTCTAATGGGGTGGCTCTTTCAGTGGCATAACTGAGTTCAGATTTTTTTTGGGGGGGGGGAGTTGGATCCCCTTGACTAATCCCTGCCCTCCCCCCCTCCCCGACTCTGCAACTGCAAGGGGAGGAGGAGCCCGTCCCGGACCGTCTGTGCCGAGAGAGTGGCAGGAGGATGAGCTCCCCCATTTTTCTATTCCCCCAGCCAGTGCGGCAGCTGTATGGGGCCTACCTTGGTTCCGTTCCTTCTTCCTCTGCCAGTTCCTGTTGCGCGGAGTGCCTCTGCAAACACCCTGAGGCACCCTCCTGGGACTTCCAGGTGGAGGGAGAGGCGTGGGCCGAGGGAGAATGGGTCACCAGAACAGCAGGCCACTCCCTTGTCAACGCAACCCCCACAATCAGACATGGAGCCAATAACTTTGGTTTTAAATCAGGCCGTACTCTTTATTAATGTAACTTGAGGCCGGTGAGTAAATTGCCCAATCTGGGTCCAGGATGCTACCTAAGTCAACTTTTTATTAACTTGGGCTTACCTGGATGTGCCTTCCAATGTCAGCTCCGATTAACATAACTTAAACGACCCCCTCGACAGGTCCTAGCCGTGGCCGAACGGGGGAGGGGAGGTGTGCCCCACCAAGTAAGGAGTTAATGCGGTAACGAGGCCGAAGACTGTGCCCATCCTTGGTCCCCCAGCTAACGCACACTCCCCGGGACGTGACCCCAGGCCTGCTGCACCCAACATTATCTGTGTACCACGTCCCCATCTCTTAAGGAAATGACTTCAACTTACCTATCCCTACCTATTTATCTACTTTCACCTACTGGACACCTACTGAGTGTGACAATTATTTACCCGTACTTTATATGCAGGAATAAGATCAAATTCAACCAATTACCACATTACCCTATTTAATAATTGAATACAGCTACTCCAAACATGAATCAGCCTAGCCAAAGTGAATTATTAACCTATTCTCCACTGTGAAGGAGGTGAAAAAATGACCCTTTCACCCATGGAATGCTCATTCAAAATTCCTCCTTGGCTCCGTAATGGCAACCAGCTCAACCTGCAGTGGAAGAGGGGTGGTGGGCGGGGCTGACTGCTCGTGTTCCGAGCCCCGACTGATCCGCTCCTGAGCGGCAGGGGGTCCACCCCGCCTATCAAAGGGCGGGCTCCCCTGCCCCACGTGACCGCTTTTTTCGCGCCACGTGGGAGGGTTGCCAGGCAACCCTATCACAACATAGAAGGAGCCTTCTAACACACGGCCCCCTTTCCTCCTTCCTGATGGGAGGGGCGGAACAAATCCCCCGTCGCCGCCATTTCACGGCGAAGGGACTACTCCCAGAAGAAAAAGGATTTAAAATTGAGTGGGGGGTGGGGTGGGGTGGAGCTATTGCTTTCTCCCACACCCCTCAATTTGTGAGGGACACGACTCCCACATCCCCCACTATAAGAACACCCATTGGGAAAGACATCTTCTCCACGTAGGGACGTGGAAAAAGTCACTCCTACTGTTTTCATTGGGTTTCATTTACAAAAACGCCTTGGGGGGCGGGGTGAGAGGGTGAGGGGAGGGTGGTAAACAACTTTACTGTTTCGTTTTTAGTTTATTTTATTAGAAATTAATAAAAGGTGCATAAAGCCCCACCGGGCGTGCAAAAAAGGGCGGTTATGAGCCTGCGCAGAGTGGCTATTTGGGACACGTATCCCGACCCGAGCTGCTCGCAGGAGGGGAAGGATACAAATTGAACAAAATAAATAAAATAAATAAATAAATAAATGTGCCGTGATTTTTTTTAAAAAAATAAAAAATAAAATCATTTAAAAAAAGAAAATCACCGTGCACGTGTGATTGCCTGCCGGGGCCGTTCTGCGCACGCACCCCATTTCCCGAAAGGGGGACGGCGCTGCCGGCGCTATTTTGGGAGAGGGCGCACGTGCTCAGAACGGCCCCAGGGGCCATTTTCCTCGTGCACAGTTTTGTTTTTTTTTATTTTTATTTTTAAAATGAAAACGGATGAACGCAAAGGGATAGAAAATAATTTGCTTATTTGTCCATTTTCGTATTTTAATTACTAGAACAAATGGAGCTTCATTCATTTTAGTCATTAAAAAACCTGAAACCTAGCGGCACATCCCGGGGTGAAAACAGACATGACGCTAACCACCCTTGGGGGTCATTTATGCATGTTTCCGGGCTGCCTAGGGCACCAGCACAGCTCTGCAACATGCATCAATAACCCCCAAGGGTGGTTAAAGGGTGGTTAGTGTCCTGTCTGTTTTCACCCCGTCTCCCGGCGGCTCGCTGCTCAGTGTGGGTGTGTTTCCGTCTGATTCAACGCGAGTCTGTCACAGCCCAGCTGCAGAGCCTGTCCCTTTAGCTCATGTTGTAAAGGTCCATGCTTCAACCTCCCAAGGTCTCTAGTTCAATCCCTGGTGATCCCTAGAAACGATGGAGAGAGAAGGAAGGCCAGGCTGGGAAGGATGCTCTTGTCTTGTGTTGTGGAGCCTTCCTGGCTGGCGCTTGGAATAGTTCACATTCCTCCCCTGATAAGACCCAAGGTTTGGCCTCCAGGAGCATCTCAGGAATCCGGTGGAGCCTTGGCTGGAGAATGGGGCATCCATCCTGGATGCCAGCTCCGTGCCTGCGGTCCTGCCTGCGCTGCCGATTGGGAATCCCTGCCACGGGGTATGGTGGGGAGAGAGAATACCCATCAGCTAAGATCACCTCATTCGGCCAAGGATTCATGACTGCAGGGGAAAACCTGACGGCGGTCAAGAATCCCAACAGAACGTTAGGAATTATTTAGGAAGGGATAGAAAATAAAACTGAAATATCATAATGCAGCTGCCTAGCTCTATGGTGCGACCGCACTTTGGATACTGTTTGCAGTTCTGGTTGCCCCCATCTCAAAAAAAAGATCTAATAGAACTGGAAAAGGTGCAGGGAAGGGCAACAAAAAAGATCCAGGGTCTGGAACGGCTTCCATACGAAGAGAGGTTCTTCAGCTTGGAGAAACGGGAAACCACATCAAAATCCTGGTTCCACTTCCCGATACTGTCTTGGATAAATCAAGAACCTCTCAGGACTCAATCACGTCTCAAACAATGTTTCTTGATTAACCAACTTTCCCCTTACAGGAATCCTGTTTATCGCTTTGTCGTCCATTGCAAATACCGACGCAATACCGAATTTCCAACACTCCATTTCCCCTTGTACTTCCTTGTCACTCATTGGATGGCAGAGCAGGGACCACCCTGTCCGGGCAGCACAGAGAGCGAGAGGCCTGCCCTTCTCTCCCCACAGACATTGGCTGGTACAGATTCCTTTACTAATCTACAATCCTATTGCAGATTGGTCAAAGCAAAAGGGACCAACATAGAACAACAATTCTGATTGGAGGTGCTGGCGTGGAGGGTAAGGGGCACTGGAGAGAGATTAAGGGGTGGGCTATTGGCACAGTGATTGGCTCAGAAATGCAGAAACAACCAATCCAGAAGGAAACTAGTACCCTCGGCAACGCGGTCAGCGGGAAATGAATGGTACATGGTACGCAGTCAGCGGGAAGTCGGTAAATTGGGACGGTATCTCATGGTACTGCGAGAACTGAGAAATCTCATCCGTATCGGGAAACTGTCCGGAAATCAATCCCAGTTCCCAATACGAAGAGATTTCCTGCAAGCTGCAATTTAGCTGTTCCTTTCAGCCCTAAACAGAAGTTTATAAAATCATGAGTGGTGTGGAAGGAGTAAATTTGGGAGTTGTTCTTTATCCTCTCCGATAGCCCTAGAGCTAGGGGACACTCCAGGAAACTAACTGGCAGCAGATTGAAAACAAACAGAAGAAAGTATTTCTCTCTCTCTCCTCTCTTTCTGCACCATTAACTTGCGGGACATTTTGCCAGAGGAGGCGGTCACGGCCCATAGCACAGCTGGGTTTAAGGAAGGATTGGATAATTTCTTGGAGAATAGATGTAATTACTGTCGGGAGCTGGGAATGAAAGGGAGGGAATGGATTGCCCCATTGTGACCTGTTGGGGACTTCTCCGAAGCGACAGAAAGTGGCTACTGTCAGAGACTGGATGGACCATTGATCTGATCCAGTCTGGCACTTCTTATGGCTCCTGAGTGCTTGGGAAAGACTTTGATCCTCAAAGTGCTTTGTGACTGCAAGGCACAGTCAGGCAGAGAGGTCTGAGGATGGGAGCACATAGGTGACTCGTAGGGGTGGCATGTGCCCACCCCCCCAGATTCTTGGAAGCCCTATAGAACTCTATAGAACCCCTGCCTAGATCCCACTCCTGTGCAGCCCCCTCCCCCATTATAGACAGTATAGACAGGGGATTAAACTGGATGATCTCCAGGGTCCTATTCCGACCTTAAAATCTAAAAAGCCTCCCCCAAGAGAATGCAATTAGTTTGAGTCTCAACACAACGGTACGGGGGGTTAGTGATCTGGGAAATGGATCTTTCGGTGGGGGATGGGCGTAAAAACCTCGGTGGAAAATGATCCTGTTGGTCAAAATTGACTGTTGTTGTTATTTCCTGCAAAGGAATCATTCCTAGAGGTGAAGCGAGCAGTGGGTTGATTACTCACGGGAATTAGCCACACTTTCAGGGAGCTTTTCAAGTTCCCAAACAAAAAGACAAAACCCACCAAACCAAGTATCTGAAAAACCTGATTTTTGTGGTATTCCATTTCGGGGTAGTTTCCAGGTTTCCATTTTGGTTATTTAAATATTTGGGCTTTTTCCGTGGCGCTGCTTTCAGCAATTGTGTCTGTGCAAAACCCGGGACACAAGAAGTTCTTCTCTCTTTCAGTTGAAGCCTTCGGGGTCTATATTAGCATTTGGCCCTTTTCGGGCTCCTAGAATAGTCCTTTTGCTTCTTTCCGAGCCAATAATAAAGGCTGGTCCCTCTCTGGACCCTTAGCCCCCTCAGGGCTCAAGAGCAGGTTTGGCCCCTTCCAGAGCTACCGATACACACAGCAGCCCCCCCCGGGGCAATTTGCTTGGGTCTCCCAGCACCCTTTACGATCGGGAATGGGGCTTCTCACACATAAGGCGGGTCCTCAAATAAACATAAACAAAAGCTAAGCCCCCTTGGCCATGCTACCAAATCGCTGGTTCTTATGAATCTTTAGGGTAACAAGGTCCCACATCAGTTCTTGGCCTAGTCATTCTGGTTGGGATTCACCAAAAGCAAAAGTTCGCCTCTCTAGGCAGATCCCACCTGCATCTCCCATGCTCTCTGTTCGCTCCGTTCAGGGGTTTGGAGGAGGAGGCCTTTGGAGAGGTTCTTTCGTTAGTTTGGCTTGGTTACCAAAAGAAGTCCGCTCTCCTCTTAAACTACCATCTTCAGGCAGGGCCGGCCTTAGGTTTTGCGGGGCCCAGGGTGGAGGAGAATTGTGGGGCCCTGTCCTCCCGCCGGTGGGCCTAGGGGCACTCCCCGGCTCAGGGGGCACTCCCCGGCTTGGTCTGGGGGCACTACCCGGGCTTGGAGATGGGCAGAGGGGCACTCCCCTCCGCCCATCCCCAAGTCCAGTGATTTCGGAGCACTTTCCCCATCCGTCGCCGTCCTGGGCCCCGTGCCAGGCCAGCTCCTGACCCTGCGTCCGTGTGCGCTGGGCTCTGGCGGGCGCAGCAGCAGCTGATTAAATCTGCTGCCCGCCACCACCGGACGTTGCTAGGGAATGTGGGAGTCAGGCTGGGAGCTGGGGGCCCCGAGCATGGGGAGTGCCCCTAGGCCCACTAAGCTCAAACCAAAGGAGTTTTTTTGTAAACAAAAATGAAAACTTAAATGAAAATGGTAGGGGTGTCTTTTGCACTCCCCTAGGGAGCAGTGAGGTGGTCTTCCGGGAGGCCTAGAAGGGCCGAGAGCGTAAATCCCTGGGGAAGGGAGCAGTGAAGTGGTTTTCCGGGAGGCCTAGAAGGGCTGAGAGCTTAAATCCCTGGGGAAGGCAGCAGTGAAATGGTCTTCCGGGAGGCCTAGAAGAGCTGAGAGCTTAAATTCCTGGGGAAGGGAGCAGTGAGGTGGTCTTCCGGGAGGCCTAGAAGGGCTGAGAGCGTAAATCCCTGGGGAAGGGAGCAGTGAAGTGGTTTTCCGGGAGGCCTAGAAGAGCTGAGAGCTTAAATTCCTCGGGAAGGGAGCAGTGAGGTGGTCTTCCGGGAGGCCTAGAAGGGCTGAGAGCGTAAATCCCTGGGGAAGGGAGCAGTGAAGTGGTTTTCCGGGAGGCCTAGAAGAGCTGAGAGCTTAAATTCCTCGGGAAGGGAGCAGTGAGGTGGTCTTCCGGGAGGCCTAGAAGGGCTGAGAGCGTAAATCCCTGGGGAAGGGAGCAGTGAGGTGGTCTTCCGGGAGGCCTAGAAGGGCTGAGAGCGTAAATCCCTGGGGAAGGGAGCAGTGAGGTGGTCTTCCGGGAGAGCTAGAAGGGCTGAGAGCGTAAATCCCTGGGGACGGGAGCAGTGAGGTGGTCTTCCGGGAGAGCTAACAGGGCCAAGTGCTGAATCCTCATGAGGCGGGAGCTGGGAGCTAGTCTTCTTCCAGGCTGTGGGTGATGGGATGGGGGCCCATGTCAGGAGTTTTCTCTGGGACGAGCAAAATAGTGTTTGAGGCCTAGAGGTGAGAATCTGCCTCTGACCCTGGGGAAAATGGAATGCTCCTTCAAGCTGCTGGACCAGAAGCCACCGGAAGTAAAAGGAATCTGGAGTCTGGCCAGAAAAAGTCTTGCTGATGGTGCCACCGAATTTCCCCCACGCAGCTTCCCGGCACCTGAATCAATACGGGGTGTTTTTCTTTCTGAAAGAAACGGTCTCCCCGACTTTGTGCCGCTTAGTGCTGGGGTGGGACACAGCGATTCCGGTTGCTGGGCAGCGCGCTCAGTACAACCCGAGGAGAGGCAGAGGCCATGATAAACGCGTCTGTGCAAATGCCGAATTAGAGGAATTCTGTCTATTTGGTTTGTTTCTGCCGAGGCGGATACAAAGCGCGACTGCTTCCCTCTCTGCTTGCCGGAACGAATGCCCGTTTCAAGGTCATTTCACTTGGCCTATTTCTTTCATTTCGGAGTCCAAAGGGCTTAATTAAGGGTGTATCGGGCAAGCTGCGTCGCCCCCTACTGGCCAGTGTGTGCAATGCAGCCCCCAGTTTCTTGTCTCCATTTCAAGAGCTGGAGGTTACGTCGTTCGAATGATATTGGACCAGCTGCTGTTGGTGGAAATGTGCAAGCGTTTTCACAAAACAGAGCATTGTTCCAACCGGACTTATTATCTACAAACTACTTTGTCTCCATCTCTGTCACTTGGGACCAACACGTCAACCCCATTCTCTCTGGATTTCAAGAATTGGGAGAGTGTTAAAGTCTGAGATAAGGGGTCAGGGTTGGCCAGCCCTTCCCACAGGGTGACTGCCCTGGCCCCTGGCGTTGTTTCTATTTCTGGGGCCCACATAGCAGTGACCCCGCATTTTCAAGTATCCCTGTATCTAGGGCTAGGACAGCTATTCAAGCATGCTAGAGAGATCTCAGCTGGAAACGCTGTCTCTGCCTGTCGCCCCTCCTAGCAACTGCTTTGGGGGCTCTAATGTTTCATGTTTGGTCTCATTCCAATGGATACAGGGTTCACGCCGAAAGGCTGCAGTGAAACCCAGCCGGCCTCTCGGAAGCTGAGGCACATTTTGATCTGGACAACCACAGCTTTACCGAGAAGAAGCAATTGTGCTTGGAAAGGGAATCTGCGGCGGGCGGGGCAGGTTAAGGGGGCCGGAGCAGGGGCTGCGGGGAGCAGGACGCTGAGGAATCTGAGGGAGGGGAATGTTTGGCAGGAGGAATCTGGAGGCAAAGCGTTCTGCTTGGGAGGAGGCGCCCGCTCACCTTCCTTACGCCAATTCTCTTAAAGGCACCTTGGCCTCAACGTGAGATGCTGTGGCTGGTCTCCCACCTCCATACCAAGCTGCCTTGGCTTGGGCTCCCAGCTCTGGTCATGCCCCTACTTGGGGCCCACCTCAGACAATCTTCGCCCCTCCCAGTGTTTGTCTATTTCAGCAAGGGGCTTTTGGGGGGCAGAGACTGCCTCACGCTTGGGGGCTGTAAGAGACCTAGAGCTCCAGTCGTGCATGGGTGCGAGGGGCTGCAATTCTCAGCTAGTATTTTATAGCGCCCCCCCCATGTGTGTGAAACAAATTTTGGGGTACACTTCCTGCTACAAAGACCCAATTCGGAGATTTGCCACGTCTGCAAAGTCCCTCTGTAGCCAGGTGTCCAGAGCATGGCAGGGGGGAGGCTAAGGCATCTTGGGGAATTTGCAGGATTGCCGGCACACACGAGTCACTACTCCGTTCAGTAATATGCAGCATGTGCTAAGTCGGTGTCCCGGTCCTGCACATGGTAAGTAGTGTTAGGGCTAACCTTCAGCCCCAAGAGGGCTGAGAGTTCCTGGGCTCCAGCCACCCCTAAACGCAGGCCTACACCACCAGTAGTACAGAAAAGCTTACAGCTACTAGCTGTGTCACTCTGTATTTTGAATCTTTGGGCCCTCGGGGCCAAGAAAGGTTACACCTTGTGAGTCCCACGCTGTCTGACTTCCTCAGTTGATCCAAAGGGATGCCACAACAGGTCCCACGCCAGGGGAGAGACAAGACCAGCTCACAACCCTGCAGGCATCTGGTTTCTCCCAGAGAGAATGGCAAGTCCTCCGGGGAGCTCCTTCTCCGTCTGTCTCCTCAGGCAGACTGACACGCCTCCTTATAGGTCCCAGAAGTCTTGGCGGCATTGTCTTGTGATTGGCTAATGATGGGATCCTATGTCCACTGTTGCACCAGCACCGTAGCGTTGGCCTGAGTGCGATCCTATGGCCATGACTGCACCGGCGCTGAAGCCAGCGCTAATTCTTCAAGGGCTACGAGCTTCGGCTAGACCCCCTGCCACGCCATCGCGTTGAGAGAGCCACTTATTGGCTGCATTGTTACTTTGGCGGCTCGTCATTTTGCTGCTTCAATCTTCAATCGTTTGGTCCTTTGTTAGTCCGTTCCACTTAGATCCGCCTCCCGCCAGGATTCCCTGCGCCCCACCTAGGGTGGTGAGATTTACACATTTTAGAAGACACTTATGAAAAAATACAGGCTGCAGGGCTGCATCAGAATCAGTGCAGCCCTGCAACCTGTATTTCCCATGTGCCCTCTAAAGCATATCTGGCCACCCTAGCCTAGCCCTTATGTGCATAAATTCAAAAGCAACTGCCCAATGTGAGACGATGCAAATCCCCCCACGTGACTGTGATCCTTACGAAGAGGAAACGTACGGACACCGCACTCGGTGCACAAGCAACTAGGAGAACACGGTGCAATTTTCCAAACTGGAACTTTTCAAATCTGACCTCTGAATTGCCTTTGAAGCCACAAATTCAGCAGAGCCAAAATTGGCAGGTTCAAGATACGTCCTTCCAGTCGCAGCCCCAAATCCCTGACGCCGGGCCTGATGGCCAGGGGCCAGAGATGCTCATCTGTTGAGGGGAATCTCCTGTCAGGATTTTCTTTTAGGGAATCTCAAATTTGGAGCTGTCGCTGCCCTGGACACTAAACCCCCTCCCTGCTCCCCTCCCATCACTCTGCACTACTCCGACCTTATGTTCCGGCAGTGGGGTTTGAGGTTCCAGCATGATATGGGAGGGGGACACGGGTCTAGGCGGCAGGGCCAGGAGCCGAGCTGAGCTAGGGGCAGAGCAAGGTTGAGCAAGGGGCAAGTTGGTCAAAAGCGAGTGTGTATGAGAGGGGCAGAGAAAGAAGGGGGCCTGAGGGCAGCCCAGCTCCATGGGACCAAAGCATCTTGCCCATGGAACTCTTGCTAAGTCCTTGATCAAATGCCACCAATATACTTGGGGATATGAAATAAACAAGCCCATTGACAGGAGCTGGGGGGGGGGGAGGCTGCCATGTATCCCTCCCACCCCCCACATCAGGCCCCATGGGGCTGCCTGCAAGAGGGACATGCCGTGGGAGGCCTTCGGGGTGCCAGTGTGACAGCTGCCAACTTGGCTGCCACAGCAGGACTCGAACTCGCCCCCCCCCCCGAGTGACAGACTTGCATCTCGAAAGCACGTGCCGTGAGGCTGTAACAGGGATGAGCCACAGAGCACCTTCTCCCTAGGGTTGCCCCATAGCGGCAAATGTTTCCAGGACGCTTATGAAAAATACATGTTACAGACCCTGCAATGGCCCCATAAGACACCAAGGCAGGCCCTGCAACATGTATTTTTCATAAGTCTCCTGGAAAAATGTGCCTCTATGGCAACTCTACTTCTCCCACTTCTTCCTTGATGTGTGTGTGCTGTGCCTGGCCCAGCAGCAAGGCATCCAGACAGCAGCGGATTCCCTCCCTGCCTTTCCATGGCCTGCTCTGCCATCAGGGGGCAGGGAATGGACGTCCCCGTCCCCCGGGAGCACAGGGAGCTGGATAAAGAGTCCCCATGACGGCACTCGGAATGAGGGTTTGTTCCATTGGCCGCTCAAAGAACATCGTGTGAATGGGCCCTCACGCAGACTCTGTGGAGCAGATGCAGAGCAAGAGGGCTAACCTGCCCCTCCCCGTCCCCACCGTCCCGGTGGGAACGGCCTCCCTCTTGGAATTCGGTAAGGTGCGCTCTGGTGACCCACGTCCCTCCCACCCATGCCACCGCATAGAGCAACCTGGGGTTTCCCCGGGGCATGTGGGGACGGTGTGTGGGTGCAGGGGGGGCGCACGCTGACCGTACGCCCATTCGCCCTCTGGGTGAAGGCCCCCTCATGCACCGGACGTGCGCGGCGGTGCGCACAGACCCACCCCCGGGCAGGTCCGTCTAAAACCAGCCTACATTAGTAACCCGATTTGCTGTTCGAGGATTTAACCCTATTCAGAGCTAAAGTGTCGCAGGACGGCCCCCTCCCTCGCAGGGCAGAACGTGTCCCCTACCCCGGCCTCCTCCTTGGCTTAAACGGTTGACTGGCTTTAAAGCATTTTCCATGTACCAGACGCCCAGAGGCTCAGCGGTGCTGCTGATATACGCCTCTCCCCACGGCCTGAGCAACATGAAACCTGATCTTCCACCGCGCACACGTCAGACACGCTAATGCGTCCGCAGCTCAGATTGCCTCGCTGGCTGAAAGCTTTCTGGGCTTGGGTAGATTGATTACACCTGCACATCGTTACAGAGCTCCGGCAGGGCGGGAATGGAGAGGGGTGGGGGGACAGCTCAGGACCCTCTGAATGGGAACAAGGGGGAAAGAAAGAAAGAAAGATTATAGCCCTGTAAGGCCGCGAGGGACCTCAAGATCATCAAGTCTAACCCCCAGGACTAGACCTTGTTCCTCCCTGAGAGATGTTTCTCCAGTCGGGCTCTGCACAGACTCGAGACGTGGTTGCGTTTGTTTCTCTCTTTGCCCACGTTCACTCCATTTCCCCCGTCGCCATTCAATGTGGGGAGCGTAGGCAACCGGGATCTCTGCATCGGGGTTATTTTGGTGCCCAAATATGCCGAGGCTCTGCCAGTTCAACAGACCGATAAGCGGAGAGTCTGAGAGCAGCCCAGCGCTGAGCTGGATAGGTGCTGTGGAGTCTGGGGTCCAGTTTGAGACCTCAGAGACAACATTTTGGGAAAAATTGGGGGGTCACTCAGAACCCAGATATTTATTTATTTATGTATATATTCCATATACTTATATCCCACACGGACCAGCCAGCCATCATTCTCGATGTAACCCAGCCAAGTACGTGCACCTGAGACCTCGCATCTTTGTGAATGTTACACCCCTTGTCTCTCCCTCTGTTCCCCTTCCTTCATCTCCCCCCTCCCCCCGTCTCTCAGATTGTAAGCCCTAGGACAGGGACCGTGTCTATTTCATTACTTTGTAAAGCACCAGGCACATTGCTTGTGCTATATAAACGCTTGCTAATAATAATTAGCAAGCCTCTCCTCTCTTCACTGGCTCCCCCTTCCCGAATGCATCCTTCACAAACTCATGGTATTCACTTAGAAATCCCTTCACAACCTGGCTCCCCCTTACCTCTCCGCCCTAGTCTCCTTACACACTCCTGCACGCGCTCTCTGCTCCTCCTCTGCCCCCTCCCTCACTCTCACTCGTCTCCCCTGCTCCCCTAACCGCCTTCGACCCTTCTCCCTCGCTGCCCCCCATGCCTGGAACTCCCTCCCTGCCCACATCTGCCTTTGCCCCCTCCCTCCGCACCTTAAATCCCTCCTCAAAACCCACCTCTTCCTCGCCGCCTTTCCCAATGCCTGTTAGAAGGTTCAATATTTGCTGTCTGCTGTCCCCGCAGACTCCTGCCTAACTGCAACCAAGCCAAGCACGTGCACCTGAGACTTCGCATCCGCTTGAATGTTATTTATCCCTTGTCTCTCCCTATGTCCCCTCTCCTTGTCTTCCCCCTCCGTGTCTATTAGATTGTAAGCCGTAAGCAGGGACCACGTCTATCTCATTGTTCTGTAAAGCGCCAGGTACACAGCTGGCGCTATACAAATGGTTTAATAATAATAATAATAATAATAATAAATAATAATTAATAATGAATACTATCCCTCACCCTCCTGCACGCAATGGCAGCTCAGGGCAGCTAACAACAGAAATATAAACAATTATAAAAAATTATAAAATTAAAACTCATTAAAACTCATAAAGTCATTAAAATACTCTAACACACTTTCAAAGAGCAGAACTAAACCCCTCCCTCCCTTCCCCCCATGCCACCCCACCCCCCTCCCCGTCTCTCTCCCCAAAGGCCCGGTGGAACAGCCAGGTCTTACACTGTCTCCGGAAAGAAGGGCGGTCTGGGGCCAGGCAGGTCTCCGTCGGGAGGGAATTCCACAGCCTAGGAGCAGCCACCGAGAACGCTCTCCCCATCGTCGCCACCCGGGAAACCCAGGGGACTTTGAGTCGGGCGTCCCCCGCCGACCGCAGGGACTGCACCACGGTCCGGGGTACGAGGTGGTCCCGCAGGTAGGCGGGGCGCAGACCATGTAAGGCTTTATCGGTCATCACCAACACGTTTAATCGGGCCCGGAAGACAATAGGCAGCCGGTGCAGAGAACGGAGCACCGGCGTAATGTGCTCACGGCGGCCCATCCCCATAAGGAGACAGACCGCCGCATTCTGCACCAGCTGCAGTCTACGGACCGTCCCCAGGGGCAGCCCCACGTAGAGCGCGTTGCAGTCGTCCAGTCTAGAGGCGATGAAGGCAGGGATGATGGTGGCCAGATCAGAGTCTGAAACATACGGCCTGAGCCGCTGCACCCGATGTAAGTGACGGCTCCTCGCCACCGCCTCCAGCTGAGAATCCAGGCGGAGCCGTCCGTCGAGGAGCACCCCCAAACGACAGACCTGGGTGGCTATGGGAGGGTAGATCCCATCAATGACCAGGGGCCACGACTCCCCCAGCCCTCCCCACTAACATCACCTCAGTCTTGTCAGGATTCAGCTTCAGACGATTCGCCCTCCATCCAATCCCCCACGGCTGCCAGGCACTGGGTAAGCACGGAGACTGCGGGGCCTGGAAAAGAGAGGTAGAGCTGTGTATCGTCACAGACACACAGCCCAAGTGATTGCATTTTGAATACGGAAGCCCCAAAAAGTCCTTTTTTGTGTGTTTGTGTTTTATTGAACCTTCTTCTCCAACCTCCCCTCGGACACCTCCAGGGAAGGAGATCCCACCTCCGTTCTTGGCCAACTCTTCTCAAGTACAGCCTGTGCCAGCCTCTACGTTCCTGCTTTGCATTCTGCTCCTTTGAGATGTACGTTTTTCACCTGGAAAGCTTCTCTCCTGCCACGCACACACCCCCCCCCCCCAACTTACGCTTTAGCGTCTTTGCTCTTGATCTGTATTTACTAAAGCTGAAATAGGGAACAGAATAAATATTTGCAGATTTTGTTTGCAATTTCAGGGAGGCTGTAGTCTCCCCAAGCGACATTCCTCACAATGTTTGAGCAACCAAGATTTTGCCATTAGGGTTATTTTGTTCAGTTTCATTCATTTTTGTTTTGTTTTTGTTTCCAGTTTCATTTGTTTCTGATTGTTTCTGCCAATTGCAATAAAAATGAGCGTGGTGAAAATTTGAACCAGACAGATGTGCAGAAGGAAGGACCAAAACAACAAATGCCACAAAAAGACAAAAAAAAGGGTGATCGAATGACGATCGGTTGGACATTGCTCAACACCAATTTCATTTGGTTTGGATCATTCAGATTCAACGGGTTTGCTTGTTTCAGTGAATCTGTGGAACTCACTGCTGGAGGATGTTGTCCAGGCCAGGAGCGTAGCAGGCTTCAAAAATGGACTGGATTAATTTTTGAAAGTCAGGTCCATTAAGGGCTCCTTGTTGGGATGGTCAGGGGTACAAGAGCCTTGATTGTCAGGAGCTGGGGGAGGATGGCAGGAAATGGATTACTTCATTGTAATCTGCTGTGTCCTCCCCTGAGGCAACCAAGGTTGGCCAGTGCCGGAGACAGGATGCTGGACTGAATGGACCATTGGTCTGACCCAGTAAACGGCACAATGTTCTTACTTGTTTCAGCGTTAATCTATTGTTTCTTGGTCTTTTACATCTTCAATGATTACATCTAGCAGATGCCAGTGGCTCCTTCTGGCCCTAAAGGCTTGGAAACTGGGACGCTTTCAAAGTGAAATGAGGGCCAAATCTGTGGGCATTGTGGTGGTTGAAAGTTCCCCGCTGTTCCTTCCTCACCCCTGCTCAGGCAGAATCGCTGGAAACTTAGGAGCAAAGCAAAGCAGAGCGAGAGAGATCGGGAGGGAGGGCTGCGCGGAGACAAGGAGTGCTATGCATGCATGATACTGTAAGAGAGCCTTTGGTACGACACGGGCCACCTTAATAGCTACATCGAGTCCATTTATCCAGCCGAGAGAGCGGGTGACGTCTTTGTGCCGCAGCCTAAATCTTTGTGACAGTGACACGAGGAGGAGGCCTGCCAGCTTTCCGCCGTCCCCGCTTCGCTGGGACGCAGAGCGCAGGGAGATAATGTTACGCCTAAAAGGAAGACAGTGTTTAAAAGCAGGGTCGGCGTTGGGGCTGTCAGAGCCATCATCCACTCTCAACTACGAGTCGTGTTAGCGAGAGCCCCCAGGGGGGACAGACCGGCGCGAAAGAAGTTTAGCCAAAGGCTTCATCTCTCTCTTCTAGCCGACGCCACCTTTGCCTTGTGCTTTTCTAAAACGGTTAGGATTATGGAGTCCCCGGCTTGGATCAGGGCCCATCATGCCGAGTTGCGGCACGTTCGCACTGAGAGAAAGTCCCTGCCACCCAAGCGCTTACAGACGAAGCCAGCGACAGGCAGCAGAGGCTGCATTTACACGAGACGTTAATTCTGCAAGAATCCCTTTTGTTTTCCTGTTTGCTCTGTGGTTCCGGACGTACCGCCAGGTTTTGCTAAGATACCTATTTATTTGTTCATTTATTTATTTACATTTTTAATCTGTTCTTCCCCAAAGGCTCTGGGTGGCTCACAATAAACATAAAACACAATTAAACGAGATTAAAATAGAATCCGGCAAAAAACCCCTACCCAGTCCAGGGCCAACCACCCACCTCCCAACCAATCGCTATCCCCACCTGCCAAACACTTGATTCAAAAGCAGCCATGGCAATGCGGGAAGTAGCTTTTAAAATGGGGGAAGGGAAGGGGGGGG
>QEPC01012366.1:605780-628345 GCA_003113815.1 Sphenodon punctatus
AAGTGCACGGGCTGGAGTATGGAGGGCGATAAGTGCAGAGAGGTAGGGGGGAGCGAGGTTGTGAAGAGCTTTATAGGTGAAGACTAGGAGCTTGTGCAGGATTCGTTCAGGAAGGGGAAGCCAGTGAAGAGAGGAGAGGAGGGGCTGCACGTGGTCGAAGCGACGGGCGTGGTGGATGACCCTGGCAGCAGAGTTTTGGATGGAGATAAGGGGAGAAAGGTGACAGTGGGGGAGGCCAGTGAGAAGGAGGTTACAGTAATCGAGGCGAGAGATGACCAGGGCGTGAAGAAGGGTTTTGGCAGAGGAGACAGAGAGAAAAGGTCGAATCTTAGCAATGTTATGGAGGGAGAAGCGACAGGATTTAGCAACAGAGTCAATGTAGGGTTTAAAAGAAAGGGGTGAGCCAAAGATGAAGCCTAAGCTACAGGCTTGGGGGATGGGAAGGATGGTGACCCTCTCGATAAGGATCGACAGGGAGGAGGGAAAGGAAGGACGGGGGCGGGAGGAGATAAGGAGTTCAGTTTGGGATCACAAGATCCCATGCACAGTTCTAGGTAGGAAGATCTTTCTATGGTTTAATTTAAATCCACCTTCCTGCCACTGGCACCCATTGTCTCTTGTCCTTCTCTCAACAGTAACAGAGAACAATAATTCTAGATTTTTCATGTCATCAGGTGCATGTTCCCCCTTCACCTTCTTTACTTGAAAGTTGATGTCTTTGTTAAATGTTTTGTGTTGAACAGCCAGGTGCTGTGACCACTGACCTGCTGCCCCTCATGCTTAGAACAGAGCCCGTGCCAGACTAACCAATGGATCCTCCAGCCCGGCCACCTTGAGTTATAGCCACTTACGGCTCTGTCCTCTCAGAATGTATCCAATCCCCTTTTCAAATCCGTTCTGCCGTTGGCCTTCAAAACCTCCTTTGGCAAGAGTCTGCTTTCCCACGGTACGGGGGAGTTGCGCAATCGCAACCGTGGCGCTCTGATTGCAGGGATCGGTGCCTGAGAATGCACTAAGCCCCCTTTTTAGGGCATAGGCGAGCTCCGCAGCAGGGCTTTGTGTGGTGGGCAATGTCACCTTTCACACACGGCCACCTTTTTTAATTCTCTAAACCCTGAATCCCAGCTCTGAGGCATCCGGGCCTTGAGCTGAGCTCTGTAGCCCTGCACAGGCCCGTCTCCGAGCTCTGAGTGAGGCCCCATAGCTGGGGGGGCTGATACAAGGGAAACCGCCCCCGTCTGCGGAGCCCACAGCTGGATCCTGTCAGCCAGCGAGTGCGCTGTCAGCTTCCACTGAGGCCTGGAAGGGGTTGATTAACTAGCTGCTCTAATTGGATCCATGTGCTGGGGGAGTGTGGGCGGCAGGCAGGCGGGGAGGAGGAGCTCCTGGTTTATTAGCCCCACTTTGCGTGGGTGAGGGAGCCAGCACGCAGAACAGCCCAGCACGCCTGCGTTGCCAGGGGAGAGGAATTTGGGGCCCACGGTGGGGGAGATGCCATTAGCCGCACTGCCCGCTCGGCCAGTATCCCCGCTCCCTGGCAGCAGGGTGATGAAGAGTTTGGGGGTTCCTCTATCTACACCCCCCCCTCCCCTCCAGATCCACCTCAATGCAGACTTCCTGCTTTCAGGGTCCGCTCGCTACCCCCACTTTCTGTTGCCTGAAATCTTGGAGGCTTCTTTCTCAGCTAAATCGATATTTGAATCGAGCAAAGAGGCCTGTCTTAATAGCTAACTGAGAATCATCCTAGGAGGTTAGCACTCGGTTACAGTACGACACGGACACCAGCCTTATAACGAGAGAAAAGTTTATAAAAGAATTTAAGACGGTCATCAAAGTTCAGAGCTTATACAGAAAGTTGCATCAAAGTAAATGAAATGTAATGCTAGCTTAATTTTGGTATCGAGGCTCTCCATCTCTTGCCGACGCGCCCCCCCCCCCCGGAAATGAGACACGGAGGCGTATGACTGGGATTAAATGCCCACGCTCTTTAATGTAAAACAGAGCAAGAAACGTGGGTGAGATTGCTACTAAGCAATCATGGGTCCGGTATTTTCTATTAATTATATCTATTTATAACAGCAGGTAGCAGACTTGAAAATGCCGTCCAATGTCTGCCCCAAAACTTGTATAATTTCCCCTTCGAACAGCTCGGTGGCGAAAGGCTGAAGGGGGAGTAACACCCGTGCGGGTTCGAGTAAGGAGAATGGCGCCATTTGGTTTGCGGGCCATGCTGCCCTTGCCCCGTTTGACACCCCTCCCAGAGGGACGATTCTGGTGTCCGCCATGCCCTGCCCCCCCCCCCCGTCCGTCCCCCCATCTCTTATGGAGATGACTCTTTCGTCTGTACTACAACTGCCTAACAAACCCTGCTAACCATACTGGACCCCCGCAAGAGTGCGGCTTAATATTTTTTATACAACAAATTCAATATCCAATGATATCTCTGATTGTGTCGATCCAGTCATTGTATCGTAGATTCATCGTGCTTGCCGAACGCTACTTATTTATTTTAAATTCGTCGCCAAATAGCCAATCAGGAATCTCAAGTCCGAATTTTTGGATTATTTACTCTGGTTTAATTTAGTACAATACTGCAAAGCAGGCGAAACAAAAGAGCATCGCAATAATGCTTGAGGGGCCCTGCAAAATCCTTTCTTGGGCCCCTAACGGCGATCGGTTCGTCCTGCGGTATTGTCCGGACGGGTGGGTGGGTGCTGCCTGTCTGGTTGAAATCTGGGGCCGAATGAAGCCCCTGTGGGGAGAAAGACGCACAAGCGGTATCGCCCCCCTCCCTCCCTAAAGGAAGGAGGGGCTACCCCCGGGCCGAACAATCACGTCCCAGCATTGCTGGTCACGTGATGCCTGGGCGACCAATCACAGGACCCCAGGCTGAACGCACGGGGTTTCCTTGCCTCGTGCAGGCTAAGCCTCTGCGCCATCACCCAAGCGGGGCGCNGAATGCCGACGGAATTAGCAGAATGTCCTCAGAAAAGCCGCGGTGTGGCGTGGCCAATTCCGAAATGGCAGAATGGAATCGCGGCGCGGTAACAGCTGCTGCCGCATCAGCCCTACCAAAGACTTCATGAGTGACAACATGGAAGACAGGGTGGACTTGGAGGGAGCCAGGCAGCTGAAGCTCCATTGCTTCTGGGCTAACCTGGTGGACAATCGAGAAGGGCCCCAGATACCTGTGGTCCAATTTTCTGGATAGGTGGTTGGGCCAGAGGTTTCTTGTGGCGAGCCAAACCTTGTCCGCCATCCGGTAATGGGGGGCCCTCCCAACGATGGCAATTGACGTAAGCCTTGTAAGCATTTTTGACAGCCTCAAGGTGCTCCTTGAGCTCATCTTGTATTTGGTGCAAGTCCTGAAGGAGGTCTGCCGTGGTGGGGACAGGTGAGGAGGCCGGTAGGGAAGGATGAAGATGGGTGTGGAACCCATAAGTGGTGAAGAACAGGCTGTGGTAAGTAGACGCTTGGTCTGCGTTGTTATAGGTGAACTCCGCGCGTGGCAAGAGGGAGGCTCGGTCATCCTGATGGTGGTTGGAAAAGCAGCGGAGATGTTGCTTCAGTACTTGGTTCACTCGTTCCGCCTGGCCGCCAGTCGGGGTGGGGGTGGTATGTGGAGGATAGATGCACTTGAACATCAAGGAAAAGCTCTGACCAGAACCTGGAGGTAAATTGGGGCCTGCGGTCAGTGACTACAGCAGAAGGAAGACTGTGCAACTTGAGGACTTGACTGAGGAATAAATGGGCAGTCTCTTCAGCGGTGGAAAGTTGAGAGCAAGGAATGAAATGGGCCGTCTTGGTCCATCAACAACCAACCAACAATCAACAACCAACAACCAAGATGAAGTCTTGTGATGGGGGCAGGTCCATGAAATCCATGGAGACTGAGTCCAAGGAGCGAGGGGAGTCAGCAATGGATGGAGCAGGTCCACTTACTTGGCATGCGAGGTCTTTGCTCAGGTGCAGACATTGCAGGATTGCACAAATTCTTGAGCATTTTAGTGTATCTGAAGCCACCAGAGGTCTCTAGTGGGTCTTAAAGAATCCGAAACGTCCTGCCAGCGGGGTGTCATGACAGAGCTTTAAGGCTTCTAACCTAGGGACACCGGGAAGAACATATTTTAAACTTGATTTCCTCAGAAAAGCAGCCCATCTTGGAGTTGAAATTAAGGCAGTAGGTCGGGGGTTCACCCAGGCTCTACGTGCTGGTTTTGTCTGCTACAAAGGGGTCAGAGTGGATGCTGTCCGGATCAGGGAGAGTAGATCTACTGAGGTGGTTGCTGCGATCGGCCAAAGGATTGCGGGGCCCTCAGTGAGCTGTGGTTCCCGCCACTCATAATGTTCTTCTCGGCAGGAGTGGACAGTGCATTTTTGTGGCATGAGCCAGGTTCACATCCCAAGCTATATTGGAATCTCAAGAAGAACTGGGCCCATGGTTCAGAGCCTGCGCTGACCTGAGGCAATGCAAGACCGATTCTGGAGGCGACGCAAGACCTGTTTATTTAGCAGGGATAGGGGTCGCAGAGAGTGGTTTTAATGGGAATTTTATATTTGTACAGGTTTACTTACGAGGGAGGGATGAGCCCCTCCCCCCAGCTATCAAGCTGTATCAGGACCCCAAAATTTATCTCCACTGCTCTTGTCCGTGTTACCGCACGGTGACTCATCCTTCTAGCTGCCNCTATGGCTCGAATTTACGACTTGGACTGAACAACTATCATATGCCAAGGAGCAAAGTGCCACAGGAAAAGATGCAGCAACTCAAACAGCAGCCACAGTAGGAACACGAGGTAGGCAGGATGGAATGAAGAGTCGACGTGGCAGTGCGGCCAACAAACAGTTGCTACCTAGTGTTGAGTTACCAAATAAGATATTAACTACAGTTCCTGATCTTAGAGGCAAAATTGGGTCTGAAGAGGAGTGCACTACGGACCCTAGCTCTTACTCCCCCCAAAGTCGGGGGAACCATATAGCTGCCCCCTTAGAGGATTTCTCCCCTTTAAAGATTTGGCCCCAAGAAACAGATGATAGGTGGGCACCAGCTCTAATCCTACACTGTAATCGTAGGAGGAATAGTGAATTTATCAGGGGGGGAGGGACCTCAATTTGGAGGGTTTTCTGGAATACATTAGGAGGAAAAAGATCTTAGATGTTAAGTCCTCCGAAGTAAGAGGTCATAAAACATTACTAGATAAGGGACAATTTAGGAGATGGGAGATATTGTTCAAGTCTAAGGAATTATGTGCTCTTCTATGGGAGAACAGATACGGATTCAGGGCATCCGGTATGTTCATATGCAGAGCAGAGAATACTCTGGCCAGAGGTATTCTGTTTAATAGTGGTATCTTCAGACATTCCGCCGGCGGCTCTGGAAGTGAGAATTTAGATTTTAGTATACAGAAGACTCAGCAAGATTGGCATACGCTGGATAAAACGGGTTCAACAGACTCGCTGCAGCCACCAAATTGGGAAGTACAAGGAAGCGAGGAGGGAGAAGATATTATTCAGGATGAGGAACTTTCTATATTCTCGAATTCATCCTTATTAGAACAGACTGTTATCTGTAGACCTATACCATCACAAACATTTCTTACACAACAGCTAGCAGGAATTTCCCCAGGGGAGGGTAATAGAGGTTGTCCCCCCCTCGACAAAGGTGGTGGTGCAGGGCGAACTCAGGAGACGGCAAGCAGTGGCATCATCTTCTCCTCAAGATATACAAGACTGACATGAGGGACTGGACCTTCTAGGAGGTATAGGGTACATAGGAGGTACTATTCATGAGTTTGGAAGTGTAAAAGATGGAGGGGCAACAGTAATACCAACCTCCCTGGGAGAAAAAGGTAATTTGGTGGTTGTAGAAGGAAAAGGAAGTACAAGGGAACATGGCCCCCAGGGTGACCGTAGTAGGCAGTAGAATGGAATGGTTCACAAAGGTTTAAAATTCCTTTCGTGGAATATAGCCGGTTGTAAGTATAAGGTAAGGGACCCCAAGTGGATTACCTTCTTGGCAGGGTTTGACATAGTCTTTTTGCAAGAGACCTGAATGACTGATGCCGATTCTTTACAGGTACAGGGTTTTCTTAGTTACTGCCAGGGGAGCCAGGAGGTTTTGCTGTCCTTACCAGTGTAAGGTTCAGGGATAGTAAGATGGAGGTGCTTCAGCGAGACCCAGCCTCTCAGCTATTTAAATGGCAAGTTAGGCCAGGCATAAGCCTTATACTTATGAATATATATATTCCACCTGCTCAATCACCTTACTTCAAATCAGGCATTTGGATCCAGTTGAGGGAGGTACTATTGGGAACGTTGCAGCAGGTCCCCAGTGCGATTCCAGTCATAGCTGGTGACTGGAAGGCGAGAACTGGGGAGGATGGTATTTGCGATTTAGATAGAAGTACAACCCTGTCAGAGCTATACCCCAGGAGGAGTTCCAGCGACCTGGTTATTAACGAACATGGGAGCACATGCTTTTATTAATTGAATCCTGTGGNTCTGAACTCCGAACCGCGTTCGCACATCCCTACACTATACAGGATCCTTAGCCTGTAGGGGATAATGCGCAGCAAGATTTAACGTGGGGCGAGGGAGATTTCGCAGTACGTTCCAGCATGTCATTAAAGAGCTGGGAGAAAAGGATCGAGTAAATTCACTCCATTTGTTCATTCAATTTTACCCCACCCTTCCCTCAAAGGCTCAAGGCAGCTTACAACAACATAAACAAGTATAAACATAAAACCCATAGAAACGTGTTTATAAAAACAATCAACCCCACCTGCCAACCCTCTCCCTAACCCCCTCCACCCAGCCCTATCCCAGGTCTCCAAACGCCCGGCCAAACAAAAAAGATCTTGCATCTCTTCCAAAAGGCAAGCAGGCTTGGGCTGAGGAGGATCTCCAAGGGGAGAGAGTTCCCATAAGCGTGGAGCAGCCTCTCTGCGTGCCGCGTTGTACGAACTCCACAGGCAGTTGGCACTTGAAAGAGGGCGCCCTCGGCCAACTTCGAAGGCTGCAACGGAGCAGAAGGGAAGGCGAGGGGGAGGGGTCTTTCAAATACCTGGGGCCCAAGCTGTTTAGCAGCCAATAGCTCTGTGGCCCAAAAGGCTCAAACCCAAATGGAAGAAATATCCAAACTGAAATGGTGAAACGAAGGGAACAAAATAGCTAATATGCAAATAAACATGGGATGGTGGGCAAAGATTTATTTGCATGCTCGGTTGTGTCTGGATAGGCAAATGCCTTTGCGCATCCCTGTTGCCCTGCTCGTTCCAGTGCTGTCCATTTGGGCAGGGGGGGGCAGGAGGGGGCGTCTTTGGGGCAGACACCTCGCAGGGAGAAGAGGGAGCTTTCCTTGGAGGCAGCTGATCCCTCTCTGCTGTTTGTGCACAGAGACGGGATTCCCTCCTGACCTCCCACTTCCACCAGGCTCCTCACTGCACTGGCTGCTCACTGATGCCTCCTCTACTGCCCCCTTCTCCCCTGGAACTAAACTAAGCACGTGCCCCTGCGACTCCTCAACGTCGTGAATGTTCCCTTGTTCCCCTCTCTCTCTTGTCTCTCCCAGATTTTAAAGTCCTCGGAGCAGGGACCTGTCTCGAATGAATTAATTATTAATTATTATTCATTATAATTATTATTATAAACATTTATATAGTGCCAGCCATGTACCTGGTGCTGTACAGAACATAGAATTAGCCGCGGTCCCTGCCTGTGGCTTACAATCTAAAAGACAAAGGGGGGGAGGCAGGGAGAGGGGACAGTGGGAGAGACAGGGGAGAAGACAAACAAACATTCAAGCGGATGCGAAGTCTCAGGTGCGTGTGCTTGGCTTGGTTACAATCAGGTTGGTTGCAGCAGTCTGCAGAGGGGGCAGACAGTAAGTATATGGGGAACGACTAGCAGGCATTGGGAAAGGCGGCGAGGAAAAAGTGGGACTTGAGGAGGGATTTGAAGGGGCGGAGGGAGGGGGCAAGGCGGATGTGGGCAGGGAGGGAGTTCCAGGCATGGGGGGCAGGCTGCAGCGAGGGAGAAGGGTCGAAGGCGGTTAGGTGAGCAGGAGAAACGAGGGCAATATGATTTGCTCCATGCAAAGCATATTGCTTGTGCTATATCAATAATTATGAATAGTAATAAATAATTCTGGTCCAGAAGGGCAATGGGTCTTAGCAGGGCCTGTCTGTCCCTAACGCTCTCCCTTGCGTTTCCAGAGGAATGAGGCTCGAACACAGCATCATGCTCTCTTCTCAGTGGTGGTGGCCATCGATTTTGGCACGACATCGAGCGGCTATGCTTTCAGCTTCTCCAATGACCCTGAATCTATTCATATGATGAGGTGAGCTACCCTCTGCTGTGGGATGGAGGGGAATCTAGGGCTTTGCCTGTGACTGCTTCTGGATTTAGGGTCAGGTGGAGGTAACGGGTTGCTAAAAGGGTAAATCATAGGATCAGGTCTTTCCCTCGACCACTTCTCCAAGGGATGGGTCCCCCCCCCCTCTCGTCTCTACTGCACTCACTCCTATTCTGAGGCACTGGCTCGTGTAGACAGCAGGGGGATAATTACCTCTCTTCCCAAGTACTCTGCTGTCCCAGAAACCCATCAGCACTTCCTCCTTTTAAACTTCTTCACAACATCTCTGCCTTGGTGGCTGCTGTTTATTCCAGCTCCCTCTCCTGGCAATTTCGCTGCAGGGCTCCCGGGAGTTGTCCCCGGAGGCAGCTGATCCCTCTCTGCCGTTTAATGAATGACTTTCCTGCCGCCCCCCGTCCCCTCCAGTGGCCATCATACAGATTAAAGCACAAGAACTCCTGTTTTCTGTTCAGCTGGAGAGAGGCAGGCTAGTCCAGTGGTTAGGTTGCTAGCAGGAGACTAGGGTTCAGTTCCCTGCTCTGGGGCTGGGGGTGTGGCGTCTGGGGAGGTTTGAGGGAGGGATTTGCAGACCTAGGGGGCAGCCTGGGAGATGGGGCAAAGATGGGGCAGGGAACGGGAGTGTCTGGGGCAGGGGAGGGTGGTGGCAGAGGAAGACAGTGAGGGAAATGTCCGGCTGGGAATGCAGCAGGAAACAAATTCAGAAGGATAAGGGGGAGCCCGGCTTTTATGCCTTGTTGGATGGTGCCATCCCCTCTAAATCTGGGAAACAAAACGCTTCTCGGCTGGTCGCTGCAGGAAGTGGGAAGGCGGCGATCCTGGAGTCGCCCATCAGAAGACGCCCACCAGCCTGCTGCTGAGCCCGGACGGCACCTTCCACAGCTTTGGCTACACGGCTAGGGATTATTACCACGACCTTGACCCTAAGGAGGCCCGGGACTGGCTCTACTTCGAGAAGTTCAAGATGAAGATTCACAGCAGCAGCGTGAGTTCACCCTCTAAAGGACTTTAAATAAGAAATAACTTCAAAACCAAAGAATTTATTATTTGTTTGAAATAAATCCTTGATATTTTTCCCCCCCTCCCAGAATGAGGTTTCACTGAACTTTAAAAGTAAATTAAGCTTCATAGATTTGCTGCTCCTTCACAGATGCAAATATTCAGAGTCAGTTTGCAGAAAATTTATTCTTATTAATTATTATTATGCCAGTGCTGCACCTGGTGTGGAACAGTCGTGATTAGAGAGAGATCCCTGCCCCGAGGAGTTTACAATGTAGGATGGACAAGGGAGGGGAACATGGAGAGACAATTAGGAGAGTGCAATTCGTATTGTTTTAATTAACTATGCAAATGAATGGAGCCCCATTTAGTTTTTGTAATTAAGGTAATGAATGAATTACACAAATGACATTCATTTGATTTCATTAATTTTCATTTTCTTTTTTTAAAAATTAAAAATAGTCAAAATTAAAAATTCAAATTCAAATTTAAAAATTAAAAAATCATTTGGAAATTATATCTGCATGCGCAGAACGGCCCTAGAGATCATTTTGTGCATGAACATCAGGACATAAGAAGTGCTAGACTGGATCAGACCAATGGTGTATCCAACCCAGCATCCTGTCTCCGAGAGCGGCCAGTCTCGGTTGCTTGGAAGAAATCCCCAACAGGTCACTATGGGCCAATTCATTCCCTACTGTTCACTCCCAGCTCCTGACGGTCAGAGGTTACAAACCTACCTGGCTGACAGCTGCTAATGGACCGATCCTCCAGAAACTTGTCCGACCCTTTCTTAAAAACCCAGTGACACGACTGACCCTGACCACGTCCTCTGGCACCAAATTCCACAACTTAATGGTGCCTTGAGTGAAAAAATACTTTCTTTTATTTGTTTTAAATCTGCTACCCATTAGTTTCATGGAGTGTCTCCTAGTCCTGGTGCTGTTTGAGAGAGTAAATAACTGTTCCCTATGAACGTGATCCACACCACTCACGATTTTATAAACTTCTATCATCTCCGCTCTCAGTCGTCTCTTCTCCAAGCTGAAGCGTCCCAAACTATCCAGCCTCTCCTCATACAGGAGCCGTTCCAGACCCCTGCCCTTCTCTGTACCTTTTCTAGTTCAACAATATCTTTTGAAAGATGGGGGCGACTGGAACTGCCCACGATATTCCAGGGGCGGTCGCACCATAGATTGACATAGCGGCATTGTGATAATTTCGGTTGTATATTCTCCATCCCTTTACGAATAATCCCTAACATCCCATTGGCTTTTCTGACAGCCGCCGCCACCGCACACTTAGCCGAGGATTTCAATGTATTGTCCGCAATGACTCCAAGGTCCTTTCCCTGAGTGATAACAACCACCCCTAACTTAGAACCCCGCATTGTGTAGTGCTGGACAGTGATTTTTTTATATTATTGTTTTTAATCAAATAAAAACAAAAAAATAAATGAAAACAGGAGAGTCCTTTCCGGACCCCACCCCCCACAAACAAAGGGTTTTTTGTAAACAAAACCATGTGCCTGCTGCTGTTGCACACCCCTAGGAGACCTTCACAAAGATGAGAAGTGACAGGGGCTCCTGCTGACCGGTTACAGGGGAGAAGGAGGGTCCTGATGGAAAAGGTTGTCTGAGGGGAAGCCTGAAGAGCAGTGTGTGTGTGTGTGTGTGAGCAGAGGAGGAGCGAAGTTCCTGGCTGGGAACATAGTGGGAGATGAGGGCAGATTGCTCCGGAGGAGCAAGGCCATGAAGAGCCTTATTATTAATTATTATTATTATTATTATTATAAACATTTATATAGCGCCAGTAGTGTGCTTGGTGCTGTACAGAACATAGAAACAGACACAGTCCCTGCCTGTGGCTTACAATCTAAAAGACAAGGAGGGGGAGACAGGGAGAGGGGACAGTGGGAGAGACAGGGGAGCCTTAAAGGAGTTTGTGCGGGATGGGAACGGGGGGAAGGAGCCAGTGGAAAGAGGAGAGGTGGGTGCTGTACGTGGCCAAAGCGACGGTCCAGAGTGCCGGACAGAAGTGAAAGGGTCAAAGGGGGGTTGGGGGGAGGCCAGCAAGAAGGAGGCTGCAGGAGCAGTCAAGGCGAGAGCATGGACTAGAGTCTTGGAACTGGATACTGGAAGGGTTGGGAAGGGCTAAAGGTTTGCAGTGATCTCAAGGGCAAAGCAACAGGCCACAGTAACACACTGAATGATACCAAGTGTGAAAGGGAGGGAGGAGTCAAAGATGAATCCCAGACTACGTGCATGGACTAAGAATATATAAACCTACATCAAAATCCCCATTAAAAAAATCAATCTCCACCTCTCCCTGCCTGGCCGGAGAGAAAGGTCTTTCATCGCCTTCCGGCTTTGAGAAGCTCATGGGGAAGAGAGTCCCATAGCAGCGGAGCAGCCATCCAGACCCACCGTTGCCGGACAGATGGGGTCTAATAATCACTAGTAGCACCAGCAGGGCCGGCCTCAGCTCCCACCACAGCAGCTTGCGCTTAGCCCGGGTAAATGTCCGCAGGATGCGGCCTTCAATGAGCCAAGCTCACGCACAGAATTAGCTCCAATGGTGTCTTTGTTTTACAGTAATGCTTCGCCCTTCACCAGTAAGTACACTTAGTCCATACTTTCCTAGCTCCACTGGGCTCCACTATCCAGGGGACTAGCCCCCTCGGCTGGGTAGACCTTCCCCAAGGCCTCTGCTCTCATGTACCTCTCCTACTGGAGCTCTCTCTTGATTGCCCAAAACACTTCCGTCTGCACGCTTCCCCCTGACCGAGCTGAGCACCCAGAGCTTTTGCTTTGGGGATTTTGGCTCTCCCGGCCACGCCCGAGTCCAGGTGTGATGCATCCAGGCACTGTCATTCACCGCTTTGGAGTCTGGGCCTCTGTTAGCACGTGCCCCTCACTTGCTGGCGCTGCTCCTTAAAGGGCCAGTTACTCAAGCAGCCTGCTCCCTCCTTGCTACCCCCTCCGTCTCACACGGCTGGATTTCCCCCCTTTGCTAGGACCTGACCATGAAAACCGAGCTGGAAGCCGTGAATGGGAAGAAGGTCCAGGCACTGGAAGTGTTTGCCCACGCGCTTCGCTTCTTCCGACTGCAGGCTGTGCAGGTAACAAGGGGACGGGGGGCGGCTGTGGGGCTGAAAATCCCAGCAGAATTGGCATGGGAAACGAGACCAGTCTCCTCCCATTTAGAACCAGTCTGGCCATTATTAATTATTATTATTATTAGAAAGCATTTATGTAGTGCCAGCAATGTACCTGGCACTTTACAAAGTAACGGAGAAATGCTGGATGACGGGTCCAGGCTGGTGGCGCTTGTGGGAGCATTATTTATTTATTATAGTTTATTTATTTATTATTTATTTATATAGCGCCAGCAGTATGCCTGGCACTGTACAATCAGTAGTTATAGACGGGGTCCTACCCCCAGAGGATTTACAATCTAAGAGACGAGGGAGGGGGAGACGAGGAGACATTCATGAGTGTGAAAAGTTGCAGGGGCACGGGCTTCACGGAAGCCACTTTTAGACGTGCGCGGTATCGCTATCGAGGTGTTTAGTTCCTGGTTTTGAAAGAATGCGCGACCGGCTAGAATGCGCGAGATGCCATGTAAGAATCCCACGGCGGGGTTTAGGCGCGTGCCGTGACTTCACGCCGCGTGTCCACCGCGCACGTCTAAAAGCGGCCTTAGTTACAGGGAACTGACTTAGTTAGTAACTGAGGCCATGTTTAAACGGACCGCGGGGGATGGGTGTGCGGTGGAGGTGGGTGTGCGGCCTTTCCCGCAGGCACACACCCACCTCCGCCCACGGAGCCTCCTCCGGTTTGCCGGATGGCTCCGTGGGTGGGTGATGAGTGGAGGTGGGTGTTGCACAGGAGCACGCACACACACCCACCCATGGTGTTTATTTCATTAATTTATTTATTTTATTTAAAAACTTATACCCCGCTCCCTCCAGTCTTAAGGCAGCTCGGGGTAGCTCACAATATTTTAAAACCAATATAAAAAGGGTTATTAAAACAATTAATCATTAAAACAATAAAGGAGGTAAAACCCACTGGCGAAACCCGCCCTCACTCCCCCCCCTCCCCCAAAGGCCCGGACAAAAAGCCGGGTCTTACAGGCCCGACGAAAGGCCAATAAGCTGGGGGCCAAGCAAGCTTCCTCTGGGAGCGAGTTCCACAGCCACGGTGCGACCACCGAGAACACCCTCTCCATTGTGGCCTCCCCGGTTCACCGGGGAGACCTCCAAGAAGGCGCCCCCGGCAGATCGCAGAGGGTGCTCCAGGACCCGAGGAGTGAGGTGGTCTCTTAGGTAGGAGGGGCCGAGACCGCGTAGGGATTTAAATCTCAAAACCAGCACCTTGAATCGGGCCCGGAACGCTATAGGCAGCCAGTGCCGAGCCCGGAGCTCTGGTGTAATGTGCTCCCTACGGCCCGTCCCCCGTCAGGAGACGGGCCGCTGCATTCTGACCAGCTGCAGCTTCCGAGGCGTCATCAAGGGCAGCCCCACGGGCACACACCCATCCCGCCACCCACCACCGCGGTGTTTACATGGATGCCCCCCCTCCACCACCCGCCCGCCTGCCCGCCCACCCAGCGCGGGGGGAGGGGGGGCGTCCATGTAAAAACAGCCTCTGGGTGAAAACGGACATGACGCCAGCTCCACCTTAACTCTGCTTTAACATGTTTCGCATTCTCATGCATGGTTCAGGCTGCACAGGGCACCACCGATCCAACCCTGCAACATGCATAAAAAAATGTTACGACGGTGTTAAAGTGGCGTTAGCCTCGTGTCTGTTTTCACCCTTAGTTCCAGGGAAGAGATTCTGAGGCGTGGGGGGAAGAGGACGCAATTTCACTCATGACAAGCCTGTTTCCATCGGTGTATGCGTATCTCTGTGCTTTTTATGGGATGTGTCAGACTCTAATCTAGGACAATCGATGGCATTTGACTTAGGTGGAAGGCAGGGTGTGACGGAGCATGGGATTTAGGGAAAGGGGGTGCAGAGGGTTTGTGCTGATTATTGGTTTTCAGTAATAGGACAGTTGTGTGTGGGAGGAGGTGGGGGAGGGCGGGATTTATTTTTTATCTGGTGGCAAATTTGCCTCTGGCTCTGTCCCCGGGGATTCTGCAGCAGGGACCTGGGCTCACATTTGGTCTGATGTCAGAAAGAACTAATAGATCAGGGGAGATGATGGGTAGCCTGGTGGTTACGGTTTTGACCCTGGGAGACCAGGCTCAAATCCTGCCACACCCACCCATGAATCTGCTGAGTAGCTTTGGCCAAGTAAGTTTCTGTCGCTCAGGCTGCCCTCACCTGAGCCTTTTTAACTTCTTGCATGAGATTGTCATTGTCCTTTAAAAATGTTCCTGCATTCTCTTCCCCGCTTTAAAACGTTACCCCCTATTTCTGGGGCTGCTGCTAGGTATCCCATAATGCTGTGCGGGGCCTATGGGGCAGACAGACTGGAAGCAGGATTAATCCCTTTACAAGTTACGGAAAATACGTGTGAGTGAATTAGCACGATTGTTAACACCTTGGTAGCCGATAAAAGCGGAAATGGGTGGGTGGGGGGAAATGCTTTGGGGCAATGAGGAATATAAATGAGTACGCCTGGCAAATTGCCAGCACCTGAATTGAAAATATTGGGTATGAATTGGTACCCAGTTTGGGTTCCCGATGTTCCAGAATATCGACTTCCAGATCTGGAATTTTGGTTTTCCGTCCTAATTTTTTTGGTTTTCCGTACTGGTTTTTCTATTGGAAACTGGAAATTCAGTAAATTGGTAACAGAAATCACCGATTTTTGGACGGGTATCCAGATACCCGATCGGTGATCAGGTAGCCCGTAGCATACCTGTCATGGCACTCAAAAATATGGGCATTACCCATGGTACCAAATTAGGTACCAATTTCAAGCCGCGCGCACTCAACGCAAACGACATTCAACCAATGATCAAGCTCCAGGTTTTTGCAATTTCAGGTATTTCCTTCATTTTTGACAGAAATAATGGAAAATTGGCGAGGTAAAAACCTTCCATTGTCTCTGACGAAAACAAACGGAAATGGGCAAGATAAACGGAAAAACCCAATGAACAAAAAAATGACAAACGAAAAAGGATGAAATACCCAAGTCTGTGAAAACCAGGTGCTTGACCAAGTCGTGTTCAATACGCCTCCCGTTCATTTTGGGTCGAATCGTTTGCTTGTTTTCGAGGCTACTTGTGTCATCTCTGGTTTCCGAGTTCCTATCTTTTGATTCACTGCGTATCATGCGGCATGATTCATGCCCGCTGCATGCTTATGGCCTAACCTTTCACACAATTTAAAAAAAGAAGAGAGGGGAAGGGATTTTTGAAGGCTTAGTGTCTCCTGTGAATACAGCCTCCGCCTCAGTTCCCCATCTGTAAAATGGGCATAACGATGACCTACCTCTCAAGGTCGTTGTTAAAATGAATTAGATGCAGACTGTAAAGCAATTTGAACACTGGAAATGCTATAGGAATTATAGATCAGTCTGGGCTCAATACCTGACGCTTCCCATAATGCACCAGGCCCAGATGTCCAGTGCTTCCCTCTCTGCTCCCCTCCACCCTGAAGTGTGATGCTTGCATTTCTTTTCTGACAGGAACTCAAGGACCAGTGCCCAGCTCTGTCTGAGAAGGATTCCATCCGCTGGGTGATCACGGTGCCCGCCATTTGGAAACAGCCTGCCAAGCAGTTCATGAGGGAGGCGGCCTACCTGGTGAGAGCAGCTCCCTTCTTGGGACGGAAATGCTTGTTTGTCGGTCAGAATTTTTAATGCATTTCAAAATAGAGGAAATGTAGAAAGAGAGAGAAGATTTTCAAAATCCTTCCTGTTGCTATTCTGAAATTCAGGATTTCCAGTTCTGGTTAGAGCTGAAACCAAAAGTGATTTTTGCACTAGGTGGAGGTTTGCTAGCCCTCCAAATACGCAAATGCTATCTGTAACGGTGTGCGTGCTCCTGGGGTAAGTCCCCAGAAAGTCACTTTCTCTTTACGGGAATCGGCTCCACACTCATGCACTCTTAGGAGCTTTGCTCAGTGTCTCCACACACTCTCCGTCTCTAGAGCAGGTTCTTTACAGACAGTCACTTAAGCCTGGCTTCAACCCTCTGGCTTCCAATAACCTTTCAAGCAGGCGTCCAGCCAGGCAACTCCCTCTGGCGGGCCGGTCTCAGTTAGTCTCAAGCCACTCACCCGCACACAAGATGGGAGCGGGGAGGGACTAGCGCCAGCAGAAACTGGGGGAATCGCGGGAAGCTTCGCTCGTGTTTGTGGGGGGGGGTTTTAAGCCTGTTTCTGGAGCAACTTCTCTTGTGGATTACAGGGCTGGATTTTGAGCCTCTTCACAGGAGAACTCTCTGAAGACGTCCTTCTCCTACGGCCAGTCCCCAGGCAACTGACCTGTCTAATTTTATAGGCCCTAGGCATGCTTCAACGGGCCCATTCCCACTGAGCATGCTCGGGCACTTAGGCGCTATACCAATAGGAACTTCCACTGAGCATGTTTAGAGACAAACTCTTACCCGTCAGTCCCCAGGGAGTGTACTTGGAGAGTTAGCCTCCAGAGGGACACCCCAGGGCTGGCTCCACGGTGCCCTCATCCAGCTGCCTTCCACCTAGGCACTGTCCCTCCTTCTGACAGTGCAGTTTTGCTAGCCCAGTCTCCTAGCTGGTGTCAGCTCTCTCAGCTTCTCTCCCCGGCTGTGCCCTGCCACACTATCCGTTCACCAGAATGACATTTATATTGGCCTAGTAGATACAGCACTGGAAATGGAGCTGGGAGACCAGAATTCAAATCCCATCCTATTCACAAACTATCTTGCTTGTGTGATCAATAAACTTGCTTCTTATCTTTATGAAGAAGTGTCTGTGTCTAACATTGGAAACACACTGAGCACCAGTGCCTAAACACTGGGGACCCCAGAGAGAACGCGTCTGTAAATGGGAAGGATCAGGCCCTTGGGTGACAAAGGGGTTGTCCCTGCTGCAGGCTTGAATCAGCCAGAGAGGAAAACTGATTCAAGTGGGCTGTACGTGAGGGAAAGTGAGTCACTCAAACCTGGTAAAGTGGGGGTGCGGACCTCTAACCCGTGACAGTGGCACCAAATGAGGATTATGCTCAGTTTGTGAACCAATGTGTAGAAAATAGAGGGGAATCCTCTGAGGGGAGTAAATCCCAGACCTGCAGAGACTGAGAGTGCCGGTGCCGTCTGGAACTCAGCTCTGAGAGTGGAATAAGCAGATCCTTGAACAGAGTGCGCTGAGTTTGTTATTTTGGTTTTTATTTCGGGTCAGGGACAGTGACAAAATAGGGCTCCCAAAGCCCTTTCACCACCTGAGAAGGTCAGAGCTGAGCAGGGAAGCCTGAAAGAGAAGTCTCGAAGCAGAAGGGAAAACTAAACAGCAACTGAAGCAGCTGATACGAGAGTTTGAAATGAGCAAGAATGGGACAGATGGGGAGGAGTGGGTGTGAAAAACCCCACTCCAAGCAACCCACCTAACCATCAATCAGGAGATGGAGCTGGATTGCCAAACCCGGTTCAATATTCCCATCCACCTAACCCGAACCAGGAGCTGGCAGACCTGCAGACAACCAGGGGCATGGCTCAGACAGGGAAGTGGAGATGGCCAGAATGAGAATGGACCAGGAGCTCAGATTAGAACAAATGAGAGCAGAAGAAAAGGAAAAAGAATGGCGGATGCAGTTTGAACTGGAGAAAATGAAACAGGAGGAAAAAGTAAGAGAGAGACAGGAAAAAGAGAAAACACCAACTAGAACTCCTGAAAGCACAGAAAGATGCAGGAATCCAGCCCACAATACGCTCTGGAAATAACCAAGAAAAAAGACAGGAGACAGCTGATCAGAGACTGTTCAGCACTTCTGCCCCTATACCAAGAAAGCGAATGCATTGATAAATTTTTCACAACTGCCCAACAAATATTTCAACGAGAAAAGATTCCAGATGACGTGTAGATCAATCTAGTGATACCCAAGATCCCCGAGAAAGCAAAAGATGTGTACAACGCAATGCTGGAGGAAAATCAAGTACTGACTTTTGAGGAATTCAAAAAAGCAGTTGTCGAGGAGTACAGAATCACGTCAGAAACTTTTCGCCAAAAATTAAAACATTTTAAGAAGTCAGATGGTATGTCTTATTCGGATATGGGGAAATGTTAAATCAGTATGGAGTTAAGTGGTTAGATGCACAAGGAAAGGCTATGAAGGAGCAAGTAATGGACCTTGTAATCCTCGAGCAATTCCTTAATAATTGTACCCCTAATCTCAAATCACACTTGCTTAATCAGGGGATCACGAATGTCAAACAGGCTGGGAGGAGGGCAGATGAATGTATTACAAATGCTATCTCAGCTTATGGGGAAAGGAAGCCAAATAATGGGGAAACCCTAAGCAAGGGTCCTACCATAAGCAGAATGGGTACAAAAACCCACAATCTGAGCAGGGAAACCTGACCCAGAACAACCCAAACGAGAATGGAGGTGGGTGGTGGGGGGAGACAGGGATCACCCAGACTCCAAAGAACACACACCTCCCAATCCTCTAATAATGATTCAAGGCAGTGCTTTAACTGTAAGCAAACCGGGCATATAGTACGGGACTGCCCCCCCCCCAAAAGGCAGTCTCATGGCCCTAAAGGGGAGTCTGAGGAGATTATTGGGACTGTCAATGCGAATTTTGTGTCTGTAGTCCAACCCCTCCCTAGAGGTGTTTATGATTCCTTTATTATCCCTAGCCCACCCACAGGGGATCAGTTGCTATGAAAACGTGCTAAGGTGAACCGTGTAAACTGCATGGGGAGATTGGACAATGGGTCACACCTGGTCATGATATGAGAGGACTTGATCCCAACAGACAACATAAACACTCATAAAAAGGTTGTGGTATTCCTGGCAACGGGAATCAAGGATATTCTGCCCACAGCAACTGTAGATTTAGAATGGGAAGGCTCAAAGGGGCCCATCCAGGTGGCTGTACTCCCCAGAAAGGCAGAAAATGAAATGTTGGTGGGGAATGCCATAAACAAATCGATGTTGGACAGGCGGTTGGGAAAAGCCCAATCCCAGGAACATGGGGAGCTGGAGAGCAACCCGGGAAGGGATGGTGAGGGGCAACAAGACTCAGAGAGCCCTAAACAAGTTGCACCTCTACCCCTGGAACATGGGGAGACAGAGAGCAACCCTAGTGGAGGGGAAGGGTTACAGGAAGGCTTTACAGATCCTGCACCCAAACCTGTGAACTCCACTCAGGGGCAGGAAAACTCCAAAGAGGAGTCCCCGAACCAGCCAGAAGGCAGGGGAGGACAAGACTCGGGAGTGAACTGCATGCTGTCTCACATGGGGAACTAAAGGGGGTGAAACCACAGCCCCCACCTGATTCTGAAGCCCAGGACTTGGCACCCCACCTTACACAGGAGGGACCAAATTCTGCAGAATCAAACCAGATAACCACCGTGGGGGGAGAGTTGGAGGCTGGAAACGCCCCTACTCAAACCAGGGGGTTGCAGGATGGCCTGGAGGTTCGTTGTCCTACCTTGAGAGAAGGTGGGAAGTGGCTAACTGAACCAAGGGGCTACAGAAAGCCAGGAGGTGGAGGATTCTACCTTAAGAGAAGGCGGGAAGGTGCAAGAAACCTTTCCCGGGATGGAGGGGGGAACGATGGGTGTCTCTCCCCTGTTGAGGAAAATTTAATACTCACAAACTGTTGTTGGTAAAAGCTGTCAGAATCTTTATTGATCTCAAAGCGCTAAGAGAGAGAGCAGTAAATGAACCCATGCAAGGATCCAAAACTGATCTGCCGGTTAGCAGATTACATAGCTATTTTATAGGTTACAATTCAAGCAAGAAGATAAACATGTCACTCAAAGACAACATCATACAATAATGGAAAGTTACAGTAATTGTTTACATAGTCAGCAAGAAGATTCTCAAAACAATATAAAGACTTGTTTATATAACAAGGTGCCTGAGACAATCTAATTAATAAACACAGCTGCAAGGTCATTATTTGCTATCTACTCTGGGGAGGAACAGTGTGAAACTGCTTCTCAACCTTGCCCTAAGAAATAAAGCCTAAACTACCAAAATGTTTATATCTTGTCTAGCAGGCTAGAGTTCATTTCAGCAAAGGATGGTTCTTTACCCGGCATCCATCTGTCTTCCATTTTACTCTGGCTATTGGTAGCTTAATTTCCATAAGGTCCATCAATAAAAATTCCTCCACACCCCCATGGATAGAAATGCACCACCCGGTAGTCCTAAAAGGCCAGGAGCATGGGTCTAAGAGTGAACTCTGCGCCTCTGCCTTACCTAAGAAGGAACAGGGAAATGCTGCTGAAGTAGAGACTGGAGGGGAGGAAACGGTTAAGAGTGTCCAGGGTCAAGCCGCTACACTTGGTAAACGAAATCCTCCGGAGTTTCGGGGGGGGGGCGATCTGAGGGGACACTTGGGGGTTCTCACACAAAGTCAGATTCCCAGGTAGGAGAAATACACGATTATACGGACCCAGGGGATCCTGGAGGTACAAACAGAACTTGGGGGCAGGGCACAAGAAAGACTGCTGACAATAGCCCCTTCACAGAAGCAGTTTTTTGGCTGGGTCATTGATTTGGATGCAAAAATGTTCAAGCACACCAGCACAGCCAGGAGGGAAAGGCAAAAGACAATGCACACAACTATTCTCAGTGGGGATTACAACAATTCTCCAGGTGAAAAGGGGGTTCAAATGCAAAGTAACACGTGCTCTACGATGGGGGTACTCAGCAATGTGAAAGCACTCACACGCACTCCAGACTCCCTCCTTTGGGTCATGCTACGGCTTATGATCTGCGGTCTGAACACCCCAGCCAGATCAGACAAAGAAGTTATGACATGGGAAACAGAAATACAGCCAATGAGAAACAGGCTGCCAGATAATCTGGAAACATGGCCAAAGTTTGTAACTGGGGAACAAAGGTTGTTAACATGGCGTTCCAACCCATTTGTCATATTCTTATGCAAACACATACTGATGTTCCTTGAAGGGTATGGGCCATGGGAACCCCACATGCAACACGGGCAGGGGGATATAGACGCCTCAGGGTATACCCCTACAAGAGAGTGAACCCAGAAACACTGAATCGTGAGGATCACTCCACTACGACATGGTGGAAAACACATGAACATGATAGCCCCACAGGGCTTTGGAAAACCAAAGATATAACTTAAATAGGATTCAAACACATGGAAATGAAGGGGGGGGGGGCTGCATATCCCTACACACACCGGTAGGACACACCAGTCTAAACATGTTACGGGACTCTGTTGTGTCCACTCCACATGCGTTCTTAGGGGGGGCTGTCACGAAGGAACATAGGGTCACACACGTGTGATACTGGCCTACACGTAGGCTACAAGTCTAGTAAATATGTAAAGCAAAAGGTTCAACATGTATGTAATGTTACAACTGAGAACTGTAAAACTCGAATCAGGACTGTGACACTGACAAAACTCCAGGAAATGCAAAGAGATAAAAGGATTGTGGATTCACCCCCACAGCTAGACAGAACCCTGTGGAGATGCAAATGGACCTTTCTGTTTTCCTGGGTTGCCTACGTGAGAAAACACACAAGTTCATGAGCGGGAAAACTCAAACAAAGAGACCATGAAAGGTATTTACAGGAGAACCATTAAGTCATCTTCGCTGCCTCTTGGAGAGAGCCATCTTGAGCAATCTCATCTGCATCCTGGATCCTGCCAGCGAGCAAGGCTGGAGGACATGCACTGAGACCAGAACTTTGCTTTCTAGCAACTCTAAGAACCAGCACCCAGTCACCTACATCTGTGACTGAGAAGGAATCAGAACTAATGAACTTTCATAGGGTAAGATGCTTATCTAGGAACTCAACCAGTATAGATTAGGAATGCGTTATATTTACCTTTAATTTCTAGTTACCACTCTGTATCAACTATCTTGCTTGTGTGATCAATAAACTTGCTTCTTATCTTTATGAAGAAGTGTCTGTGTCTAACATTGGAAACACGCTGAGCACCAGTGCCTAAACACTGGGGACCCCAGAGAGAAAGAGTCTGTAAACGGGAAGGATCGGGCCCTTGGGTGACAAAGGGGTTGTCCCTGCTGCAGGCTTGAATC
>QEPC01012366.1:688080-702680 GCA_003113815.1 Sphenodon punctatus
TGTATTTGCAGATACGTCCACCTGCAACTTCTCAGCCTCATGAATGTGCTCGTCTCTCCCGACGTTCACCTCTCCCGTGTCTCTCTCAGATTGGGGGTAGGGACTGTCTATAATGTACAGTGCCGGGTACGCTGCTGGCACTATACGCATCATTAATAACTACTCCGATCTTGAGCAGGATCGCTGAGACTCCAACAAGTGTTACGAGTCTTTCCCTTGGCCCAGTCCGAGCGAGTAACGAGCCCATTCTAAATCAATTAGCTGAAAACCTTTTGTGGCAGGGCTAGGCCACAAGATGGCGCCTGGCATGAAATAAAACCTAAGATGGCCGGCCACAGGAAGAGGAAGTAGGTGGGTGTGGCTAACCGGCATAAAAGCAACAGCAGAGGAAGCCGAGGTCTGTCTGTTCGGGACCAGCAAGGAAGCAACACCTGTGCTGCTAGGCTGAGTGGAGACGTGAAGTAAAGGCCTGACTAAGAAGCCTGAACCTGAGAAAGCAGGACCAGAGGCTTGCGAGTGCTGAGTGGACCGTGTTTGTCAGACAGCCTGAGGATTGCAGCTTGGTTGGGCTGAAGCTGTACAGAGACTGTCGTTTAGAGAGGAGCTAGAGAACTGTGCTGAACTTCAGAGTTTGTGGTGTAAATAAATGACATTCTGCTAATTCCCAAAGATGCTATGTGAATGGTGCGGATCCTGTAACTACTTACCTCCCTGGCAAGCCCACACCTGCCACCCCTTTCTACTATGCTCTCGTCTTGTAGAAGAGCCACAATATTCTGGCTCAGGCTGACTGATCTGCTTCACTCCTCCTCTACCTTCCAGGCACTAATCTCCCTCTGGGGAGTCCACAACAAGGGCACAGCAGGTAGCAAATCTCCAGTACTAGGGTTGCCTTATTTTAAGGGACTATCCTGAATTTCAGAACTCCCCAGGTGGTTCTGCTTTCACCCCCCTTCAAGCTGCCCCGTTGCTACTGAATCTCCACGGATTGCTCCCTCTCAACGTCACCAGAGTTTTGCAGGACAGGACACCTGACCCATCTGCAGATCTATTCCCAGCTTTGCCGATGTCTTCAAGCAAGAGAGACTTCCCTCTCCATACCTCGGTTCCCTCTCTGTCTTGTCTCCGAGACTGTAGGCTCTTTGGAGCAGAGGCTGTCTTGCTCCAAACCCCTGCCAGAAGGTCGTTGCTAATGGGAGATCACCTGCAGCACCGTTTACGGTTCCACGGTATCATTGTGCCAGAGTTAAGAGAATCTATGACAAAATGACATCGCCAAAATATCGATCCTTTTAAGAGATCGGCCGTGGCCTGCCAGCTCCTGTTCTGCCTGCAGCGATGGGAGGGGGGGGAGGGAGGAGGGCATTGAAGGAGAAGAGAGGCAGCTAATGGCTTTGTTGAGATGTCATTTCAAACTACCACCTGCCACGCTCATCAGCTGAGGTTTGAAATGCAAAGTGTGTCATCCCTGCGTCTCTCCCTCACCCCGGTGTCTGGAAGCCCTTTGCAAACACAGCAAATCAAAACCATAAATCCGCAGATGGTTTTTCTCATCCCACCCTGACAGCCTCTGTCACCAGGGACCCATTCTTAGCTTGCCCTGCCTTCCCAGGATCTATTGCAACCCGGACTGCCGGCCAGCAGCCAAGAGGAGCAGCGCCAAGACTGAGGTGGGCCCCCTCGCTCCTCTGGGCCCGACAGAGGCAGGTCATCCAGAGGACGTGCGTTCATCTGAGACCCATCTGAAACTAAGAAGCCGTGTGATCCTTGGAGATATTACCAGGGAGGAGGAGGTGGTGGGAAGTCTTTTTACCGACGCACGGGGCTTTCGGAAAGCTGCTACCAGAATGCTGTCTGGATCCATCCTCCGCGTGTTTTAAAAAGCTGTTGAAAATAATTGTAGAGGCGTCCCAACTACAGGAATGATTCCAGAACCGGAAAACCAGCCTCACAGCAAGACACTTAGGACTCATTAGGGATCCCATGCCCCGCACATGTGCGTGGAAACCACACGCATCTCTAGAGAGATTGCATTGCTCCACACAGATCCCCGCACGGATCCCGCTTGGTACTGCGGCCATTGACATGACAACCGGAACATGAATGCGGGAGGCTCGCAGACTCGCCCCTTCCCCTTGGGTGCTGTTAGAAAGGTTTGGGGGGAAACCAGATGCAACTCCGTTTACCCAGACTCGGACGGCCAGCCCACAATCCCAGAGTGGGCCAGCCCAGAAGTGTAACTGAATACGGACTGCATTTGAATAGCGTGTGCAGTTCTGGCCGCCCCACCTCAGGAAAGATACAACAGAACTGGAAGAAGTTCAGAGAAGGGCAACAAGGCTGAGAGAAGGGATGGAACGAATTCCATAGGAGGAAAGCAAATATACAACTTGGAATGGACTGGAGGCAAACTGTACCATAAGCAGATTCTTTTGAAAGTAAGTGGCTAAACCAAGTTTAAAAAGCATAGTAACAATAGGAGAAAACGTTTTCTGGTACGGGACCGGCAGCACAAACAAAATCGTGTACAAGTACCTGGATAATACACCCATTCGTTTTGCAGTCGTGCAACTTTGTCTCCTATTGCTGCGCGTTCGTAGTCCACACAGATCGAAGCCCTTGCATTTCAACATGCCAAGTTACCTAAAGAAAGCTACTTTTCCCACAGTTACAACCCAGCTGTTCCCTCAACTCCATCTAACGTTAGAAGCCCTTCTGCACTTAAATATTAAACAAAATTTGTACAATTCTGTACAGTTCTTCACGTTGCCATCATCATTTGATGACACCATTTGATGAGGCCTGGGAAGCCAGGGTTCAAATCCCGCCCTACCCATGAACTCACTGGGGGGCCTTGGGCAAGTCACAACCTCTCAGCCTTAGAGAGCCAGTGGGGTGGAATGGATACGGTGCTGGACTTGGAAGCCAGGATTTGAATCCTGCCCTAGTCAATCAACTAACTGGTTGGCCTTAGGCAAGTCACAACCTCTCAGCCTCAGTTCCCCATCTGTAAAATGGGAGTGTGTGTCTCTCTCTCCCTGTGTTCACCTCACTCTTGTCCATCTTAGATTGTAAGCCCACTGGGGCAGGGACCTGTCTCTGATAATCTGTGACTGTAAAGCGCTGCGTCCGCCTAGTAGTGCTATAGAAATTATTAGTATCAGTAGTGTTTGCACAAGCTCTTCATAGTTTATTTGACCATCACCATCGATGTCTGCTTCCCCATATCATCTCAACTACTTCTTCATCTGTTAACTTCTCTCCAGGGTTTGTCATGACATGGCAAAGTTCTGCATTGCTAATAGAACCATTACCGTCCTTCCTTATCAAGCCAGAGAGAGTGGGGTCGCCGTGTTGGTCCCAAGCAACAGAGAGACAAATTGGTTCAAGTGGTCTCTTTGACTGGACTAACTGTTGTTGGTGGAAATAAGCAGCTTTCCAGCTGCATGGGGCCCTTCCTCTGGTATGTAGTGTCGCCAGTAGAAATACAGGGTGGTTTCAGAAGTGACGTGGTGAATGTCCACCACAGTCAACCTGTCAAACGTGTGTGTGTGTGTGTGTGAAAGCGCCGTGCATGTCTGTTTGCTCGCATCCAGATGTTCACCACAGTCAAACGCGGCCCGGGGTGAAGCTACCCCGCTTCGTGAGGTCGGGGCGGGAGGAGGTCCAGAAGTGTGGTGAATGGTCACCACGGCAGGGGTGAATGAAAAGTAACTTCTGAACGGAAACCCGCAGCCGCGGTGGGAGGAACTGACCCCAGCCGTGGTGCATTCTGGGGCTCGAACCGCGGTCCACGTCTCCACTGCATGTCTGTTGTGTTCCCCCGGCCCATGTTCTCTCTGATTGCCCCCGGGCGGTGGTCACAATCCTGTCACTTCTGTTGGGGCCGCACGTGTCACCACAGCCCACGGTGGGATTCACTGTGGTGAATTGGAACGCGTCACTTCTGAAATCACCCACAGAAACTGAGCACATGTAGAGCAGGTGTATATGAGGGGGCACGGAAGAGGTGGGAGTAGACAGAGCAAGGTGGCAGGTGAACAGAGAGAGATGTGCCAGACATTAACAAAACAGCTGTAAAATGATGTATTGGTGTAGAAGACAAAGGCACAGAAAGCATTAATAAACACACAGAGACAGCAAGCCTATAGCTTGGGGATATAGTGGGGAAACAGCTTATCAGGAGAAGAGAGTACACAGATCAAAGGAACTAGGCTCACAGTATATGAATTCCCACAATGGCTGGTATTCAGCTGACAGGGTAGTTAGAGACAGGGAGATAAAATGGTTAGAATCATCTAGGAACTTGTCGAGAGGATAACAGAAACTAAGAATGCAGTAAGTGTATTTGTAGTGGCTGGAGAAATCTAGGTCCTTGTTAAGTCCATTGTTTTTGGTGTCCAATAAAGTGTGAATTTTAGTTCCCAGGCCCGTCTCCTGAGGGTGCTGTGAAGGTTTCCTTTGAGCTCTGCTATGGAGTGGGTGCGCTGGGAGAAGGGATTGCCCACTGTAGAGTCAGTGACTTTGTTTAGGTCTGTGTGAGTTCACTCGTCGGTGCAAGGTTTGTTGGGTTTCGTCAGCGTAGTTTCCATGGCAGCGCCGGGGGCACTGAATGGAGTACGCTACATTTTGGGATTTACAGGGGTCGTCTCCTTGTATTTGGAATGGTTTCCCGTGGGTGGCATTGGCAGCGGCGGTGCTGGTAGAAATGTGTTGGCAGGTTTTGCATCTACTGTTCTTGAAATCCGTATCAGGTACGTGGAATGCTTCACGGTTTGTCTCTTTCATTTTTCTTGCCACCGTTGTCAGAAATTCCAGAACATCAATTGTACCACTGTCATCAGCATCTACTTCATCGATCATATCCTGCAACTCAGCTTCTGTTGGGTCTTGCCCAAGTGACCTCATCACGGTCCCCAGTTCCGCCGTCACCATCCTTATCAAATAGTGGAAATGCTTCTTTGAATTCTGCAATCTGCTCTTTCGAAATCCAGCCCCTTTCGAATTCATGAATCCAGTCCCTATGCTTGGGCACACATCTCTGCGCCATCCCATCTCTGCTTTCCAGCTCTGAGTCTGCCTGCCATTTCACACCCCACCATGACAAGCCTCTTAAAAACTATCCACTAAAACTTATCTATGCCACCCTAGTCCATGTTCTTGTCATCTCTCGCCATGAGTACTGCAGCTCCCTCCTGATTGGGTCTCCCCTGGTCCGATCTCATCCCCCTCATCTCCGTTCAACGCTCTGCTGCCAAAATCATCCACCTCGCCCGTCGCTTCGACCATGTCCAGCCCCTCCTCTCCGCCCTGCACTGCCTCCCTCAACGGGAATGAACGCATTCAGCACAAGCTCCTGGGCTTCCCCTTCAAGGCTCTTCCCCCCTATCTCTCCGCTCTTGCATCCCGCCGCGCTCCTACCCGGGAGCTTTCCTCCCCCTCTGCCCCCACCCTCGCCTGCTCGCAATCCCTTTGCTCCTCTAAATATCTTTGCCCCTTTTGCCCGAGCTGTTCTCAGGAGGGGTGGGATATAAATTGACAAAATAAATAAATAAATAAATAAATAAATAAATATTCTCTCTTTGTCCCCCAGGCCTGGAACTCCCTCCCTGGATACATTCATTCTGCTCTCTCCCTCCCAATTTTCAAATCCCTCCTGAAAACCCACCTCTTCCGTCAGGCTTTTCCTGGCTCGTCATGAATGAAATTGCATCCTCTTCGTTCTCACTCAGAATCTAGTCCCCTGTAACTAAGTGAAGCCGGTGCACCTGCATCTTCTCACTCTCATGAATGTCTCCTTGTCTCTCCCTTGTCTCTCAGATTGTAAGCCCCTGGGGTAGGTATCTGTCTGTAACTACTGACTGTACAGTACCAGGTACATTGCTGGTGCTATATAAATAATGAATAATAATAAATACAAAAGTGGCCCTGGGAGGCAAAGAGGTTTGTCACCCCTGCTCTACCCCAAACACCTGGGGTTCCCCTCTGCTCCTGGCTAGCAACGCTGCTGGTCTCTGCTCCCGCCCGCTGCTCCCCTGTTAACCCACTCAAGGATCATGTTAGCCCCGGCTGATCTCCAAATGACAGGCCCCATGATGCCGTTTCACAAACTTTTCAGTGCTTTGAAAATACACAGCAAGTGTTGGCACCTGCTGCGCCGTGCGCCCACGCGATCCGTCAGGGGCGTGCCTGCGGTACTCTCCGGTGGAAATCAGTTCCGTTTGTGTGTGGGTGGAAATTGCTACCTTGATGGTGGAGAGGAGGGGGGAAAAGCAGGGAAAGTAAAACAGCGCCGCAGGGGCTAATTCCTTGCAATTCAGAGAAAGAGGCAAGGCCAAAGGAAAGCTAAAACCCCCGCATCTGTTGTGTCAGTTACAAGCGACTGTAGCCAGCAATTGGAAACTCTGCACCCCACCCTCACGTTGCAACCCTCACGCCTCGAAAGGAAGCATGACTCAGGGCAAGGGAGGGGAGAGGATCTTTTTATATTATTTTTTTAAAAGGAAACAACCCCACCCCCCTTTCCACGCCTTAAATGACCAGGTTGAAATGCCAGTTCCTGCAAAGCCCATAGAATTAGTGCGAGCAATTCTGACTGGCCCCAGTAACAATTCTGTCTTTCTGAAGGGACTAAGCGTGCTTCAAAGCCACAGGGCAGGGAGAAATATATGGCGTTAAAACCATCACACTTTCCTCTGTGCAGCTCTCACAAAGGGGCCTTAGGCCCAGTGATTTGTGTCTCCTTCAGCCCATGAGTCATAATTTAGCCCTCACCAAAAACAAGTGTTTGCAGGCAAAGCATCTCTCTCTCTCTCTGCACGCAAAGGTTTGTGTTAGTGAGACAGGCTACTAACAGAGCACTTTCCATCTGCCGTTCTAGGTTTACCAAGGTTAGTGGCAAGGATGTCAGCCTTGGAGTCCTCCCCAAAAGTCCCTCGTTTGCTCTGAGAGCTACAAAAAGTTGGATCAGGGCGAGGCAACCTGCACAGTGATTTCTTCAGGAACGCACTTTGGTTCCAAACATCTCATGTCCGGAACCCGCATATGGTCTCTCTTCAAAGCATCCTTGTGCTGATGTTCCGTGCACAGGGAGACTTGCTAGTTTTAAGAACATAAGAAGTGCCATTTATTTATTTATTTATTTTCCAAATTTATACCCCGCCCCCTCCTGCAACGCAGCTCGGGGCGGCTTCCAACAGTCAACAATAAAACATTAAAATTCCTTTTAAAATATTAAATATAAAATGTACCATATAAAACAGGGCTAGAAAAATAATAAATAAATAAATGGGTGGGGGACTAAAATCATCCCTCCCCACCCTCCCTCCCAAAGGCCTGGGCAAACAGCCAGGTCTTACAGTTCCGCCGAAATGTTAAAAGGCTTGGGGCCAGGCGAGCTTCCTCCGGAAGGGAGTTCCACAGCCGCGGCCCTACCACCGAGAATGCTCGCTCCATCGTGGCCCCCCGCTTAACACGGGGGACCTCCAGGAGGGCACCCCCGGCAGACCGCAGGAGCCGTTCCGGGGCGCGAAGGGCGAGGCGGTCCCTAAGGTAAGAGGGGCCAAGGCCGTATAGGGCTTTATAGATCATCACTAGGACCTTGAACTTGGCCCGGCACACTATCGGCAGCCAGTGCAGCGCTCGGAGCACCGGTGTAATGTGCTCCCGGCGACCCGTCCCCGTAAGAAGACGAGCCGCCGCATTCTGCACCAGCTGCAGCCTCCGAGCCAAGAACAAGGGAAGCCCCACGTAGAGCGCGTTGCAGTAGTCCAGCCTCGAGGTGACGAAGGCATGGATGAGGGAGGCCAGGTCCGGGCCAGAGACATACGGATGCAGCCTACGTACAAGATAAAGCTGGCGGAAGGCAGCCTTGGCGACTGCCTCCACCTGCCGCTCCAGACGGGTGAGACCAATGGTCCATCCAGCCCAGCATCCTCTCTCCGACAGCATCCAGCCTCAGTCGCTACAGAGGAGTACTCAGCAGGTTACAATAGGGCAATCCATGTCCTGCCATCCTCCCCCAGGTCCTGACAGTCAAGGGTCTTGTACCCCTGATCAACCCAACTAGGAGCCCTTAATGGACCTGGCATTCAAAAAATTAATCTAGTCTCTTCTTGAAGCAAGTTATGCTACTGGCCTGGACAACATTCTCCAGCAATAAGCTCCACAATTTTATTGTACGTTCAGTGAAAAAGTACTTCCTTTTATTGGTTTTAAATCTACTCCCTGTTAACTTCATGGAGTTACCCCTGGTTCTATTGTCCTTAGAAAGGGTAAAGAGCAGTTCCCTACTGACATTCCCCACCGCTTTCATGATCTTGTACATTTCTATCATGCTCTTCTCCGAGCTGAAAAACCCTACCTTATCGAGCCTTTTTCCTTCTCTGGAAGCAGTTTCATACACTGGATCTTTTTGTCGACCTTCTCTGCACCTTTTCCAGTCCTTCTGTGTCTTTTTGGAGACGGGGCGACCAGAATTGCATTAGCAACATGCCTGCTCTCTGCTCTCATGGCAGCAAGCAATTTTCTACCTGCAACATATTCTGAATCACGTGAACTAACTTTTAATTCACCATTTACGTTGCAGTCGGAGGTAAGACGGCGGCGGGTAATGGAAGCAACAACCACTGCGGAAACTGCGGTGAACACGGGTCTGCACACCCACACACACACTCCCGCCCCCATTGGTGGGGGGTTGTTACCAGCAACCTCAGCGGAGACGAGACCATTTCTTGAGAGGGTAAGTCCCCACCTCCCTCCTACGTTAGTGGCTCAGAGAGAAAGAGACCTGTTCTGTCTGCGACATTCAGCCCATCACCCGGTCTGTGCAGAGCTGTGCCCCTGCACTGGAGGATAAACGATGAAAGAACTCATGAAGTTTGTCCATCGCCAGCTGACTCAATCCACAGGGTGTCGTGTGTCCCCCCCCCCCAGGCCCGTTGGGAGACAAGAGTTCTAGTCAAGAGCGAGGGGTCTCTTGCAGATACCGGGGGCCTGGTTTTTTGGAGGCAGAATAAAAGTGCAAAGCTCCCTGGAAATCAGAACCTTTGCTTCAAAGCAGCTGAGCCATGTGGGTGCCCCTGGCTGGGAACATGCCGATGTAGGGAGACTCGAGAGGGTGTTGTCCTGAATGCCGCTCCCACCCCAGCACAGACCCAAGAGTTCCTGTGCGTCGTTCGTGTAGCAAGACCGCCTGTTTGTAGATAAAGCGGAACAGTTTTCGGGGGGCGAGTTGGGGTGGGCAGGGGAGGGGTGGCCCCTTCTCTGGTTTCTAACGGGGGAAATCTCCCCCCGCCCCCTCCCCAAAAATGCCTGCTGGTCGGTCAGTCGACAACCAGACACGCAGCACTCTGGACAAGAGTTTCACTCACTGGCTGCTCTCAGCCTTTCAGTTGCAGACTCACGAAATCAAGTCATTTGAAATGCAGAGCAAGAGGCAAATCCACCGGTTCCTGCCCCTGGCTGCAATCTGCACCGACACCCAAGGGATTTAGGCTCCGGGCTTCCCATCTGCTTCAATTAGGAAGTATTTAGGACTGTTTATCTCCTCCTGTCAATGCCAGCTGCTCCAGAAACCCCTTCCCTCCAACCCAAGTGGCCCTGCTGCGAGGAGGCTGCTGACGGCTTCCCGACTGCACTGGAAAGGCAGTTAAGCTCCCTAAACACTTTAGCATCAACCAACCCTTGAAGGAAGAGCAGAGCTGCCAGTCCAGTTAAACAGAAGAGGTCAGAGAAGTACCTTGGACAGAGACGGCTACCGGAGAATGGGGACTGGGGGGGTGAGGGAATTGTCTGATAAATCAGAATTGGGGGACGGGGAGTCAGATCACCTGTTGGGGATGGAAGGATGAAGAACCAACCCATCTCAAGCTCCCTCCATAAGTTACAGAGAGGATTTTATACCCAGGAGCAAACTCGAGTGTGGGAGGTCACTCTTGATTCTTGGTTTTGGCTCCTCGACCAAGGAGCTAAACTCACGATTGAGGTGACCGAGTGCTGCTTCCGCTGTTGGGGCTCAACTTGTTTTTCCACTTCAGAGAACGATGGCACGATCGTGGACCCTGGAACCTGCTTTGAGACTAGGAGGAGGCTTGTCCACGTTGTGTGCAGAGGTGGCACAATGTGCCTCTAACCCTGAGCGATCTCACCGTGGCCCTCGTCCGTGTTCTCTTTGAATCGGCCAACACCGTCAAAACGGGAGATCTTCCATCTCGGCCCCGCTGACGTGAGAGCGTACCATTGCTCCGAGCCATGCAGATCTTCTGAGGTCATCCGGAACTCCTGCCATGGCAGCTGTGATTCTATCCCAGAGAAGGTGCTGGCACCCAACCGGGGCAGTCAATCATTGCCGGTCCTCGTCGCAAGAGTTCCCAATGCAAAGGACTGAAGAAATGGGGGGTTATAGGGCCAGTGCTGGTCCAGATGAAGAGCCACGAGCTTCAAGGCCTGTTCCGGGGATGGTCTTGATGTGTTGGTACCACAGACCTCCTGAAAGAGTCATGGCACTCACCCTGTGATTGCCGCAATGGGGGTAGGAGGGCTACCAGCAGGAAGGCCACCTCCGCCTCAGGACTGACACCTAGGTCCTTGGATGGTGCCACATCCTCCTCCTGTCGAGGAGATGCCGGAGGGATGGATAGCAGAGCTGGTTGCTAGCTGCTGTTGCCATCTTTTCTCCCATTAGCTGGCACCTTGTCTGCCTTAGGTTTCCCCAGGTGCTCCTTAGAGTCTATCTTTGGCCTCTTCTACATCGTCACAGTGTCAGTCCCAAAGCCCCTTGTGCCAAAACCGCTTGAGCAGCCGGTGTGGTGGTTGGTGACAATGCACTGGGCTCTGGCAGTGGAGGCAGCGTTTGTTTTGGTGCTGACCTTGAGAGGCCTTCTTCTCTGCTTGAAGCTGCTGGCTTAGCCGTGCTGGAGCCCCATGTCACGGTCCTTCCTGTTCCGGGCGTAAGAGCCGCACAGGCCTCACGGCCCGATTTGGAGTGGGCTTCCTCGAGGCACGCTGGGAATTTTCCGTGCTGGGCCGATGGGCAGGACAAGCATTTCTTAATGGGGGTGGTGTACGGCCAAGTGCTGGGGAAAGGGGCTCGGGGACTGGAAGCAGACTGAGACCAACTAACACACACTAGAGCAGGACGGACAACACACACACACCCCTGCACACTTTATTTTGCTTTTAATCTTCAGGTTATTGATCCTCGCCCTCCCCTTTTAAGGATCTTCCTGGCTTTGCTCCTCCCCAGCTTTCTACCCTCATTTCCTACTATGACTTGGGAGTTTCGCTCTCTCTCTGCCACCGCCCTCACCTGCCTGCTCCCTGAACCATCTTCCCCCTTTCACCCAGGCTGCTCCCCGTGCCTGTCTAGGGCGGCCACCTAGGCCAACGTTTACGGAACGCTTATGAAAGATACATGTTGCAGGGCCCTGCATTGGCACCTAAGATGCTAATGCAGGCCCTGCAACATGTACTTTTCATAAGTGTTCCTTAAACATTGGCCGAGGTGGCCGCCCTATGCCTGTCCCTCCCTCCCGCCCTAAACACACACGCTCGGCTCCCTCCCTCCCTTCAATTCCATACAGCTGAAACTCAATTTCATTTTCTTCTCGATTCGAGAAAAAAACATGAATTGAGAAAAGCCCCTATATCGACAATTTCTCGTCGAGATTTCCACACACCCCCAACTCGATTTAAAAAAAGAATTAACGAACGTCCTTTTCCAAAATAGCGCCAGGGCCTGTCGCTTTCACAGGCCGGACGGTGCTTGCCTCCCCACAGCGCCTCTTAGGTCGGGGGTGGAAGCAGCCGCTACGGAGTCCCAGCTGGGACCTGTCGCTTTCACAGGCCGGACGGTGCTTCTCTCCCCACAGCGCCTCTTAGGTCGGGGGTGGAAGCAGCCGCTACAGAGTCCCAGCTGGGGCCGGTCGCTTTCACAAGCCGGACGGCGCTTCTCTCCCCACAGCACCGCTTACGTCGGGGGTGGAAGCAGCCGCTGCAGAGTCCCAGCTGGGGCCTGTCGCTTTCACAGGCCGGACGGTGCTTCCCTCCGCACAGCGCCTCTTAGGTTGGGAGTGGAAGCAGCCGCTACGGAGTCCCAGCTGGGGCCTGTTGCTTTCAAAGGCCGGACGGTGCTTCTCTCCCCACAGCACCTCTTAGGTTGGGGGTGGAAGCAGCCGCTGCAGAGTCCCAGCTGCAGCCTGTTGCTTTCACAGGCCGGACGGTGCTTCTCTCCCCACAGCACCGCTTAGGTTGGGGGTGGAAGCAGCCGCTGCAGAGTCCCAGCTGGGGCCTGTTGCTTTCACAGGCCGGACGGTGCTTCTCTCCCCACAGCGCCTCTTAGGTTGGGAGTGGAGGCCGCCGCTTCAGAGTCCCGGCTGGGGCCTGTTGCTTTCAAAGGCCGGACGGCGCTGTGGGTGGGGGAAGCAGCCTTTGAAACCTAGAAGCCCAGGTGGGAGAGCTGAGGACTATCAGTTTCTAAGGCTGGCTGCCATACCCCGGTGCTTCTCAGAAGCGATGGGACTCCAGGTGGAATTTCTGTTTCAAATTTTTCTGTCTTTTTATGAATTTCGGATCTCGTTTTGGTTCCAGATCTTTTTCTACCATTGAAATCCATGGGAACAAGCCGTAATGAAAACAAAACCAAAACCAAAACTAGCGCAATGCAAAAAACCCAAAGAAAAATCAGCATAAAAGAACCGAAATGCCCGAACCGAAAAATCCAAAATTTTGGATTAATCCGAAACGGCCATTTTGGGGGCAATTTCAGTTCAATCCGAAACTGAAATTCCCATCCTTACCTCTCAGAGGCGCTGTGGGAGGGGGAGGGGGAGGAGCGGCCGTTGAAACTTAGAAGCCCTGGTCAGGCTTTGTAGCAGCCCCAGCTGCAGCCTGTCACTTTCAAAGGCCAGCCGGCGTGTTCGAGCGGCCTGTCGAGCGGGCCCTGTTGGGACATTGATGGTGTCCCAACGTGCCTGAGATTTGGGCACCCCCAATTCATCAAGGGGTCCCGAATCTTCAGGTGCCCAGCTTGCAGCGGTGCTTCTGCAGTATCTTGCCTCAGAAAGGGAGGAGCTGTGGGAAAGGCTGCAGAGAGGAGACACACAGACCCGCACATCAGAAGTCCGCACCCTCACTGCAGCCAAACTCAGCTGAATGGGTTTCCTGATGTATTAACAGAGGGGAGTCGTTCGACCTGGACTATCCTATCCACGCTTCCATCCTAGTTGTCTTCTCTTCGAGCTGAACATACCCGGATCCTCCAACCTCTCTTCTTACCATTTGTGTTCCAAACCCCTGTTCCCCTCCTCTGTCCCCCTTCCCCAACTTGTTTTGTGTCTCCCGTCCAAGTACTAGCTGGGCTGGGGGATGCTTTGCTTTTGAGGTCCGACGGGATCGGGCGCTTTCAGTCCAGCGTGGTGGCTCTTTTAAAACGGGCTACCCAAACCTGAATGTAGCAGAGCCAGAGCCCTGCTAGAGAGGCCAGAGCCAGAGTTAAATCCTACTGTAATGCAAATACTCCTCCTCCTCCTCCTGATAATGCGCTAATGAACAGCCCAAGCTCTGCAGGAGCCTTTCCTGGTGTTTCTGTGGCTGGAGGAAAACAGCAGCTCTCCTCCTTTGAACTTTGGAACACTGAAATGTGATGATTTTTAACTGCGCCACTGTCTGCAGGAGATTAGCATCCGCAGCGCTTGGATCCTGGGGGAAGGTCTGGTGGCTTTTTTGCAAAGAGACCATCCGCCTGGTGCAAGAGATACCCTCTTTGCAGTGAGGCATGCGGTCCCGCTGTGTGTGATAAGCAATGGGGGGGGGGGGGCGCGACCCCAAGCCCAGCATGAAAGAGGAGCGGGGTTTGCTACCAGGGTTCGGTCAAAGGCAAAATCTACTTGGTGGGTAGTTTGCGCGGGAGCCACAAGTAACGACAGGAACAACCGGCTCCCCCTGTCTTCTTCCAGCTGAGCCTGAGGAATGAATCTGCCAAACCAGCCGTCATTAAAACCTATTCTTTGCTTTCTGTGTCCTGATCTGCTGACAAGGCGGGGATTTTAGATGTCCCCCTCCCCCTCCGTGCCTTCTTCAGATGTTCATGCCGCAGGGGCCTGATCCAACCAGCAGCTGGGCTGGTGGCATGACCCTTTGTTGTAAGTTCTCTCAGGATCCGGGCCCCAATGGTAGCTTGCTCAGCTGCTTTCCACCACATGCTGCTTTACTGAATCCCATGTGTGCACTGTCGTAACGGCCAAGGCAAAATCAAACACAGCGTCTTGCGTCGGTGGTGAATTCATCTGCCTGAGTTCCCAGCCATTTCGTCGAATCCCAGCCTCTGTTGGGTTGGAAGGTCTACTCAGAGGTCATCTAGTCCAACCCCCTGCTCCAAGGCAGGATATCCTCTGCCTTCAGCAGTGATGGGGAACCTCAGGCCTGGGGGGCGAATGCAGCGCACAGCTAGCTTTTATGTGGCCCCTAGATCCAGTTCCTAGCCCCAAGCACTGAAAGACCAAGCTCAGGGGATGGGAGCAGAGGGGAGGGCGTGCCCACAACGATAGGGGAAGGGAGCAGAGGGGAGGGCGTGCCCACAACGATAGGGGAAGGGAGCAGAG
>QEPC01012366.1:734907-751604 GCA_003113815.1 Sphenodon punctatus
GTATTGATTTCAATGTGAAGAGGCGGCTGCTGACAAAGGCACCTGCCAGGAGTGGGAAGAGCATGGGGACTTCTCCTTGCGGCCCCCGGTGAGGCCGGTCAGGGCTGTTAATCCTTTTCTTAAGGACAGGAACCGCGGGGCCATGACCAAGCTCAGGCAGGTCTCTAAAGTCCCAGACTGCCACCCTGGCCTTGCGGCAGCAGACCCCACAGTGCGGACCTCATGCCCTCCCCCTCCTCACCTTCAAAACGTTCTTGGTGAAATATCAAGAAAAACTTCCCAACTGAGGAGCGATGGGAAACGCTGCCCAGGGAGGCTGTGGAATCTCCTACCTCGGGAGTGGGGGTTCAAAACCCAGCTGGACGCGCATCTGTCCGCAACGCCGTGGGCCAGGAATCCTTGTACCCTGTGTGTTCTGTATTGGCCGCAGCAGGCAAGACACAGTAAACAGTTCCTGCTATAGGGAGAGGGGTCTCCTGCCTTGGAGCAGGGGGGTGGGGGGAATTGGAGTAGATGACCCTTGAGATCCCTTCCAACCAACAACTCTACAATTCTAATAAAACCCAAATTCTCCTTTAACAACTTCGGCTTTTGGGGAAATCCACCACGTCTGTAGCTTCGCTGCCGGAGGAATGTTTGTCTGGTAGCGCGTCCCCACTCGCTGCACTGCTCACTCAATGTCTGGTTTGGGGGAGATGGATCTGGACGCTTCTTAGAAGAGATTCCACCCACAGCCATTACTAACGGGAGAGGGAAACTTGGCTTCTCTGTTAGGATAATGCAGTTTCTTCTCTTCTGGTGCCCACGCCAAGCCTGATTACTTAGCATTCGGGAGTCAGAAAGAAAAGCTAATTATCCACGTTTTGTTCAGACAGCGGAGTGATTACCGGGCCTTGTTCTGCCCTTGTGCTATTGATGCCTCGTGAGAAGCGCACACTCTCCCAGCTGGAAAAGGGAGAACCAAGATGCCCTTTATTTGGTCTTTTAGGTAAAGCCAAATAGGAGGATTTTGGTGGTTGTGTAAGAAGCTTTATCCCCACCGTCCCCTCTCCAAACATTTGATCTTTTCAAACCTAACTATTCCTGCAGCTCAATGTTCTTTGGTTGGCATCCAGGGAAACTGTTTCAGATGTTGGCCATCGTGTTCGGCACCGAGCTGGCAAGGCAAACAGCTTACACAGGTTTCTAATAACAATGTACCTGATCCCCAGCGTATGCAGCTGTTAAACCTGGGGCTGTGAGCAGCCATCATGATCAGGTTCTTGGTAAGTGATATCAGAATCAGGACTGAAGCAGCATAACAGAACTCGGCTGCCAAGGTCACCCACCTTGTCCAGTCCCTCCTCTCTTCTCTCCACTGGCTCCCTCTATCTGAACACATTCAACACAAGTGCCTGGCCCATACTTTCAAGACGCTTCCTGGCCTTGCCCCCTCACAGAATCATAGCGCTGGAAGGGACCTCTGAGTTCATCTAGTCCCCACCCCCTGCTCAATGCAGGAAATCCACAGCGACAGCATCCCCGACAGATGGGCCGTCCGGCCTCCGTGTGAAACCCTCCAGTGAAGGAGAGCCCCACCCCTGCCCTAGGCAGTGTCTGTTCCACTGTCAAACAGCTCTTATCGTTAGGAAGTTCTTAACATTTTAAATTGACTTTAATAATAATCATTTTTATTTTATTTTTATTTAGCGCCCCACTTGCCATGGCATTCGGAGCACTTCACATAGAGCAATTTAAAATAACTTTTATTCCTCACAACAACCCTATGAGGTAGGTTGGCTGAGATCATATTGTGACTGGCCCAAGGTCCCCCAGTGAATTTCTGGCTAAGGCGAGCCTCCCCCACCTCACAGTCCAGGTACTGAGCACTTAGCCACTATGCCACACTGACTGCATTATTTTATGTTGCTTTTTAAATGTGTTTATGATTGTAAAGCGCTCTGAGTGCCGTTTAAGGGCAGGGCAGTGCTACAGAAATAAAATTAATTGATTATTGATTTATTAATTATTATTATTATTATTGGGTTCAGTTTGCGGCACTGCGCTTCAGGAAGGGTGCAGACAAATTTATTTACTGGGATTTCTATCCTGCCCTCCGTGAAGGTTCAGAGCAACTAACCAAATAAACTGGAGAAGGTTCAGAGCAGAGCAATTAAGCTGAATCAAGGGACTGGAAGCCGAGGCAGATGGGGAAAGGCTGAAGGAAATCGGGTGTGTTTAGCCTAGAGAACAGAAGACTAAGGGAGGGGGCATGAGAGCAGTTTTCAAATATCTAAGAGGAGGCCACACAAACGATGGTGAATAGTAGGTCTCCATTGTCACAGAAGACAGGACAAGAGGGAATGGGATCCAACTGCAACAAGGGAGATTTTGACGAGTCATCAGGAAAAAGGCCCTAACCGTAAGAAGCAGAACAGGGTGCGCCAAAGCGGTCCCGCTCTGAAACTGTCCGATACTCCTCCAAAGTCACAGCTACAGCAGGCCGCGAGAGACCCGCCGCGCGCCTTACTTTCTCCTCAGAACGGCACCTCGCCAGAGCTGAGGCCAATACAGTCGTCCCCCTCCCCCTGCAGGGACAAGCTCGGTGTGAGGGATAGAGGCAGGGAGTCAGAGACTCCGCTTTGGGGGGAGCTGTTGCACGCTTCCACTTTCCCCCCGATTCACGGCCTCTGAAAGCTGAGCGGGAGAAAGGGGGAACCAACCGTGCTTCTTAAACCCACCCACTCAAGCTGGGTGCGTGTGCACCTCAACAAAGACCCAGATTCGAACTGGTGCCTCGGTTCAAAATCAGGGGCGCGTACTCCCCTTCTGTTTGTATTTCGAAGAAACCGTTCCTACCAACCCTTTTATCATCGGGAGGGCGGCAACTCTGGGTCAGGGATCGTTCTGTCTCGGCTACGGTGCAGGACTATTTTGGGGAGCACAGCCAAAGTGGAGCAATTGCTTCGGCTTCCCCGTTCATCGGAACATGGCCTGCGCCTCTCTCCCCCCCGCCTGGCTCCTGGCCACGCTCCTGGAGGGCCCCAGCGGCAGCTCAGACCGTAGCTCTGAACCACCCCACGTGGCTGACTGAAATCACAGGCCGATTCCTGGAGGGGAGCACCCTGCCCACCCCTGCTTTAACCACTTCCTCTTTGAGTACAGCAGAAGAGGTGTCGCCGTCTATTTAATAAAGATGCGGGAGAGGGGACAGACTGGGGGAACCTCAGACCGAGCAGGCTGGCAGCACGCTCCCTGGCTACTGCGAGGAAGACGCACGCCCACGAGGAGGCCGCACCGAAAGAAAGAGCGGACCCTGCGGTCGAGAACAGAGGAAGCAGAACAGCCAGCCTCTCTTACGGATTCCCAAGCAGAAACTGAACCCAAGGAAGCACCCGGTGAAAGAGAGAACCACCCCGACGCAGGGAGAGACTCGTGGCCGCCGCGCAGAGACCGAGTCAAACCAGGAACGGAAAGAGGCAAACGTCAGGCGTGAAAGGCTTCCGTCGCTAGCGGCGCCGCCCAGCAAGCCACCCAGTTCGCCAAGCCTGCTCTCCTGAGAAACAACGCACAGGGCGAACCACGGTCTCTTCTCTCTCCGCTTCGGGGGCACCCACGGTTGGGAAATTCTGCAGCCCTCCCTGGCCTTCCGCAACGATAGCAGCCTCCGAGCTCGTTGACCTGCAGGAGCCAAAGTGATTAAGGCACCACCACGGTGATGCCATCGGGCTTCTCTCCCTAGGAAACCCAGCCGATGCACGGGTTACTGCAATCAGAAATGAGAGGAGAGTGACAGGAGCAGGAGCAGGAGCTGGGCAGCAGCTTCAATGATGCTACTACATTAACTGTTGGGTTAAATATATAACTGGGACCGGGGGGGGGGGGGGGGTTGCTGCAGTGGAGCACCAACAGCCAAACCGAGGCGTTTGGGATAGCTTTTTCGACCCCTAAACCTCACTTTCCTAACCCCGTATTTTGGAAAACTGGGTTGAAAAGGAGCAGATTTTAGAAAATTCAGCCAGTCAGACACACTGGTGGCTGGAAGTAGCAACAGTCTCTAGAATGAAGGGACAAGCCATGAAACTTAACTGGCAGCAGATTGAAAACAAATAAAAGGAAATATGCCCCCCCCCCCCACGCAACGCACCGTTAACTTGTGGAACTCATTGCCAGAGGAGGCGGTCAAGGCCAGTAGCATCGCTGGGTTTAAACAAAGATTGGCTGCGTTCTTGGAGGATAGGTCCCTAAACGGCTATCAGCCAAGTAGGCTGGGGGAACGTAGCCTCTGACTGCCAGGAGCTGGGAGTGAACAACAGGGAATATGACCCACTGGGGACTTCTCCCAAGCAACCGAGATCGGCCATTGTCGGAGACAGGATGCTGGGCTGGATGGACCATTGAGCCGATCCAGTCTGGCATGGACTACGTTCGCTAACCAGTGCTTCTAGGACGACTGGACAGTCGATGGCTCCACAACCCAATGATCCACCCAGCAGGGGCAGGGAGCTCAGATTGTCCCCAACCACTGCCTGTTCCCAGTCTGAGCCTGCTCCTGTTCTTGCCCGCTCCTGTTCCACTCCGGTGCCCGTCGCCCTCCGATCCCAGCTGTGGACCCAAATCTTGTGACCACTTTCCCATGGCCTGATCCTGCAAGTCTGCCCGCATCCTAGACCGGACCCTGACACACATTCACCCTCCCGCCACGGTGCGCATTAGCAGGAACGGGGCCAACACAACAGGAGGGGCTGAACTGTGCACCCCTCTGGTCGAAGGGGGGGGGGGGAGGCTCCTGTGGCCACGTTTCAAGGAACAGTTATTATGAAGTATTTATACAAACAGCCATAAAATACCTGGCACTGAACAATCATTAGTAAGAGACAGGGCCCTGCCCTGAGAGGCCTACAGTCTAGAAGAGACAGGGGAGAGGGGAACATAAGAACATAGTCAGTGCCAGACTGGGTCAGACCAATGGTCCATCAAGCCCAGCATCCTGTCTCCGACAGGGGCCAATCTCGGTCGCTTCAGAGAAGTCCCCAACAGATCACAATGGCGGGATCCATTCCTTGCGGCTCACTCCCAGTTCCCGACAGTCAGGCGGCTACATTACCCAAACCCACCTGGCTAATAGCCATTAATGAACTGATCCCACCTCCTCCGGCAACAAGTTCCACAAGTTAATAGTACGTTGAGTGAAAAAAATACTCTCTTTTATTTGTTTTAAATCTGCTGCCACTTAGTTTCATGGAGCGTCCCTTCGTTTTAGTCCTATTTGAGAGGGTAAATTACCACTCCCCTATTGACTCGTGCCGCACCACTCCTTGGATGTTTTCCAAATTTGGCTGGGCAAGCCATCTGTCTCGGACGCTGCAGGCAGAGGATATCCTGTCTTGGAGCAGGGGGTTGGGACAAGAGATGACCTTTGAGGTCCCTTCCAACAGTCTAATGCTACGATTCTACTTAACGTCCCATTGGAAGGAGCCAACGCGCTACGGTGAGAGGAGCGGCGGAAAACCTGCATCAAATGGAAGAGGATCCCTCACCCCCACCTGTCGACAGCTGCATTAGCCAAGCCAGGCAGCTGCCCGTTGCTAACGCAGACAAGTGCCGACTCAACAACGGGCAACGCTCCCCTAGATTCCCACTTGGAGGCCGCCCAGAATCAAGGGCAGAGGGAACTAATTCCCGTAGCATTCGCTCAGCTATAAAGGGCCAAGAGGAGATGCTAATTCCGATCCCACCGCGGCTCTGTATGGCCCCCAACACAGCTGACTTCCAGCAACGGGACAATGGTTTCCGAGGGGTTCCTAGAACCCGGGTCCTGTAGAGGGGATGTCACTATAGAGAGGTTTTAGCAACAGGGCAAGGGCGGAGGAGCTTTTGGCTGCTTGGAAAATCAGTACAAAACCCAAGCACGGCATAGACATTGGGGTGCAGGGGAGCTTAACAAGGGTGCGCTCAGCAACAGCAGGGGCCAGTTCATGCTCTGCCACGTTCTTATGTTCTGCTCCCTCCCGACTTTCAAATCCCTCCTGAAAACCTACCGCTTCCTGCCAGTCTCCCCCTAGCTCCTCACCCCCTTAGTCTCCACCCTGATTTACTCAGGGTCCCCCTTCTCCCCTGTAACTAAGCTAAGCACGTGCACCAGAGACTTTGTGACGACATGGATCCCCCTCGCTGGTTCATTCCAGATTGTAAGCCCCCTACGCCAGGCTTCAGAGACATTGCTGGTAAATATATAATTGTGTGCATGCCCTCATCTCTGCTCCCTTCCTCTGAGCTCCATCATTCAGTGCTAGGGGCTAGATCCAGAAGCAGGAAAGAGGCCCCTTAAAAATTAGCTACCGGCTGCATTTGGTCCCAGCCCTGATGGTACAGGGTATCCTGCCTCAGGGAAGAGGGTTGGACTAGATGCCCTCTGAGGTTCCTCTACCTGCTCTACAATTCTAGAGAGCAATCTGCCAAACCTGGAGCCAAACTTGCAACGCTTTCCAACTGCGGGGGGGGGACGGGGGGGGGACACAGGCGAGCCCCAGCTCTCCCAAAAAGGAGAGACAATTCTTCATTTGATCAAACAATCTAATGGGAATTCCAAATGTCATGCCCTAGCCCGAAAGGGTTACCCGGGGACAGGGTATCCAGTGTGGTGTAGAGGATAAGGTGCTGGACTTAGACCTTGGAGACCATGCCTCAACTCCCCATCTGTAAAATGAGAACGTGTGCCTCCCCGTCTTCCCCTTGTCCTTTGTAGATTGTAAGTCGCCTGGGGCAGGGAGCTGTCTCTCAAACTCTGTGACTGTAAACACGCTGCATATGCCTAGTAGCTCTATAGAAACGATAAGCAGTCGTCTCAGCCATGGAGCTGTCAGTATTAGTGACAGGTTTACCCTTTTTACTGGGGGGTTTTTCCCCCTATTTTTCTATGTTTCTGTTGTAAGCCACTATGAGCCTGTGTGAAAGGGAAGGATTCAAATCTAAATACATAAATATTAATAAGTAATAGAGCCTGGCACAGAATCGTCATTAATTAGAGACAGGTCCCTGCCCCCAAGGGACTTACAATCTTGAGTGGACAAGGAAAAGGGGAGACGAGGGCAAAGGGAACATAGGGAGAGCCAGGGAGACATTCATGAAATTATGAAGTTGCAGGTGGACATGCTCAGCTTGGTACCTGAGGGGGAAGGGAACCCAGAATGAAAGGGCAGTACAGGAGACAGTCGCGAGCCTGATGGAAGCTTTCAGGAAGGGTTTGAAGGTGAGGCGGGAGGAAGGAACAGCAGGGGATGGATTTTAGGTCTGGATAGGGTACAGGTGAGTCCATTGGACCACTCCATTGTGACCTGCGGGGTATTTCCCCAAAGCGACTGAGAGTGGCCACTGTCAGAGACAGGATGCTGGGCTGGATGGACCATTGCTCTGACCCAGTAAACAGCACTGACTGCGACACTGTCGGAGACAGGATGCTGGGCTGGATGGACCATTGCTCTGACCCAGTAAGCGGCACGGACTGCGACACTGTCGGAGACAGGATGCTGGGCTGGATGGACCCAGTCAACGGTACTGACTGTGTTCTTAGGCTGAATACTTCATACAGTTCAGGTGCCCGCAGGTTTAAAAAGGGAGGGTGAACATTTTTAGCGGGGGCAGAGAACAGCTCCGAGAATGACTCAAATCAAGTCCTGCAGGGAGAGGCTTAACGAGTCTAATCTGTTCAGCGGCAAGTTGGGTGACGGGGTGAAATTCATTCCCAGGGGAGAACACACAAGGCACAAAGGGGCTTTTTAATCCAGCAGGGGGGAGGCAGAACAAGGCCTAGCGCTGGCCAGAGAACTGCAGCCGGACTCAATCAAGTTATAAATAAGGCTCAATGTTTTAGCACCAAGAACAATTGGCCGTTGGCACAGGCTGCCCGGCGGGCATGGATTCGCCACGCGCTGCAGGCTGCCAATCAAGGCTGGCTGCTTCTTCCACAAGCCAGACCCAGGCAGGCTCCATGCCGTCGTGCCCCATCTCTCTGCTGTTCCCATGAAAGGGGCTCAGGACACACAAACACTGAAGAGTTACGCATCCTCCTTATAAGTTCTTGGGTCCCAAAATCATTCATTGTAACGAGGAATACAGAATCCCGGGTAGGGCTGTAGCGGAATATCGCAGCGGTAGCTATTTCTGGCGGAAACAGTGTTTCCGCAATTAGTGGAACGGCATGGCAGAGGCTTTCATTCCGCGATTTCATTCCGCGGTTCCGCTTATTTAATTCCGCAACTTAGTGGAATCGTGGAAACATGACATTTTCGCAATTTCCGCAATTCCGCCAGCGCCACAAAATAGCGGAATAGCGGTTTTCCGCAATTTCTCCGCAATTTTTCCGCAATTCCGCGATTTGCAGAATTCCGGCGGAATTAGCAGAATATCCGCAGAAAAGTCGCGGTGTGGCGCGGGCAATTCCGAAATGGCGGAACGGAATCGCGGCGCGGTAAAAGCTGCTGCCGCATCAGCCCTAATCCCGGGGACTTTATTGTTGGGGAAACCGAGGCACAAGCCCCAGTGGGGTCCGAACAGAATGAGCTTGGTGCAGGGATTCAGTTAGCGTGGGCGACAGAGAGAGGCACTGATGGAACTCCTCGCTGCTCCTAAGCAGGATGCCAATAACCACGCTCATGCGTTCCTTACCTTCACTAGGAAGTTCCCATCCTTCTCCTGGGTAACCATGACCAAGGAGTCGTGCAGCTTCTCGTCGAAGTGCACGTGGCTATGGGCTCCTTCCGTGGACTGGCTCGAGGCGAAGCGGACACCCGCCACTTTCGGCTTGGAGCCTGCAATGAAGAGGAGGAAACCAGCACAAGGTTAGCGGCCCGCCGTCTGGAGACCCCCTCGGGCCGAGTGCCCACAGAAGCAGACACGAGGAGGAACGACAGGGTCACAGAGCATGGGTGGAGCAGAGAACCCCACGCCTCGGGGGCGGGGAGCTGAATGCAGTCCATGCCCAAGTCTGATTTGGCCCCTTTCCAGTTCCTGCCTCTGCCCCCGGATCCAGTTCCCAGCCCCCCACGCCCCGCCGCAGGAACTGAAAGACCGAGCTCAAGGGAAGAGAGAGGAGGGCACGCACACAAAGAGAGGGGACAGATCCATCACCTTGAGTCTGGGCCCTCCTCTCTTCCTGAGCGCCCCCCGCTCCCAACTTCTACGCTGCCCTCGCTTCCCCGCCCCTGTTGCCGGTTACGGATAGCTGGCAATGCGATTCAAACAAAATGCAAATAAACCACGTGTTTTATATGTATATATAAATAAAATAGCAAAACCCCAGCCCTCCTCTCTCTCACGCTGGGGTCCCCCACCAAACCCATGCCCCTCCCCCTCGCTGAGGGACCGTGGCCGTCCCAAAATCCCTCTCCCAACCCACAATTAAATAAGCCCCAGATACAACAGGGCCTTCTTAACTGTCACCCCGTCGCCTACGGCCTATTCTCCCCTTCCCCCACCTCTCACCCAGGGGAGGTCCCTCGCCCTGACCCACTAATACACCCGCCCAGCACCTCAGAGAGGGGCCACGGCCGTTCCCCCAACCATTCCCGCAATCCAAATCACAATTTAAAACAACAAACAAATCCTTTCGCAAAGCCCACAGAATACGATACCCCCACAAGCCCACGGTGCCACGCACCGAGAAACCGTGGCCATTAGCCGCATCCCTCCCACCCCCGTTGTAAGATTCCTCGTTAATATTAAAATCCACTCTCCCTGCAGTGGGCGGTAGGCGACTAGGGGTCTCCGTTCCCACCCCCCAAGTCCTGAAGGAGTTGGCAGCTAAGGGATCCAGTCGCCATCGCCCACACCCCCGCCATCCCCAACGGCTCCCTCCCGTGCGACTCCAAAACCCCAGTCCACGCTCTTAACATCTTTCGCCTTGGCTGCCTGCAGCCTCCTGCTCACTGGCCACCCCCACTCTCGCCTTGAGCCGCTCACTCCTGGTCAACACTCCGCTGCCCGCATTATCCACCTCACCCGCCATTTTGTTCATAGTCGACCCTTTCGCTGGCTCCTTCTCCTCTTTCCCACTCCTTGGTTTCAAGGCCCTTCATGACCTTTGCTCCTCCCTTGCTTCCTGCCCTCATTTCTCACTACAATCCCACCTGGGACCTTCACTCCTCCTCTGCCCCCGCCCCCGCCCAGCACCTGAATCATCTTCATCTCTTCTCCCACCTGGCCTCCTCTGCCTGGAACCACCTCTCTGAACACGTGTTCAAATCCTCCTGAAAACCTCTCTCTTCCATCAGGCTGTCCCCAGCTCCTCACACCACACCACAGGCCACTCAGTGATGCTCCCTCTGCTGTCCTTTCCCCTTGGGTTGGTGGATTAAACCCCTGCCAACCAGTAGTTGGGAACAGTTCACAGGAGACGGGGTCACACCTCCATGACCTACTGGAGTGTGAATAGTGGAGTGCCTCGGGGATCTGTGCTGCAAACGGTGTTGTTTAATATAGTCATTAATGATCTGGACAAGGGAGTAAAAGACGACACCAAGTTATTCAAGGTAGTTAAAACCCGAGCGGACTGTGAGGAATCGCAAGGGGATCTTGTGAGACTGGGCACCCAAATGGCAAATGAGATTTAATGTGGACAAGTGCAAAGCGATGCCCATAGGGAAAAACAACCCAAACTCTATGTACACAACGCTGGAATCTAAATGAGGAGTTACCACTCAGGAAAAGGGCCTTGGAGTCACTGTGGACAATACCCTGAAATCCTCAGCTCAGCCAAATGTCTGCAGCCAAAAGCAAACCGAATGTTAGGAACTATTCATAAAGGTATAGAGAATAAAACTGAAAATATCATAATGCCTCTATAAATCTACGGTGTGCGACCGCACCTGGAGCAATCTTTGTCCCATCTCAAAAAAGACATCGCGGAACTAGAAAAGACACAGAGACGGGTAACAAAGATGATCCAGGGGTCTGGAAGGGCTCCTGTATGAGGAGAGGCTGGATCGGTTGGGGCTCTTCAGCTCGGAGAAGAGACGGCGGAGAGGGGATAGGATAGGAGATAGGATAGGAGTTTATAAAATCAGGAGTGGTGTGGAACAAGCTACTAGGGAAGAGTTATTTACTCTATCAAATAGTACTAGAACTAGGGGACACTCCATGAAACTAGCAGGTTTAAAACAAATAAAAGAAAGTATTTTTTTCACTCAACACTCAGTTAAACTCACTTCACTTAACACTCAATTAAGTTGTGGAATGTGTTGCCAGGAGACGTGGTCAAGGCCAGTAGAATAGTTGGGTTTAAGGAAGGGTTGGACAAGTTTCTGGCGGATCGGTCCATTAGCAGCTGTTAGTCAGGTAGATTTGGGGAATGTAACCTCTGATTGTCGGCAGCTGGGAGCGACCAACATAGAATGGATCGTCCCGTTATGACCTGCTGCGAACTTCTCCCATGCGACCAAGATTGGCCACTGTCGGAGACAGGATGCTGGGCTCGATGGACCATTGGTCTGACCCAGTCTGGCACTGCTTATGTCCTTATACAGTGACTGGAAACCATGGCAAAGGAAGGGGAGGAGAGGAGAAATTGAGAACGATCCCCAGGTAGGAGGTCCACAATCCAACCCAACAAAGTGGGAAGAGAATTGAACGGGAACAGATGTTGAGAGTGATTTGCCCAAAGCCACCCAGTGAGCTTAGGATCTGCCACCAAAAGCCACGCAGTGAGGCACCGGGACTTGAACCCTGCTTTCCTAAGGTCCAAGCCCAACACCTTAGCCACTAAGCTATACCGGGCTCTAGACCCAAACTGGGCAAACTGTGGCGCTAGAGCCACAAGCGACTCTTTGGCCCCTCGTGGTAAATGGATGCAGCTTCTGGGATTAGGAAACGTTTCCCCATCCCTGCTCTAGAGTATCTATTTACGAGACTGTCGATGAACGACGAACAGATACGCAGGCATCATCCCAGTCAAGTCGCTTGGGGGAGCGTCCCTGAACGTGCTAACCGACCGCCATGCTAGCCGGATTTGCCCACTTGGTATTTAGCTTAGGGCGAGCTCCAACCTCCTCCTAGCTGCTTGGCGAAGAGCGCTATGGCCGGAAAGCGTCGTGGGCGCTCTCGCCAACCGACATGGCTTCAAGAAAAGGGTTTATCTGCATCGCGCAGAGCGCTAGGTCACTCTGCGTGAGGCCAGGCAGCGTTACCCCCCGTCAGAGATTTCTGAATCTAGAAATCCATGTGAAATCCATGAAATGGTGGATCCTCCACGGACACACGAAGGAATTCGTGCGAATTCTGCGTGCAAATCCTGTAGACTAGTAAGTGGAGCATCTATTGAGCCTCGACCTCAGTTGCCTCTTCCGGTCTTCGGCTCAGCAACTCTTCATGACTCTCATTTTCTCCTTCCCGACTTTGTTGCTTAGAAAAGTAGGCCATTTTGAAAGGAAATTGCACAACTGGCTACAGAAAAAATCCTGGCCTCTTTCCTGAGAAAGGTACATTAGGGGCTATTGTTCTCCTGCCGCAGAAAGCATAGCAAAGCCTTAGAAGCCGTGGTGGCGGCGGCGACGGAGACCCCACGCAGCTCTGCTAACGTTATTAGCCGCTAATCCATCAGCCCTTGGCTCTCCACAGTGCGGCGGTTGCCAAAAAAGAGGCTTTGGCCAAATTCAAGTTGCCTCCCCTGCCCAAAGCCCACCCCAGACAATGGAGGCTTGCTGGGTAATTTCCAGATGTAAAAACAACAAGGCTGGCGGGGCGATTAAGACATCGCACCCGGCTGTCGGCAACACTGGTGGGTGACGTCCAGCCATAATCACGTCCGCAGTAACCAGTATTGTTCTGCTGGCTTCCCTGGAGCTGTGCTGATTAACTCCAGCGGAGAGCTTGGCCACTGAAGTGTGCCAATGCCAACAATGCTGGAACGACAGCGCAAAAATAATCGTAATCATAATAATAACGAACCATTCGCTGGAGCTGGCAGGGAAAGTGCTCTCCAGCGCGGAGAACAAAACCGTGTCTAAACATAGTTCGATCGTGACGTGGCTCAACGGAAACAGGACAAGCAGCTTCCTTGGAAGAAAGCGCCCCCCCATCTCCCACCTGCCCCCCTCTCTCACGCTGACCTCCACGTGCCCCAGAAAACAGAGCTTCAACTTCAAGACACCAAAACCGGTGCACGCCGATGGGCTATTTCACCCCGTTCTCTGTTGAACGGCCTACGGCCTCCTGGCCCCGTTGAGCGAAGCCAAGTGACGCCCCCCCACACAAAGGGCTTGGACTGGGCCCTGCGAAAGTGAAACGCCCTCCAGGACGCACAAGGAGGAGAACAACAAGTTGCGTGTCTCTGTGTTACGGTGGGAGGATGCTGCCTCTCTAGGATGAACAAAAAAGAGGATTGAAAAAGAGTTGGCGACTCCCATTGGGGGGGGTGGTGAAGAAATCTCTCTTCTCATCTTCACCCGTGAGGAACATCAACCTGCATCCACGGACCAATCCAGACTTGTTCCCTGTCTGAGGAAGGGCACCGTGCGGCCCGAAAGCTTGCACACTCTCACCAACTGAAGTTGGTCCAATAAGAGACCATCAAATCCTAGACTGGAAGGGACGCTGAGGGCCATCAAGTCCAGGCCCCCACTTGGTTCCTAGATCGTGCCAGAGATGTGCTCATCCAGCCTCTTCACCGAATCGGTAACATTCCATTGGCCCGTTCCATTGCTCAACCCTCCTGACAGTCAGGAGTATTCGCCTGATGTTCGATCTAAGCACTAAGCAGCTCATCCCTGCGGCCTCTTGTCCTGCCCTCCAGAGCAAGAGAGTTTTCCATCTTCTCTACAGCAGCCTTACAGATATTTTAAGGATCTCATCTCGACTACTTTGGATGCAGCCACGTGAGCTGGGGAGGGCTGGATCCCGGCACGGCCCCATGGTGGGCTAAGCGCAGCCACCACACTACGGGGCCGGCGCGGGGAGCAGGGCTGACGGTCGTCTCCTCCAGCCGGGTGGGCAGGCCACTGTCGGACCTCCCGCCAAGGCGCAGGCCGGGCCGAGGTGCTGGCCACACGAGTGGGCACCCGGTCCTCCCGTGGCTTGACCACTAACCCACCCCCGGCCATAATGTGGCCGCGTGGGACCGGAGCGAGCAGCTGCCTCGCCGCACGGTGGGGCAGACAGCGACCGGGAGGACAAGCTGCGGCATCTTGAGTGAGCCTTGCCCCGTTTTTCGGCAAGGCTGCTATGTGGTGTCTCCTCGGCCTTTAGTAGCTGCCCGCCCCCACCATGCAGCGGGGGGAACATCTGGCGGCCGCCCGCCACACAATGCATTGCATCATGGGGTGAGGCTGCTCAGGGTGCAGCAGGCGACTCGTGGGGCTGGACCCTTGGTCTCCGTCTCCTCCGACAAGTTCGGAGGAGGCCAACTGCGACCTCGGTCTCCAGGTTTTGCCAAAGAGCTCCAGACTACGGGCGTGGGGCTTCTCGGAGAGGGGCCTTCTCCCAGCTGTTCGTTGCTCGGGGGCTGGAATGAAATGGGTGCGACCCAAAGCTGTCTCCAGTCCGTGGCGTCAGAAGAACGGACTTGTCAGAGTAGGTCTCTGGAGACAGACTGGCGGCGGGTCCATCTCGGAGCACGTTTACAAATGACAGCGGCTGGGGTCCCCCGGACCAGCATTCGTGCGAACAAGCAAATGCGTCGGGCAAGGAGTCGGAACATGGCAACGAATCTAAAAAAGCTAGAGCAACTGCCTAGGTATATGTTCACGCTCCCCCACCCAACAGCTGATCCGCTTAGACGGTAGCATCCTGCTGGGCCGCTTGCAGCGTACAAGCTGGGGGATCCCTGGCTCGGCCGCAATCCATGCAAGAAGGATCTAGGAGTTGTAGTCAATCACAAGCGAAACACGAGTCAGCAGTGTGATGCAGCAGCTAAAAAGGCTAATGCAATGTTAGGTGCATTAACAGAAGCCTAGTGTCCAGGTCACGAGAAGTCCTAGTTTCACTCTATTCTGCGCTGGTCAGAGCTCACATGGAGTCCTGCGTCCAGCTCTGGGTGTTGCACTTTAAGGACGTCAACAAATTGGAAGAGGTTCAGAGGAGAGTGACAAAGAGGGTCGGGGGGGTCTGGAAACCAAGTCCTGTGAGGAAAGGTTCAAGGAGCCGGGTGCGTTTAGCCTGGCGAAGAGAAGACCGAAGGGAGACATGCGAGCCGTCTTCCACTCCCTGAAGGGCCATCGCAGAGAGGATGGAGCAGACTCGTTCTCTCTTGCCCCTGAAGGCAAGACTAGAAATAATGGGCTCAAAACAGAACAAATCAGATTTCAACTAAACGTTAGGAAAAGCTTCGTAATGTTAAGAGCTGTTTGAGAGTAGAGCAGACACTGACTAGAGGGGGTGGGCGGGCTCTCCGTCGCTGGAGGGTTTCACACAGATGGACGGCGCGTCTGTCAGGGAGGCTGTAGCTGCAGATTTCCTGCATTTCATTTCATTGAGCAGGGGGGGGTCAGACTAGATGACCTCTGATGCACCTTCCAACTCTATGATTCCCTGGTCTCTCCACATCTGGGGGTAGGCCGCTGCCTCCCAGTCCAGTCCACCCCCAAGAGCGCCAATCCCAGCACCGCCTCTCCCCTGCCAGGACTGCAGAAGGTCCTGCTAGGCACGGATTGGAGAATGTTTGTGGCTGGCGTCCGGAAGTCGCACGCTCGAGCGGCTGGCAGTTCTCGTGACTTGCCATCGTGCGGTTGGTTTGTTTTTAAAGAATACTCCCAGCTGTGCATGTGTATTTACCAGCCCTGTCTCTCCCAGCTGTGCATGTGTATTTACCAGCCCTGCCTCTGTCTGTCAGTGGCAGGAAAGGCTCTGCAGAAGCTACGCCTGTTTGGGCTGCGCCTGCAGCTAACGGCGTCTGGGGCCTGCTTTCCAGCCGGAGCCGGTTCAGAGCTAGGGTCTTGGCATTCGCTGGGAGCAGAAAGTCCTGGGAGAAAAGGATCTTGGAGGCTTTGTGGACAATACACAGAAATCGGCGGCCGTCAGGAAAGCAAACAGGATGTTAGCAATGATTCATAAAGGGACAGAGACTAAAACAGAAAAGATCGTAATGCCTCTGTACAGGTCTATGGTGCAGCCGCCCCTGGAGCACTGTGCACAGTCCCGGTCGCCGCGTCTCAAAAAAAGATCTAGTAGAACTAGAAAAGGTGCAGAGAAGGGCAACAAAAAGGATGCAGGGTCTGGAACGGCTCCTGATGAAGAGAGGCTGAATAGATAAGTTAGGGCTTTTCTGCTTGAAGCAGAGCTGACGAAGGTTCGTATGTCTTGATGTAGGTGCCTTACACAAGCGAGTGTGCAAATAGGGAACAGGGTGGGGGACATGCTGGGACCCGCTGGGAAGGGGACTGGCCTGAAAAGACAAGAAAGAAACGATGGGATCCAGTGGCAGGAAGGGAAATCTTTGTTAAATAACAGGAAAAACTTCCTAGCAGTCAGAGCTCGGCGGCGACAGAACAAGCTGCCTGGGGGGGTTGTAGCTCTGGGGTGGGGAAAGCTCAGGCCCAGGGGCCAAATGAAGCCCGCAGCATAGTGTATCCCCCTGTCCAGCTCCTGGATCCAATGCCTACCCCCAAGCACTGACACACTGAGCTCAGGGGAAGGGAGCAGAGAGGAGGGCAGGCACACAGGGAGAGAGGACAGATCGCACTGACAGACTGAGCTCAGGGGAAGGGGGCAGAGAGGAGGGCAGGCGCACA
>QEPC01012366.1:770008-789162 GCA_003113815.1 Sphenodon punctatus
AAATTGCGGAAAACCGCTATTCCGCTATTTTGTGGCGCTGGCGGAATTGCGGAAGTAGCGAAAATGTCATGTTTCCACGATTCCACTAAGTAGCGGAATTAAATAAGCGGAACCGCGGAATGAAACTAGCGGAATGAAAGCCTCTGCCATGCCGTTCCACTAATTGCGGAAACACTGTTTCTGCCGGAAATAGCTACCGCTGCAATATTCCGCTACAGTCCTAGTGAAAACAGCCTACGTAGAACACATGCACTGCACATGTTCCTGGTGCGAGTGCACTGTGTTCAGGTACCGTGGGCATGTCTGATGTTAATCAACTCGTAATTAAGAGATATTTATTTATTTATTTTGGATTTATATGTCACCCTTCCTTCCCAGAGGCTCAGGGAACCTTACAACACATAAAAACATTTTAAACCCTATAAACTCCATAAAGGCCACCCGATACCACCTCCCCACCCAACCCCCTCTCACATCCCTGCCCCAACACCACCTCACCCCAATCCCCTATCCCCGCCCACTGAATGCCTTTTCAAATAAAAAGCTCTTACACCGACCGCCTCCAGAGGACGTTCAAGGAGGAACGTTTGTATGCAAGAACTATGTCGGGAAGATAACTTGTAGAAGTATATTGTGAGCCCCAAGAGCAGGAGTGTTTGTATGGGACAGAGAAACAAGACAACGGACATGTAAACGGAATCTTAAATGGACCGACGCGAGAGACAAGCCCAGAAGCTCCTGGAGGGACCATCAGGAAAAAAGGGATTTAAGCCATCGAGGAGAAAGACAAGAGGCATTCCCTCCTTCGGCAAGACTCAAGCAAGGACTACGGGCTGAAAAGCTTCCCAGCCTCGTCTGGCTGAGATGTACGGGCATGAAATCAGGGCGGGTAAGATGTTAGCTTAGCGATTCATAAAGTCACGTAGCTTTGCGTTATCTTTATGTTCCTTTATTCGACTCGGTCTCGCACGGCTCTTAACTTGACAAATATAACACTCTTTTAAACGAAGGCTTGTGTGCTGCGGACGTTGGGAGGGGCACAGCTGAGGGGAGCCCCAGGTTCGAGACTTGGGCGAACGTTTTACCTCATTTCTGTGCTTTGGGGGACTCCAGGGTTACGGGGGGCGAGCAGCGTGGCCTCTTTAAAGGCTGGGGCCGTTCTGGAGAGAGCTGGGCCCCGTGGGCCCCAGTCACATTTTGAAGGAACCCTTAAAAGGAACACTGCCATGGCGTCTTAGGCCAATGCAGGCCCCGCAACATGTATTTTTCACAACTGTTCCTTAAAAATGTGGCTAGGGGGCCACTCTGCCGCATTGGAAGTGGCTGACAATAGTCGAGGGGGGGCTGCAGAGTACGGGGATGGGACAGGGTTCAACAGCGGCTCCCACCTTCTCAAACCCAGTCACCTGCCTCCGACCACGGTCCGACAAACCGTTCATTCAACGTAGCTGGGCCTGACTTCCGTTTTACTCGCGAGACGTTTGCACAAATGCGGCGGCACTGAACGGCAGTTACTCAACAGTAGGAAGAGAAGGATGTGCTCCCGGGGAAAGGGGGTACAGACTCCCCCACCCTTTCCCATGTTTGTGTGAACACTTCTCAGTGTGAGGGGGAGGCCATGGCTTCAGCAACTGCCGAGCCATCGGTTGACCGGGGGGGGGGGCGGGATATAAATTTTAATATAAAATAAATAAGTATAAGTAAGTTGCAGCCAGGACGGAAACGGACGCATCTGAATGTTACAGAAGTGGGCGTCGTTATTTCGATTTGAATGACATCGAAGTAGCTAACTTCGGTTTACGCTGTTCGTATGAACGTGGCCCGAGTCCTTTCCCCGGTGGATCCTCCCCCAGACCCCCACCTCCGCCCCGAAGCTCCTCAAGCCGATGGGAGGGTCTTCATGGAGGCAGGGGATGGAGGGACCTCAAGGGTCACCTAGTCCAACCCCCTGCTTGGATGCACGGTGACAACAGCGACAACATCCCTGTCCGGCCTCTGCCTGAACCAGGTGGGGGCCAGACCTCCCCTTTAAAAGAGAACACTTATGAAAAATACATGGTGTGGGGCTGCACTGGAACTAATGCAGACCTGCAACATGAATTTTTCATAAGTGTCCTCTTTTAAAGGGGAAGTCTGGTCACCCTAGTCTGAAACCCTCCAGCGACAGAGCCCGTGACCCCCCCGGGCAGGTTGTTCCACCACCGCACGGACAGCTCAGACTGCTAGGAAGTCTCTCCCAATACGGAGCAGAAATCTACCGCCTTGTAACTTGACCCCATCGCTTCTAGTCCTGTCCTCGGTAGCCAGCCCCTTGCCAGCGACTTGGGGGCAGCCCTTTCCAGACTGCGGGCAGGAGTGCTGCACACTGTTGCACGTCCCCAGGCTGGGGTGGGGCGGGGGGAGGACTTCTGTTCCCCTCCAGTCAGTGGGAGGCAACCGTTTCGGGACTGTCCAGACCCCTCAGGACAGCTCCCAAAAAAGCTGCTCCCCAGTCAAAGTCTCCACCTTGTTGAAGCAACCAGCCTTTGTATCCAGAGTCTTTATCTAATCAAACTCTCCCCGCCCTGCCCTCCTCAAATCTTTGTTATAAATATGCTCCCTCCCAAGAATTTCATTAGCACTGTGGCTTGCAGTCTCTCTCCAGAGTCCCAGCACAGAACAGGATGTGCTAGAGCCCGGGGCACAGCGCTACTGCACTGAGTGGAGAGACACAAAAAAACTGGATCCCGTCTCGGCTCAAACCTCCAGGCGCCCTGCCCCGACGCGCTTTCCCCTCGGGGAAGGGCCTGCGTCCCCCAAGGTCCCTCCTTCCAGCTCCAGGATTCACTGCTGCTCCAGAACATCTCCAGCCCAGCTCGAGAATCTAGAACCCACACGATGGGTGGGTTCCATATTCTCTCCCTGCACAGGGGGTGTAGCTAGAATGAGCACAGCAAGGGCCGTTGCAACGGGGGGGGGGNCACCCGATACCACCTCCCCACCCAACCCCCTCTCACATCCCTGCCCCAACACCACCTCACCCCAATCCCCTATCCCCGCCCACTGAATGCCTTTTCAAATAAAAAGCTCTTACACCGACCGCCTCCAGAGGACGTTCAAGGAGGAACGTTTGTATGCAAGAACTATGTCGGGAAGATAACTTGTAGAAGTATATTGTGAGCCCCAAGAGCAGGAGTGTTTGTATGGGACAGAGAAACAAGACAACGGACATGTAAACGGAATCTTAAATGGACCGACGCGAGAGACAAGCCCAGAAGCTCCTGGAGGGACCATCAGGAAAAAAGGGATTTAAGCCATCGAGGAGAAAGACAAGAGGCATTCCCTCCTTCGGCAAGACTCAAGCAAGGACTACGGGCTGAAAAGCTTCCCAGCCTCGTCTGGCTGAGATGTACGGGCATGAAATCAGGGCGGGTAAGATGTTAGCTTAGCGATTCATAAAGTCACGTAGCTTTGCGTTATCTTTATGTTCCTTTATTCGACTCGGTCTCGCACGGCTCTTAACTTGACAAATATAACACTCTTTTAAACGAAGGCTTGTGTGCTGCGGACGTTGGGAGGGGCACAGCTGAGGGGAGCCCCAGGTTCGAGACTTGGGCGAACGTTTTACCTCATTTCTGTGCTTTGGGGGACTCCAGGGTTACGGGGGGCGAGCAGCGTGGCCTCTTTAAAGGCTGGGGCCGTTCTGGAGAGAGCTGGGCCCCGTGGGCCCCAGTCACATTTTGAAGGAACCCTTAAAAGGAACACTGCCATGGCGTCTTAGGCCAATGCAGGCCCCGCAACATGTATTTTTCACAACTGTTCCTTAAAAATGTGGCTAGGGGGCCACTCTGCCGCATTGGAAGTGGCTGACAATAGTCGAGGGGGGGCTGCAGAGTACGGGGATGGGACAGGGTTCAACAGCGGCTCCCACCTTCTCAAACCCAGTCACCTGCCTCCGACCACGGTCCGACAAACCGTTCATTCAACGTAGCTGGGCCTGACTTCCGTTTTACTCGCGAGACGTTTGCACAAATGCGGCGGCACTGAACGGCAGTTACTCAACAGTAGGAAGAGAAGGATGTGCTCCCGGGGAAAGGGGGTACAGACTCCCCCACCCTTTCCCATGTTTGTGTGAACACTTCTCAGTGTGAGGGGGAGGCCATGGCTTCAGCAACTGCCGAGCCATCGGTTGACCGGGGGGGGGGGCGGGATATAAATTTTAATATAAAATAAATAAGTATAAGTAAGTTGCAGCCAGGACGGAAACGGACGCATCTGAATGTTACAGAAGTGGGCGTCGTTATTTCGATTTGAATGACATCGAAGTAGCTAACTTCGGTTTACGCTGTTCGTATGAACGTGGCCCGAGTCCTTTCCCCGGTGGATCCTCCCCCAGACCCCCACCTCCGCCCCGAAGCTCCTCAAGCCGATGGGAGGGTCTTCATGGAGGCAGGGGATGGAGGGACCTCAAGGGTCACCTAGTCCAACCCCCTGCTTGGATGCACGGTGACAACAGCGACAACATCCCTGTCCGGCCTCTGCCTGAACCAGGTGGGGGCCAGACCTCCCCTTTAAAAGAGAACACTTATGAAAAATACATGGTGTGGGGCTGCACTGGAACTAATGCAGACCTGCAACATGAATTTTTCATAAGTGTCCTCTTTTAAAGGGGAAGTCTGGTCACCCTAGTCTGAAACCCTCCAGCGACAGAGCCCGTGACCCCCCCGGGCAGGTTGTTCCACCACCGCACGGACAGCTCAGACTGCTAGGAAGTCTCTCCCAATACGGAGCAGAAATCTACCGCCTTGTAACTTGACCCCATCGCTTCTAGTCCTGTCCTCGGTAGCCAGCCCCTTGCCAGCGACTTGGGGGCAGCCCTTTCCAGACTGCGGGCAGGAGTGCTGCACACTGTTGCACGTCCCCAGGCTGGGGTGGGGCGGGGGGAGGACTTCTGTTCCCCTCCAGTCAGTGGGAGGCAACCGTTTCGGGACTGTCCAGACCCCTCAGGACAGCTCCCAAAAAAGCTGCTCCCCAGTCAAAGTCTCCACCTTGTTGAAGCAACCAGCCTTTGTATCCAGAGTCTTTATCTAATCAAACTCTCCCCGCCCTGCCCTCCTCAAATCTTTGTTATAAATATGCTCCCTCCCAAGAATTTCATTAGCACTGTGGCTTGCAGTCTCTCTCCAGAGTCCCAGCACAGAACAGGATGTGCTAGAGCCCGGGGCACAGCGCTACTGCACTGATTGGAGAGACACAAAAAAACTGGATCCCGTCTCGGCTCAAACCTCCAGGCGCCCTGCCCCGACGCGCTTTCCCCTCGGGGAAGGGCCTGCGTCCCCCAAGGTCCCTCCTTCCAGCTCCAGGATTCACTGCTGCTCCAGAACATCTCCAGCCCAGCTCGAGAATCTAGAACCCACACGATGGGTGGGTTCCATATTCTCTCCCTGCACAGGGGGTGTAGCTAGAATGAGCACAGCAAGGGCCGTTGCAACGGGGGGGGGGTGGGTGTCCACGAGCCTGGGGGTGGGATCCATATGCATGCCTGTCGACCCCCCCACTCCAGCATGGGTGCCCTGCCTTCCTGCCTCTGGGGAGCTCTCAATTCCTTCCTGCCCCACTGACACCCCCCACCACCACAGCAACCTCAGCCTCCCCCCCGAACGCACCAATGTAGGGCCTGCAACATGTATTTTACATACGTGTCCTGGGAAAATTTGCTTATCTGGCAGGCCTAGCCTAGTCCAGGCATAAGGAACGCTCCCCTTCCTCCCCGCCCAGCTCCCTGCGAGCCCCACAGAAAATTAAGTGCAACTCCATGGGCCAGATTGAGTGGAGGGTGTTTGGAGTGAGAGAGGGGATCTACGCCAGGGGGTGGGGAATCCAGGGGTGAAATGTGACCCACAGCTAGTTTTTATTTAGCGGCTGGCCAGCTCTTGGGTCTGACCCCCTCCAGTCCAGTTCCTAGCGCTGAAAAACTGGGCTCAGGGGGAGGGAGCAGAGAGGAGGGCAGGCACAGGGAGAGGGGACAGATCGCACTGACAGACTGAGCTCAGGGCAAGGGAGCAGAGAGGAGGGCAGGCGCACAGGGAGAGGGGACAGATCGCACTGACAGACTGAGCTCAGGGGAAGGGGGCAGAGAGGAGGGCAGGCGCACAGGGAGAGGGGACAGATCGCACTGACAGACTGAGCTCAGGGGAAGGGGGCAGAGAGGAGGGCAGGCGCACAGGGAGAGGGGACAGATCGCACTGACAGACTGAGCTCAGGGGAAGGGGGCAGAGAGGAGGGCAGGCGCACAGGGAGAGGGGACAGATCGCACTGACAGACTGAGCTCAGGGGAAGGGGGCAGAGAGGAGGGCAGGCGCACAGGGAGAGGGGACAGATCGCACTGACAGACTGAGCTCAGGGGAAGGGGGCAGAGAGGAGGGCAGGCGCACAGGGAGAGGGGACAGATCGCACTGACAGACTGAGCTCAGGGGAAGGGGGCAGAGAGGAGGGCAGGCGCACAGGGAGAGGGGACAGATCGCACTGACAGACTGAGCTCAGGGGAAGGGGGCAGAGAGGAGGGCAGGCGCACAGGGAGAGGGGACAGATCGCACTGACAGACTGAGCTCAGGGGAAGGGGGCAGAGAGGAGGGCAGGCGCACAGGGAGAGGGGACAGATCGCACTGACAGACTGAGCTCAGGGGAAGGGGGCAGAGAGGAGGGCAGGCGCACAGGGAGAGGGGACAGATCGCACTGACAGACTGAGCTCAGGGGAAGGGGGCAGAGAGGAGGGCAGGCGCACAGGGAGAGGGGACAGATCGCACTGACAGACTGAGCTCAGGGGAAGGGGGCAGAGAGGAGGGCAGGCGCACAGGGAGAGGGGACAGATCGCACTGACAGACTGAGCTCAGGGGAAGGGGGCAGAGAGGAGGGCAGGCGCACAGGGAGAGGGGACAGATCGCACTGACAGACTGAGCTCAGGGGAAGGGGGCAGAGAGGAGGGCAGGCGCACAGGGAGAGGGGACATGGCCATGAACTGGACCGTCATCTTCCTGAGCTCAACAGCTGTGGACTGGATTTGATTCACAAGCCAGGTGTCCCCCACCCTTGTCCTGTCCTGATCCATCTCTGACCCTGGCTATGTCATTTCCCTTCTCTGTTCGTCCATTTCGCCCTCCCACCCTACAAATAGAAAAGAGGCATTTCCCAAGAGTGCGAACGGCTGGGCAACGAAGCACGTTGTTGAGGGAGGCGGCCGATTCACCTTCAAGGCTGGTTCTTCAGAGGCGGCGGAATCAATATCCGTCAGGGCCGTTGAGCTCAAGTTCCCAAAACCAAGAACCCACACACGAAAAGATTAACTTGGCAGAGAGCCACAAGACGTCTTACACCGATGGAGACGTGGTCCTCAAAATTTTAAGAAGCGGAATAAATGTTTGACAAACTGGCCTCAGTTATAATACAGGAGGCCTGGAAGGCAGCGTTCAGTAGGAACGTTGGAATCCCTCATTTGAAAACTCCCCAAGTTTGAGTTGTCTGAATGAAAGCCAACAACATGAAATAAGGGAGCTGGGGAGCTCGAGAATAAAGGGCCAGCTCTCTCATGCTAGGCAACTCTTGCCCCCAGATTTCGGGAACCCCTGCCCAGCCCCCGCAAACTCGAAGCCACTTTTCTAGGCGTTCACTTTTGCAACTACCTTCCTCAGGGCTCAAGGGGGAAAGGTGTTGATTGGTTGCAGAGGAGCAGCTTCCCAGACCAGGGCAGGTGAAGAGTGGCTTCTCCCCCCGACCCCAGGAACGGGGCTCAGGTCACGCTTCTCCCCCTCGCTCAGAGGCTCTGGGACAAGGTAGCTCAGCCTCTCTTGCTCCTGAAGGAGCCACAGAGATGAGAGAGCCACATGTGGTCCCAAGCCACCATTTGCTCACCTCTTGCATCAGAGCAGGGGGCTGGACTTGGTCTATTCCCTCCCTCCCTCCCGCACCCAAAGCCCTACCAGCCCAAAGCATTCCCGAATGGCCAGTCTCCGGCCTCCTGCCAAATCCCAGATTGTGAGCTCTCGGGCAGGCACCGTGTCTATCTTATTCTCTCTAAAGCGCCAGGTACATTGCTGGCGCTATATAAATGCTTATAATAATTGTGGGGGGGGGTCCCCCAGGGCCACACGGGGCGCTGGGGTCGCACTCAGGGGAATTAGCTCTCCCCCCTGCTACGCCCTTTCAGCCTGGAGTGCCAGCTGAACCCCTTCCTTCCAGGCAGGGGGGGTGTACCCTCTCAGGACACACCACGCACAGTCCAGAGGGTCTTTACGGTCCCAGTCCTTTATTGGGACCCCACTTGTGTCCAGTGTCTTCACCCTACAGGCCCAGGTCCCTGTCTCTCAGGCCTTGGAGCAACACAGCCACAAGTCCCAAAGGCCCTTCAGCCAGGCCTTACAACCCCCCGGCTCTGGCCGAGCCTTCCCCCAGGCAAGAGGCTCCCTCCTGGGCAGTCTTCCCAATTACACAGCGTCTCAGCTCCCTCCTTTCTACCAGAGGGTCTGACTCCTTGGGGGGCTCTCCTTTCCCCCAAAGGCAACTAGCCGCTCCCCATCATCCTCCTCCAAACAGGGGCAGCCTCCTGTTTAAGTCCTCGATCTCTTTCCTGAGGGCTTTGCTCTCCCTTACGAGGGCGAGTCTATGGGCTAGCATGCCATCGACGAATGCCCCTGAGAGCGGAGTCATTACGCCCGACTCGACTCCTGCCTCTCCGGCTTCAAGGCTGCTCTCCCTGCATTCCCGCTCTCTAACTCCTTTTCCAGGACCTCATTCCTTTCTATTATTTCCTTCAGGTCGCCATACACCTTGTCAAGCCTAAAGCCGGGCAGGCCGGTCTGCGTTTCTTGCTCCCTAATTCCTCCCGGTCTTATTGGAGGCAGCTCTCTTTGGACCCTCAGTCCTTCTCTGAGTTTTACCGGGGCATGTTCTTTATACAGCAGACCCAGCACCTCAGTCCCTTCCTAGGGCTATCCCCTCTGTACCCCCTGAGGGTTTGGCCCACAGGGACGTATCTTCTCGATATGCCCCTAGACCCCTCAGTCTTTTCCAGGGTTCTGTTCGGGGCTTCCCCACAGCCCTTTGACCCTCCTCGAGAGGCTTTCCCTTGGGACACTCCCTCTTTATGTCTCCCAGGGCTTGGCAAGCCCAACCCCTCTTCGGAGGTCTCTGCGGGGATCCCTTAGCGGGGCAAGTTCCCTTCACTTGTCCCACTACCCAAGAAGTCAAGCAACACTTTTGTTCCTTCCCCAGGCTCTGGCCCCCCAGAGTCCAGGCAGTTACATAGGGGCATTCTTTCCATAAGTGTCCCGGCAGGCCACAGTTAAAACACGGCCCCATAGTACCTCCCACCTTGGGTCCTCAGGACTTGCGGGTTACAGTCCTCTGTCTGACCCCCACAGCCCCCCTTCTTAAAGGGGTAGCAGCCCCGCAGGACTGCTCCCTGCTACAATAATAAATAATAATAATTATTATTATTATTAATTAGCAAGCCTGGCAATGAAGCAATAGAAATCAGCTCTGTCCACGGCAACACCAGTTTTAAAGAGTCACTTTGAGCTGAAACGCAGCGTAAAGCAGATGTCTTTCTGCAACTGGATTTTCGGGTTTTGACTGCCAAGAATTCAGCGCTTGCGAGTTCTTGGGATTCCAGCGCTAACTTTCTGGAAGTCATTTGGACTCAAAACTCAATAATTTTTTTTGCATAATTCAGCCAACGCAAGACAGCCCAACTGGAATCTAGGTTGTTGTTTTTTTTAAAAAGGCAGCGACGGCAGGTTTCAGTGCGTTATCGGTACAGAGCAAGGAGAAGGAGATGCCGTCCTGACAGTTAATAAATCAATTCCCCTAGAGCAGCAGTCCAACAGCTCCTTCAAAAAGGGGCGACCCTGGCCTGTTAATTAAACTCAGGCCGGCAAGGAAGAAAATCTGGTTCTTGAGGAAACACAGAGCTTGTCTAGGAGGAGACGACAGGCAAAGTCAGCTACAAAAAAACATACAACTGCACAATTTAAGCAGAAACAAAGGGCGCTTTTTTCTGTTGGGAAATTCAATGCAGGTATTTGGGTGCGTCCATGAGAGTCTAGAGAGGGAGGAGCGGTGGCCATTCTAGTCCTAAATGTAAGAATTGGAGACAAAGTCGTTCAGAGGATCTCTCTTATTGGGCCAACTTCTGTTGGTGAGAATATGCAAACTTTCAGTGACTTTTCTCCTAATGGTGCCACCACACAAGAGACCGCTTTCATATACACATGTGCCTTCCATTTCTTCAATCTGTACTTCTGACTCTTACGTACCTGAAGAGGTGGCCCTTGACCAGCCTAGATTGTAAACCCCTTGGGGCAGGGGCCTGTCTGTAATTCTGACTGTTCAGCAGAATTTGAGCTATAAACTGCGTGAGCTAGATCAATAACAGTAATCATTTCAACAACCTCCTACTGCCAGCTTCTTGGCCAACGCACTGAGGACAGAGTCACAGGTAAAAGACTTGACGCTCTGGCAGCCGGAGCAAAAGAGCCAGGCGCTGCGTCGGACTCAGGATCGAACACAGAGGAGGAACCCTAACCCACCCTTCCGCTGGGTCACACAGGCAGTCCTCAACCTGGGGCGCGTGGAAGGTCTTCGGGGAGGGGAGAGGGACAAAACTTGCCACTCTAACTAGGGGAAATTTCCAAAGTAATGGGGTAGAGAGAGACGGGGAGGAAGTGGTGGGGGGGGGGGGGGCACAGACAAGAGAAAGGGTGGGACGCAATTTGAAAAAGCTTTTGCGAACCAACGAGTTGCCCAAACATGCTGAGCCCACGTACGGTTTTGCAAGAAGCAGAGGCACCAGCTGCCCTTGCAAATTAGGACAAACCCTCCCCAATTCAGGTTAATTTGCTCCGGTTTCAGATTCCCCCGAGAGGCCAGTTACTCAATTAAGCCCTGGCCTCCAGACGAACAGGGTGAGCTGGTTAAAAGAGAGCATTTCCTTCGTCTAGAGACAGGATCGCCGCAGCACGGTGCCTGGAACGCAGGTGTGCGGGGGGGGAGGGGGCGTGTTGAGAGACGAGAAGGTCTGGGAGCCAAGGGCAGGGGGAGGGGGTAATGTGGCTCATTGGCTATGTTCAAAATGACAATGCGGGTCCTGGATCACAACAGTTCCCTCACTCTAGTCTTGTGCCGTCAGAGGCCGCAGTCCATGTTGGAATAGAAACTAGAATCGCCGGGGAGGGGGGTCACACCCCAGTCTGGTCACTGGCGTCAGCTTGGACCGGCTGCTCCATGGCAGCAGATGTAAAACAAAATTTTAAAAGTATCCTTTTTCACTCAACCCACAACTCAGTTGTAGAATTTGTCGCCGGAAGGGATGGCCGAGGCCAGTAAGGGCTAGATACGTTCTTGGGAGGGTAGGTCCATTGACGGCTACTAGCCAAGGAGGTTGGGGGCCGTAGCCTCTGACAGCCGGTAGCTGGGAATGGATCACTGCATTGGGAGTGTTGGTGCTTCTCCCAAGCCACCGAGACTGGCCGCTGTCGGAGACAGGACGCTAGGCTGGATGGACCGTGGGTCTGACCCCGTCTGGCACCGAGTATGTTCTTTGTGCCTCAATCGCCCCTTTGCAGAGAGAAAAATGATCCCAGGAGCTCGTTAATCGTCGCCGGCCGGCCCACTAGGCTTGGCTTCGTTAGACGCTATGAGGATTCATTTCTCTTAAGAAGAATCAGGTCAATTCTCCTTCTTCCCACCTGGCGGAACGTCAAAGCCTTGAAATTCCTCTTCAAGAGTCAGGGCGTTTCCTGTCCGGTCAGCTCGACACCGCCGCCTCAATCCGCGTTCTCACTCCGACGCCCAGCTCATCGTCTCCCCTGCTTCCACCATTCCCTGCTGCCTCTCCGCCTTCCCATCTGCTCCAATGTCCTTGGCTTCACCTTCAAGGCCCTTCACGGCCTTGCCCCTCCCTTTCCTTTCTGCCCGCATTTCCTGCTCCCTTCCTTCCTGGAAACGTCGCCCTCGCCTGCTCCAAAGTCTCCTGCTGCTCCCGCTGCCATCTTCGTCCCTGCTAGTCCTGTAACTTCCTCCCTCAACACACGCGCGCTGCTCCCGCCCATCCTTGAAATCCCTCCTGAAAATCCTACCTCTTCCGGCCGGCTTTCCCCAGCTCTTCCCCGACGTCCCTTCAGAGTCCCGTCACTAACCTCAACAGGCGTAACTGCGGCTTCTCAACTTCCTGGATCTCTTCCCTCGGGTCCCCTTCTCCCTCGTCTCTGCTAGATTGTAAGCCTAACTGTTCAATACCTGTGCCAGGTGCATTGCTTGTGCTATATAAAGAACAAGCATTCCTCTGCCCAGCAGAAGAAGCCAGCTGACCTAGAGGATATGGTGTCGGTCTGAGAGACCTGGGTTCAAATCCTGTCTTAGTCATGACCTCCCTGGGAAGCCCTGGGCATGTCACTCTCTCCCCACCTCAGTTTCCTGGATCTGTAAAATGGGAATGATAATGCTGCACCCCGCAGGGCTGTTGTGAGTGGGATCTAGGTAAGGATTATAATAAAGCACTCGGAACACTGAAAGAGCACGAGGAATGGAACGTGTCTGTTGCCCAATTAACGGTGACCAAGGCGGGTTCAGAGCTCAGGCTGCCAGGTCCTATTACTGCTCACATGAAGAATCGCTTCACCTGACCAGAGATGGGGAGACTTTTCTGCCCCAGGGGCCGCTTTGAAAATAAATACAAACTCCGAGGACCGCGGAGAAGTTGGGGATGGGACTCAAGGGAAACCGGTTCCGTTCAGGGCTCTTCCCCCTCTCCCTGTGTGCGGCCTGCCCTCATATCTGCGCCCTTCCCCCCTGGGCTCAGCTTTTTTCGCGGCCGGGGGGGGCAGGAACCGGATCCAGGGACCCGATCCAGACACTGGAAAAGGGGCCACGTTTTGTATTTTCGATTATGTTCTATTATTTATTTATATATATAGTGCCAGCAATGTACCTGCCACTGTACAATCAATAGTTACGGGCAGGTCCCTACCCCAAAGGGGTTTATATTTGTATTTTATATTTGATGTTGTACGCCGCCCTGATCCGCCTTTGGTGGGAAGAGCGGGGTAAAAAATTAAAAATAAAATAAAATAATAATAATAATAATTTACAAACTTGACATGGGCTGTATCTGGGGCCTGCCTCTCCCTCCCTGGATCTGAAGCTCCCCACTCCCCTACTAGCCCCGCCCAGCCCCGCCCCGCCCCACCTCCCTTCTCTTCGGGGTGAAAAGCAATAAACGGCAACAGGGCAGGCAACGTAAGACTTATGGGGGGAGGGGATAGGAGCTCTGTGTTAATGGCATTTTGATGTAGTCTATATTTGATTGGGTTCTCGTTGTACAAGTATCTGAAAGACCGAGTCTCCTCCTCCAGGTTAAGAACATAAGCGGTGCCAGACTGGGTCAGACCAATGGTCCATCTAGCCCAGCCTCCTCTCTCCGACAGTGGCCAATCACGGCGGCTTGGGAGAAGCACCCAACAGGTCACAACGGGGGATCCATTCCCTGTTGTTTCCCCCCAGCTCCCGTCATGTTCCCTGATCCTGTCTGGCTAATAGCTGCTAAGGGACCGATCTTCCAGAAACTTGTCCAAACCTCTTTTAAACTCAGCTCTAGTACTGGCCCTTACCGCAGCCTCTGGCAGGAGATTCCACAACCCAATTATACGCTGAGTGAAAAAATATTTTCTTTTATTTGTTTAAACCTGCCACCCAGGAGTTTCATGGAGTGTCCCCTAGTTCTAGTACTAGCTGAGAGGGTCAATAACTACTCCCCGTCCACTAGTTCCACCCCACTCACGATTCCACACCAGGTTCTATCATGGCCTCCGAGCTTAGCCAGGATCGCCCTCTTGCAGGTACTATCTGCCCACCGAGAACTCGGGAGACGGAAACGGCCCCAGTGTCGCCCGTAGCGTCAGGGCACCGCGGCGACGTCGGCCGGGACAGAGCTCCCAGTATAGCCAAACTGACCAAGTCAGTCACTGTTATGGTCTCCCTTCCCTCCTAACGGCACTCTCGCCGAGCGCGAGGGGCCATCTTTTACGGGAAGCGTAACTGAAAGCAAGGCCATTTTCGGCTGCTGGTCGACCCGGAGATGGAGGAGAGGCAGTAGCAGTGAGGGAGCTGCACTGAGGGAGCAGCCCTCAGGGGGCGGTGAGGGAGCAGCACTGAGGGAGCAGTGAGGGAGCGGCACTGGGGGGGCAGTGAGGGAGCAGTGAGGGAGCGGCACTCGGGGGGCAGTGAGGGAGCAGTGAGGGAGCGGCACTCGGGGGGCAGTGAGGGAGCAGTGAGGGAGCGGCACTCGGGGGGCAGTGAGGGAGCAGTGAGGGAGCGGCACTCGGGGGGCAGTGAGGGAGCAGTGAGGGAGCGGCACTCGGGGGGCAGTGAGGGAGCAGTGAGGGAGCGGCACTCGGGGGGCAGTGAGGGAGCAGTGAGGGAGCGGCACTCGGGGGGCAGTGAGGGAGCAGTGAGGGAGCGGCACTCGGGGGGCAGTGAGGGAGCAGTGAGGGAGCGGCACTCGGGGGGCAGTGAGGGAGCAGTGAGGGAGCGGCACTCGGGGGGCAGTGAGGGAGCAGTGAGGGAGCGGCACTCGGGGGGCAGTGAGGGAGCAGTGAGGGAGCGGCACTCGGGGGGCAGTGAGGGAGCAGTGAGGGAGCGGCACTGGGGGGCAGTGAGGGAGCGGCACTGGGGGAGCAGCCCTCAGGGGGCGGTGAGGGAGCAGCACTGAGGGAGCAGTGAGGAGACAGTGAGGGAGCAGTGAGGAAGTGGCACTGAGGGGGCAGTGAGGGAGCAGTAAAGGACCATATTTATTATTTTATTTATACGCCGGCATTGCTATATCTGCTCCTTGAAGAGGCCAGGACTATCCTCTCCATCATTGTCACGGAGCTGGGGGGTCCTTCTCTCTTTAGGCTTCCCCGTCCTTTGCCCACGTGATCAGAAAAACCCACCCTGTGATCAGGGAGCTCCTGGCGGTTCATTCCCCAGCGACACCTCCCTCATGCACACCGGGAAAGTGAGGGATGGAGAGACCTTGAGCGTGTTCTCATGAGCTTGCCAGATCTGGTGGATTTACTCAAGAGCAGTAACTAGCCCCCCCATCCTCGTTCTCGCAAACCGGGGGAAACAGGGACAAAATAGCCCCTTGCCCGGCCTGCCTGCTAGCAGGTAACGGCCAGGAACCACAGACTGAGAAGTGACAGGTGCCCAAGACTTTGGAGTGGCAGAAGAGAAACAAAGCTCCTGGGGGTCCAAGTGCAGAAAGAGAGGAGCAAAACCACGCCAAGCCTTGAAGTTCACCGAGGAGTAGGCTGCAGGGAACAGCGAAATCTTGCTCCCGGATGCCGTCAGCGCCACCCTGCTGCAGCCTGGCCCGCAAAGTCTTATCATGCTGAGACCGGCACTGGCACCACCGGACTCCCACGCAGGCTACCGCTGGGCGAGACCCTGCCGGCCCCGCCCAGACGCTGAGTTTGCAGCCGCCGGGCACTGACGGGGTGCAGGAAGGTTGGGCGGCAGAGAGATGCTGCAGGGGAGGGGGGACCTTTCCCTGCCCAGGGGCCACTTGGAAAAGGAGGACACGGTTCTCGGAGTTGGGGGCAGCGGTGAGCTCAGGAAGAGGAGAGCCCAGATCCATCTCCGCTCCCTGACCCTGGGCTCACGCCTTTGCCCCACGCCAACCCCACCCTGGGGACGCTCTCAGGAACCCGCAAACGGGGTGCTCCTCGATGCGCCGCGCCGCCTGGATCTCCAGGTGGGGGCTGTGGCGAGGAGCGCCCTCCGCCAGTTACATCTGGGGCGGCGGCTTCGACTGCTGGTTTCGGCTCCGGACCTGGCCACGAACATCCACGCTTTTATCACCTCTCGATTAGACGACTGCAACGCGCTCTACATGGGGCTCGGAAGCTGCAGCTGGTGCAGGATGCGGCGGCCCGGCTCCTGGTGGGGCTGGGCCGCCGGGAGCATATGACATCGGTGCTCCGGTCTCTGCACTGGCTGCCGATAATCTTCCGGGCCCGATTCAAAGTGTTGGTCTTAAGCTATAAAGCCCTACACGGCCTGGGTCCTGTTTACCTGTGGGACCGCCTCACTCCCTGGGTTCTGGATCGGCTCCTGCGGTCGGCTGGGGGCGCGCTTCTGGAGGTCCCCTGGGTGTTTCGGGGAGCCACACAGAGCAGGGCGTTCTCAGTCGCTGCGCCGCGCCTGTGGAACTCCCTCCCGGTGGGGGTGCAATTGGCCCCGGACCTTCCGGCCTTCCGGAAGAACTGTAAAACATGGCTGTTCCGTCAGGCATTTGGTGAGGGTTAGGGTGGAGTGGGTAGGGATAAGGGGTAGTGTCACGGGTTACTGGCTTCCTTAAGTATCTTTCATGGTTTCTTTGTTTCCCGTTCCCGCCTTGGAGAAATGCGAGGCTTGTCACGTAGGCAACCCAGGCAAACATGAAGGTTGATTTGCATCTCCACAGGTCTGTCTGGCCAGGGTTCCCAAATACACATTCTTTGTATCTCTTTGCACTTCCTGGAGCTTGGTCACGTGTCACAGCTCTGATTTGAGTTTTACAGTTCTCAATTGTAACATTACATACATGTTGTATGTTTTGCTTTACATATTTACTAGGCTTGTAGTCTATATGTAGGCCAGTATCACACGTGTGTGACCCTATGTTCCTCCGTGACAGGTAGGGGTAGGGTTGGGGGGGGAGGGTGTGTTTTTATGATGTTTTGTTTAAGTGTTTTTATACTGTTGTTTTTATGGTTTTGTTAGCCGCTCTCAGCCACTGAGGTGGGGAGAGCGGGATAAAAATTGGTTAAGTAAATAAAATAAAAAGCTACCTCAGTCTCTATGGGTGAAAACAGCGCTGCCCCGTTAACATTTCTTCGGCATGCTGCAGGGCTGCACAGGGCGCCGAGACAGCCCTGCCCCCCTGCAGAAGAAACGTTAAAGCAGAGTTACGTGCGGGTCTGGTTTCACCCTAAGGCTCCTTCACGCAATTCATGCGAGCTTCGCTGGCAGGCCCAGGAAGAAAAGTGTTGCTAAAAATGGACACACAAAGGGGAATCTCCCAGGGGAGAGAGAGAGAGAGAGAGCGTTTGGGGACCGGTCCAAACCACTGAATAACGTCTGCTTGCTCCGGGGGCGGAGCATGAAGAGGTGCACCTGTCTGAGTCAGAGGAGAAAACCAGAGACTGCCATCAGCTTTCACGGGCATCACCGGGAGGGAGAGAGAGCATTCTGTTTCAGCGCCAGGGCGGCCTGGCTCAGCGTCCCTTGGAAGACCGGAAACCTAGACTGCAGCAGGCTAGAAAGAGAGGATACAACCGAGTCCTCTTTTTAAAAAGCTTTTATGCAGAGATCCTAGCTGAAACGGCAGCCACGCGACGCCGACGGGGGGAGGGCGGATCTAAAAAGGCAGCTGGGGAAAAGGTCACTCGGAGGCAAGGCGCGGCGGCTCTCCGGCATGGAAGAGGAACTCAAAATACTACCAGGACTGAAGACTAAGTCGCTCCGATCGCGTCTTTTAATGGATCAACGACTTGGGCAAATGTTTAAGGAACACGTATGAAAAATACATGTTGCAGGGCCCTGCAACATGTATTTTTCATAAGTGTTCCGTAAAAGTTTGGCCTAGGCAGCAAGCCTAACAACAGCCCAATGAACGCTCTCCTCTGAACTACCATCTCCCCTATCTCTGACACTTGGGGGAGGGTGACACGGTACCCCCCCTCTCGGGCTAGCGAGACCGGTCCTGAATGCAGACAACGTTTCACCCGTGAGAGCAATCTGGCCCTGCCCCGGCTGGGGTTTAACTGGCTCCTTTCCAATTCCGGGATCCAGTCCCTGCCCTCCATGAAAGAGTGAACCCCCATCCTGAGCACACACCCTTAAAGACCCCAGCTCCTGGCCACCCCACAGAGCTTGGATGCATTTGCAATGGGGCCCCAGGAGGGAAAAGATTCCCCCAAACCTGAGCTAGTGACCGAGCCTCCATCACGAGTTCCAAGGCAGCTTCCAACACATAAAGGTTTGCCCCGGCGGCGAGCGGCGGCATTGTGCCTAGCAGTAACTCCCGTGGGTCCGACCCTATGTGTCCGTCTGCCGTACCCAGTCCAGCAGCAGGCTCTTGGGACTGAAGGCTACTCTCTCCTTGTTGCTTTTCAATGAAGCATCTTTAAAGAAGCCCAGAAGCCTAAGGAACTTTCTCCCACAAGTGCACGTTTCCTTTGTTCAAGACACGGAGAGGGGGGAGCCATTTCTCTAAGGCTCTGTCCTTGGCCCTCTCCTCTTCTCTATCTACACCCTGTCCCTAGGCAAACTCATTGCCTCCCACGGCTTCCAATATCACCTCTAGGCTGGTGACACTCAACTCTAGCCGTCCTTTTCTGTCTGTCTCCTCTGCCAAAACTCTCACCCACGCCCTAGTCATCTCACGCCTCAACTATTGTAACCTCCTCGCTGGCCTTCCCCGCTCTCACCTTGCTTCCCTCATCTCTGTTCAACACTCTGCTGCCAGGATCATCCACCTAGCCCGTCGCTTTGACCACGTGCAGCCTCTCCTCTCCTCCCTCCACTGGCTCCCCGTTCCTGAGCGTATTCTGTACAAGCTCCTCGTCTTCACCTACAAAGCCCTTCACAACCTCACTCCCCCCTACCTCTCTGCCCTGATCTTCCTCCGAACCCCTGTTCGAGCACTCCGCTCCTCCTCCATCCCCTCCCTCACCCTCCCACGCATCCCCTGCTCCCCCAACCGCCTTCGTCCCTTCTCCCTCGCTGCCCCGCACGCCTGGAACTCCCTCCCTGCCCTCGTCCGCCTGGCCCCCACCCTCCACGCCTTCAAGTCCCTCCTCAAAGCCCACCTCTTCAGCTCCGTCCTTCCTAACTCCTGCTAATCATCCCCACCCAGGATTATCCCCCACCTATTATCTGCAAACTCCCAATGTACTGTAACCAAGCCAAGAACGTGTAACTGAGCTCCTGCATCCTCCTGAATGTTACATCCCGTCTCTCCCTCTGTTCCCCCTTCCCTGTCTCCCCTCCCCCTGTCTTTAGATTGTAAGCCCCCGGGCAGGGACCGTGTATCTTATTCTTTGTAAAGCGCCAGGTACATTGCTGGTGCTATATAAATGCTGATAATAAAATAATAA
>QEPC01012366.1:791134-815780 GCA_003113815.1 Sphenodon punctatus
CCTTGCTTCCCTCATCTCTGTTCAACACTCTGCTGCCAGGATCATCCACCTAGCCCGTCGCTTTGACCACGTGCAGCCTCTCCTCTCCTCCCTCCACTGGCTCCCCGTTCCTGAGCGTATTCTGTACAAGCTCCTCGTCTTCACCTACAAAGCCCTTCACAACCTCACTCCCCCCTACCTCTCTGCCCTGATCTTCCTCCGAACCCCTGTTCGAGCACTCCGCTCCTCCTCCATCCCCTCCCTCACCCTCCCACGCATCCCCTGCTCCCCCAACCGCCTTCGTCCCTTCTCCCTCGCTGCCCCGCACGCCTGGAACTCCCTCCCTGCCCTCGTCCGCCTGGCCCCCACCCTCCACGCCTTCAAGTCCCTCCTCAAAGCCCACCTCTTCAGCTCCGCCCTTCCTAACTCCTGCTAATCATCCCCACCCAGGATTATCCCCCACCTATTATCTGCAAACTCCCAATGTACTGTAACCAAGCCAAGAACGTGTAACTGAGCTCCTGCATCCTCCTGAATGTTACATCCCGTCTCTCCCTCTGTTCCCCCTTCCCTGTCTCCCCTCCCCCTGTCTTTAGATTGTAAGCCCCCGGGCAGGGACCGTGTATCTTATTCTTTGTAAAGCGCCAGGTACATTGCTGGTGCTATATAAATGCTGATAATAAAATAATAAATAATAACAACAACAACAACTAATGATTGTTCAGCACCAGGCACATTGCTGGCGCTATATAAATGCTTAATACTCCTAACCCAATGACATCCTCCCTGATTAATGCGAGGTCAGTTGTTAATAAACGTACAACGCTCCGGGAGTTGATCTTAGCTCAATCAGCCGACCTTGTGTGTATTACAGAGATCTGGCTGAACACGGAGTCAGGGTCAATGTGGCCGACCTTGTCCCCGGCCGGGCGCTCTGTACAGCACCAGCCTAGACCAGAGGGGCGCGGAGGCGGTCTAGCCATTACTTTAAGGACACCCGGTCTGCGAGGCGGTATCCAGTGCAGACTCTCTTGGGCATGGAGGGGATCCATCTGGTGACTGATTTGGCTGGAGACAGACTGGGGTGGCTGCTCATATTTATTTAGTTATATTTATATGTCGACCCCTCATGCCAACGGCATCTTGGGGCGGCTTCCAATAAACACTTTAAAACACCTTTTTAAAATTACAATAATACAACAAATTTTAAAACCCGCTTTACCCTAATTTAACCCACCCCTCCCTCCCCGCCTCCGAATGCCTGGGAGAACAGCCACGTCTTGCAGGCCCGCCGAAAGGCCAGCAGACTTGGGGCCAGGCGGGCTTCCTCCGGGGGGGAGTTCCACAACCGCGGCCCGGCCACCGAGAACGCCCTCTCCATTGTGGCCCCCTGGCTTACTCGGGGGACCTCCGGGAGAGCGCTCCCGGCGGGCCGAAGGGGTCGCCCTGAGTCGCGGAAGGCGAGGCGGTCCCTGAGGTATCCGGGGCCAAGACCGTACAAGCCTTTATAGATCGAAGTCAACACCTTGAATCTGGCTCGGTACGTTATAGGGAGCCAGTGCGGCGCACGGAGCACCGGTGTCATGTGCTCACGTCGACCCCGTCCCTGTTAGGAGACGGGCCGCCGCATTCTGCACCAGCTGCAACCTCCGGGCCAACGCCAAGGGAAGCCCCACGTAGAGCGCGTTACGGTAGTCCAGCCTCGAGATACCGCGCACCTATCTGTACGGCAGCGTCCCTACACGCCCTAGCTGAGTTGGTGTCGGAGGTGGTCTTGCAATCTGCAAGGAATTTAGTCCTGGGGGAGTTCAACATCCACGCTGATGCCAAGCTCCCCCTTACCTCTCGGACCTAATCTCCCTACGCACTCCTGCACACGCTCTCCGCTCTTCCTCTGTCCCCTCCCTCACTTCTCCTGCTCGCCTAACCGCCTTCAACCCTTCTCCCTCGCTGCCCCCCATGCCTGGAACTCCCTCCCTACCCACATCCACCTTGCCCCCTCCCTCCACTCCTTCAAATCCCTCCTCAAGACCCACCTTTTCCTCGCCGCCTTTCCCAATGCCTGCTAGTCGTTCCCCATATACTTACTGTCTGCCCTCCTCTGCAGACTGCTGCAACCAACCTGATTGTAACCAAGCCAAGCACACGCACCTGAGACTTCGCCTCCGCCTGAATGTTTGTTTGTCTTCTCCCCTGTCTCTCCCACTGTCCCCTCTCCCTGCCTCCCCCCTTTGTCTTTTAGATTGCAAGCCACAGGCAGGGACTGCGTCTATTTCTATGTTCTGTACAGCACCAGACACATGGCTGGCGCTATATAAATGTTTATAATAATAATAATCATCTTGGGGGAGCAGAGCATGAGTTCATGGCCATCATGACAACCATGGGACTGTTTCAGAGGGTTGTGGGCCCGACGCATGATGTAGGACAAACCCGTGACCAGATATTCTACACTGGCCTTGAGACGGGGGATCCAGTAGTGGGGAATGCATTACCTATGCCCTTGTCATGGACGGATCATTATCTCCTCCAAGCCAGTCTCCTGGTACACGTCTGCCCCCGGAGAGGCGGAGAGGTGTAGAACCGGTTTGGTTGGTCCGACTCCGGAGACGTATGGAACCAGAAAGGTTCCAGAATGCCCTAGGGGAATTACCTCAATGACCGTTCGCTCAACGACCTCATTGTCTTCTGGAACAACTTGTTGACTGAGGCCACTGACCAAACGGCTCCCAGGCATCCCGGTTCCGGAATGCTGACGACGCGGGTCCCCTTGCTTTACAGAGGACCTGTGCCGGATGAAGCAGGAGGGACGGTGGTTGGAGCAACGGTGGCGCCGGACTCGTACGGAAGTCAACGGATTGCAGCATAAAGTTAGTTTAAAAGCTTATGCTGTAGCGATGCGGGCAGCGAAGAAAAAGGTTCTTTGCTGCCCTCGTAGCATTTGCAAAGTCACGTCCAGCAGAGCTTTTCCGGGTGGTGCAGAGGCTGGTCAGTCCGGCCTCTCTCTGCCTGGAACTGGAATCTCCAGAGCTCGCTGGGACAGGTTTGTTGACTTTTTTGTGAATAAAATCGTTTGTTTTATGATTGTTGTTGATCTACGTCTTGTAAGCCGCCCCGAGTTGCTCTGTGAGCAGGAGGGGGCGGGGTTAGAAAAATAATGAAATAAATAAATAAATAATGACTTCCAGGCCAGGCTGGTACGCGGAAGGCTACACAACCCTCCCCTCCGTAAGAGAAGGCTCCCGGCTCGCTCTCCAACAAAAAGGGAGATGGCATCCACCCAAAACAATGAACCGACGCTGGCCACAATCCACCAAGGGGTATCCATGGGACAGCTCCAGAGCAGGCGCTTTGAGGACTCTGGCCATTCCGTTTAAAAACCAAAGAGAACGCAGCACTTTTTCCCCATGCAATGCAAAGTTTAGCCTGTGGAACTCCCTGCCACGGCATATGGCAAAGGGTTCGAAGCAAGACCGTAGCCATCCTCATCTTCAGGGTGTCACTAAACCACTCATTGCTGGGAAGTGAGACCAAGACTATGGGCACAGTTAGACAAGCCGTGGCAGCCCAATCCCCGTGCAGTCTGGTGGCGGGCAATCGCCGCCACCGCCGCCACACTGCAGGGCCAGTGCCGGCAGCCGGGCAGCCAGTCGTGGGGAAGTTGGGTGAGCGGCAGCACCGGCCCTGCTCCGCCCCGCCCCTCTGAGCAGGCAGAACATCACACCACACACCGAATCGCTTGGCCTGGCTGCCCAGAGCGCGTTAGCCTCCCCACTCTGTCTCCCGTGGCTTCACCCCACGACTCTCTCCCTAGCAGCCCTGTTTCTGGGATGCTTTCCTGGAGGCGTCCAGCACCGTGCACCACTGGAGACAGGGCGCCAGCTTGAGGGAATCTCATAAGCCTGAGTCACCCAAGCCCCGCCGGCACGTCGGATTCAAACACAAAGGTCATCTAGCATCTTAGCAACGGGATCCTGCGACTTGCCTCATTCAGACGTAGACAACGGGGCAGCCATTAGCTTTCTCCGTACCGTATCCCCCGGAGCTTTCTTCTACATGGACCGGGTTTTCAAAACATCTCTTCTCAAAGTAGCCACCGAGTATTTTCGGAGGGGTTTAAAACCAAACTCCTTTTAGCAAGGTATCCAACTTTTTTTTTTACTTTTTTTTTTAAATTGAGACCAGAGCAAATGAAAGGGGAAGCATTTCCCCAAACCTCTTCCTTCTTTCTACTCCGCACGGGCGCTGCTCACGGCAGCTGCAGATTTAATGGCATTTTTAATATTAAAGAGACTGAAATCTTCCCCGAGGCGCGTAGAGATCAAGGTCGGCGGCGTGCGCGGGGTAAAAAGCCGGCAAGCGTTGGTCAAACAGCTTAAGCGGGAGGGAGGGGGGATGAGCGCCTTTGGCATTTAGCTGCATCCACGCACCATGCCGGCAAATGCACCAGAGGGGCAGGGCCGAGGAAAGATTGGGGGGAGCAGCTCCAAGCCTTTTTCACTCCAGAAAAATCAACAAACGCTAGGAAACACACACACACCCCTGTTAGAATAGCCCCCTCCAGATAGCGCTGATCCTCAGCACCCCCTCCCCCACGAAGGGGATCTGGGATGTGGGCAGACGTCTGGAGGAGAGGCAGGATTGGGGACAAAGAAGAGGAAGGAGAGGTCTAGGGTCCTGGGGTCAAGGCAGCACAGAACACAAGAGCTGGAGGCCGGGACAAGGGATGGGAGGCGTCCCGCACACCATTGTGGGGCTAATTGGCAGCAGGGGGTGGAGGATTCGCACAGACAACAAAGGGCCAAGGGAGCTGAGGGGGAAGCAGGGCCAAACCAGAGCCCAGCAAGGCTAGCCCACTATCACAGACAGCTCCTTCCACCGCACCCCAGCCCATCTCCCTTAACAAGAGCACTACGCTCAGCTGGGGGGGGGGGCACCGAGGCACGTTTTTAAGGAACACTTATGAAACATACATGTTGCAGGGCCTGCATTTGCACCTAAGCCAGCCAATTCGGGGCCCTGCAACATGTATGTTTCATAAGTGCATTTGTATAGCGCCGGGTACATTGCTGGCGCTATACAAATGCTTGCTAATAAATAATAATAATAATAAAAACGTGCCTAGGTGCCAACCCTACCCTCTGCCCATCCCCATCTTGCAATGCAGGGGAAGGAACAGGAGCCCAGGGGGAAGGGGAAGATGGGGGCGGACCAGCCTTCTAGGGGAGAGCACAATGAGGGCGGGGGGGCTACCCTAGGCAGTGCCCCCCCCCCTGCAATCGGGGCACAGACCTGTCCTGCGAAGGCCGGCCGTGCCTGTATTAGATTAGGGCGAGCTAGAGGGGAGGAGCTAGCCGAGCCAGCTTCATACCCCCACCCCACCCCAAGGCCCTGATTGGCCGGAGAACAAGGAGGAAGTCCCATGACGCCAACACTCCAGCCACCAACCAGGAAACCCGCTTGCAAAAATGCATCATTATTATTATTATTAAGAATAATAATACATTTCTGCAGAGTGAGTGTCTAATAATAATAAACATTCAGCTAGCCCCAACAATGCACAGCACAAACAGTGAGGTCCCTGCCCCGAGAGGCTTACAATTGACAAGCGGGCGGAGACAAGGGAGCAGAGCCCGACAGTAGGGGAGCCCCATCCAGGGCATGGGGGGAGGAGGGGGAAAGCCCTCGTCCAAGGGATAGGAGTGGGGGGAGGACTTTGAGGAGAATCAAGAGGCCAGGTTGCCCCCCCCCCCCCCCCAAATCACTCCATTGTCAGGGAGTCAAGTCGGAGGAGAGGGATTGAGACAGGCAAAACACAGAGCGGATTTAGTGAGGGTTTATGGGATTAGCAAAAGGAAGGAGGGGATTAGGGAGGAGGACGCAGGGAGACACAGGCCCCAGGAGAGACTGGGTGGGTTACCATGCGTGCGGGAGGGTGTGCCCCAGGGCAGGAGAAGCCAACCATCAGATGAGATAAGAGAGGAGGCACAAGGGCATCAGAGGGCAGCGTGTGCGTGCATGCGGAGAGATGCAGGGCAGAGGCTGAGAGACAGAAGGGAAGAGAGCCACTCAGATGGTAAGGGGGCCGGGAGGCCGGGCCTAAGAGGAAAGTCTGAAACGATTACCCAGAGGCAGGCCTGGGGGCCGAACGCGCCCGGTAGGGGTGGAGCATCTAGTTCAACTAGGCACACTTTTCCAGGAGCACTTATGAAAAATACATGTTGCAGGGCCCTGCATTGGTGCCTTGCCTTAGCCCTCCCCCCGTTTATTGAGCCACTTGCATCCAAGAAACTCCAGTGGCGATCTGGTCCAGCCCCCACCCCCACCCCGCTATTAAGCGGGACCCAAAATATCCGTTCCACCCCGTCCCTGGGAGAGAGGGCCGTCTAACTTATTGTCAAAGGCCTCTAGGTCTGTGGTCACCGCAGCCTCCCCTGGAAAACCGCTCCACCAACCGCTGAACTCTCCCAAGAGCTAAACAATTCCTCCCGACTTTCAGCCTAATTTGTTTTCTAAGAGGAAAACTCTTAGCCTCGTAGAACTGGAAGGGATCCCAAGAGTCATCTAGCCAAGGCAGGGGGACGACAGCAATGACGTCCCCAACAGGCTGCGCCCGGCAGCTTGTTAGGAAGTTTGGGGGTTTGGGTTTTTTTTAGGAGATTGAACCGAAATCTCTCTTCCTGCAATTTGAGCCCAATGTTTCTAGTTCTGCTTCTATCGCAATACAGAACAGTTCCTTGGCATCTTCTTGGGGACAGCCCTTTAGATTCTTGAAGACGGCTATGATCTCTCCCCTTAGTCTTCTCTTTGCTGGGCTAAACGCACCCAGTTCCTTCAGCCTCTCCTCACAAGACATGTTTTCCAAACCCTTCGTCATCTCTGGGTGTTTGTTAGACAAGCGCCTCCCTACCCAGCATGCATGTTGCAGGGTTGCACCGTGCACCAATGCAGCCTTGCTACATGCACGATAGGTGAGGAGGCTCTTGTCTAAAAGAAACGCCCTTTGCTGCCCTCCTCTGAACCCGCTCCAATTTGTCAGTGCCCTTCCTAAAAGAGAGCCGCCCCAAACCGCCCCAAATTCCACCAAGCTGCTCATTCCACAGCGGGCTTCAAAACCCCTCCATCTCAAACCGAGGCCAGAAAAATACTTCAAAAGCCGAAATCTCTGCCAGCCAGCCAGCCCTGCTAACACCTCAGCGGAGGAAAAGCTGGGAGCTTCGTGTGATCATCAAAGCCTCAGGCGCCAAAAGGCAGACAAAGAGCCCAAAATGTTTTCAAACAGGCAAGCTATGGAAAAGCAGTGCGTTCGAGAGGAGCTGGGGGTGCTTGAGGTTGGGAGAAGGGACGATTCCTACCTCCGGCCTCTTCACCCCTGGAATTATTTGAGGCTGGGCTGCCTTCCAGAGCAGGGAATAGGATGCTCAATGCACTGTTTGGCAGCGGCATAAAGGCAACTGGAGCCGTCCCCTGGGGCTCAGCTGTGGGATCGGTAGGCAACGGCATCGGCCAAAAGGGACCAGAGCCAACCCTTGAGTGGCTTTGCTCTAATAGCTCCCTCCTAATGGAGCCCGGCTCAGTAAGTAACGTTGGATGGAGTAATCGTATTTACTGCTCATTGTTTAAACGGTGGCCTATGCTGCATTAACCCTTTCGCCGCAGACGATAAAAGGAATTGGGGGGGGGGGGGAGATAAATCAGTTCCATTCAATTTGAAAGGCGGCTATGCTGAAGCACCAGGAAATCACACATGGTAATGAGCCAGACAGAGACAGCTGCAAATCCAGTCTCCCAAAGACCAACCCCACCCCCCTCAACAGCAGCGAGGAAGGAATGCCAAATGCCAGGGAGGGGCGGTCCAGATTCCCTGTCCCCGCATGTGGGCATGTTTGACAGCACTAAGCAACTAATCAGCAGAAACCGGGGATCATCAGTATAGTTTTAATACTGCAGGCATCTCAGATGGGAAGGGTCCCCCCCATCCCCAACCCAAACCAGGGAACATCACCCCGGGCTTCTGGGTGTGATGAATTTCGAGCATTCTGGTGTCCCCTAAGACAAGCGGAAATGAGGGGTGTCTACTGTATCTGTGTGATAAATTAGGCTAGCCCTTTAAGGCTAGCCTGTCCCAGCACTGTGGCGCCACGCCCTCGGAGGTTATAAAAGCAGCAAAGCCTGGAGCTCACACAATGTGTGCCTGGCCAGGGAGCTGGAAAGACCTGGGTTTGCAGCTCTGCTGGAGCTGGCCAGGGTGCTGACGCTGGCCAGGGTGCTGGAGCTGGCCAGGGTGCTGGAGCTGGCCAGGGTGCTGACGCCTCAGTGGGCCAGGGAGAGCCCGCTGGGGCTGGAAACGCGACAAGCTCATCTGGGTGTATTGGCTGGGGGCCACCGAAGAGCTTGTTGTAAGAGGGTCCAACCTGGCTTTCTTTGGCGGCATTGCGTTTTAGGATGATGTACGTTTCTTGTGGGGCTGTAGGACAATAAAGCACCACTAGAAAGTAAATCTCTGACAGGGTGTGGCTGGTTTGGCCGGTCTGCAACGGAGAAAGGCATCCCCTGGCAGACAACCGTGCGACACTGCTCAACGCATCAGAGATCCTGATAGAAACAAAGTGCCCCACTATGCCACAAACACAAAGACAGGAACAGCACCTGCCCCTCGTTCCCCACCCCACCCGACCCACAAAAAACTTAGAACCTGAAGACAAAGCATAGCAAAGAAAAGTGTCCCTATTGTAGGGTGAAAACAAGGTCTCAGAGTAAGTGACTTGCCCAAGGCCATATAGGGAACCTGTGGCAGAGCAGGAAACTAAGCCAAAACGTTCCCCAGTCCAATCTCCAAACACCACTTAATAACGCATATTAAATGCCCGAGGAAGGGCTCTACATCTCCCGGACACCTGTAGACTCCCACTAACAAAAGTTGGTCTCATAAAAGATCTCTTGTGATCCACGTACTCCAGAGCAAGTCGTTTGTCAGTGGCAGCCCAGGGATGGAATAATTCAATAATCCCTTTCAACGAGGCATCTGATTCTCTTAAATTGGCCTCGGGATCGCGACTGTCCAAAGTCAATCAGATCACCTGTGCAAACAACATCCGTCCAACTGGCTACCTCCACGTTCCCTAAACCCCGCTGATTCCAGTCGAACGGCCCAAGGAACCTCTGCGCCCAGGTGACGGCGAGACGCTAAAGCTGTTCTTGCAGGTGACCCTCACGAGCCACAGAGTCGATGCCAGGAATTCCCCACGCTGCTTTGCAGCCCAGCAGGCAGGGAGCCCTCGTAGGACCGTTGCCAATCAGTGCGGATTACGGAGCTACGCCATCTCAGGAAAGGATTTTTTAAACCATGCAGGAGCGCAGAACCACGGAAGAGGGAAACATCAGGGATTCCGAGCCTGCAACGCCACAATCGACTGCACGTTCAGAAACAGCAGCACCGACGGGCCACAAAGGGTCAGCACCGGAGGGTCAATTTGTTGGCCATTAGGGTGGCTAAGTCCCCAAATATTCAGCCCCGTTATCGTGTCTGATGCCACATTAATTACTCCAGATCCCATTTTACTTAATTAGAGCTTTATCCAGTAAGCAGCACTGTCAAGTCAGCAGAGGTCACAATTCCACTCTAGTCTGCGCTGGTCAGACCTCCCCTGGTGTACGGGCGTCCAGTTCTGGGTGCCTCGTTTTAAGGACATTTACAAACCAGAGCAGGATCAGAGGAGGGGGACAAAAATGATAAAGCGAGTCTTGTGAGGAACAGTTGAAGGAACTGGGGAGTATAGCCTAGCAAAGAGAGGATTAAGGGGAGACATGATAGCAGGGATACGACAGCAGCCTTCAAACAGCTAAAGGGCTGGACCCAAGAAGCTGGCAAGGATCCGTTCTGCCTGGCCACGCAGAGGGCAGAACTAGAAACAAGGGGTACAAATTACAGGAAAGGAAATTTCAATCAATATCGGGGGGGGGGAGCTTCCTAACAATAAGGACGGCGCAGCAATGGAACGCATACATACGTTTATTGTTGAAACAGCAATAGCCATCTAACATAATTAGTAATCCTCCACATGGAGGAAATAAGGATACAAAAAAACATTAACAAAACTTGAAAAATTTGTACAGAAAAAAATTCCACTTAAAACCCATTTAAACTCCTATACTGAAGTACAAACCAACCAAAACGTAAAGCTTCCTTAATTCCATGGCTATTGAAAGAAACTTGGCCACTTGGAGCGAACTAGTAGGATTCTGATCGCGCATCAAATAGACCACAATCTTAGATCTATTTCCCTTGTCGACGAACCTCAATAAAGGCATCAACAAGGTCTTGTCGGGGGCTGGCTACTCCAAGGACAATCTAATCAAATATGATTGAGGCTCTCAACCGACCCAGGCTGGGAACACTTAAAAAATCTGCTTACAGATGAAAACCCTATCCAGATATAAACTGCGTAAAATTCCCCAGTTAAAACCAACCCCCACAAATCCTAGCCTCGCCTGCTAACGGCCTGGCCAGATAAATAGGTCTTTGGTAAGTGCCAGGTGACATCAACCGTGTAGGCTGCAGCGTGCGAGTATCCAGTCGAGCAATCCAGGCCTCTTGGCTGGTGAACTTCACAAAGGCACCAAGGGCCGTGTGAGACCGCTGGTCCAGCCGGGCCAAATTTCTAGCAGTGTTTAAAAAAAAAAAGGAGAGGAATGCAATGATTCTTCCCTTTCCGCCGTTGTTTGGGGAAAAAGACAAAAGATCAGGACGGGGGCGGGGGGTTTATGACCCAACACGGACACTTATCGGAGTTTTCACAGGAAACTCTGGTTGAGCAGCAGCTGGTCAACCATTTTCCTCCAGGGTTTGCTATGACAGATGCTTTCAATCAGGCGTCCACCGCTCCAGGAACAGCCTCCCACTCCACTGCGGTTAGTTGTGGGAGCGCAAGTTTGGGCAGCTGCTTCCAAAGTGATCGGACGAACAAGGCCGAAAGGGCAAAAACTGGCCAAACCCCCTGCCTGTGGGATACTGCAATTCACCAGCCCCTAGCAAGCCCCAACCAGCCACCCTCCCAGAGCAAGACCAGACTGGCCTTTTCAGCCCGAAGCAGCCGCCGGCGGTGCATGCGGGGATGCTACCCCCAGAATGCATCATTCCACTCTAACTGGACACACCTGTTCCTGGCCAGGAACGCATCGCCTCCGAGGCACAACAGTTGCTACAGGACCGCTACTCCGGTCGGTAAAGTGGCAGTTTGCTGCTCCCAGGAGTTTGTCTGAACACTCTTACCCCTGAAAAATATCGGACCTTTCCTACGAATTGACCGCCTGGCAGACAGCGCCACCACAGAGCAGGTGGCCATGTCACGGGGTCGTTGGAGGATTAAAAGTTGTGTTTATATCTGAAGTGCTCTGAGTGCCGTGACGGGGGGGGGGGGGGGTGATGGCGCTATATAAAAATAAAGTTTTTTAGGACACTGATGTAAATGCTCTTCCGTGGACCAGCTAATTGGCCCTTGAAACCATGACGTCTGATAGTCCCCTAAATTCCTCCACCGCCAGGATGGCCATGCGGAGTCCTACTGGCTGGTAAAAGCCTGATGATACCGGTAACTCCACTGGCTAAGAGGTGCGTTCGCCGAGGGAGAGAGGCGGTGTAGCCCAGCGGACTTTGAACCCGGACTCCCGAGTGGCTCCCGACGCTTGACAGTTAACGTGTAACCAACGCTCCCGTTAGACTTGGGAAACTTCGCGTCGAAGTGATCGCTCTGCAGTTTGGACACACTGTGGGGATCCTCCCAGTGAAACGTCGTGCCATTTGGTTTAGAGGCGCCGGAGTTACAAGCAATCGACATTTGGAGGTGCAGTTTTGGGGTGACTTTGCTCTCGGATAAATAACACAGGAAACAGAACAGCCAACTGAAACTCAGCGTGCAGATTGCTGGGGCCAAGGCACAAGACCCTCCTTCCGACTCCTCGTCAGAAAATAATCCACTGTAAAATCAGTTGCATTTTCTCCTCTTTTAAGGATTTGAAATACCTCGCTGGATATTTACATCAGCTTCTCAACTGCTAACGGGATCAAACTGTTTGCTTTAGCAGTAAACAGCCACACGGCGCCAGCTGCTCCTCCCCCCCCCCACTTTATCGACTCTCCGTATTTGTCGTATGGAGATGGAGCGGATGGATTGACTCACCATCTTGAAACTGTAAAGAGCAAAACAACACAAAACAGCCAGCACTCCCTCGTCTCGTGAGCCCGGCAGAGGGCCAAAACCACAGAGATACGGTTGCCATGGCGCTTTTCACAAATACGCTCCATAATGACGCTGCATCATCGTTAGACCTCTGCAGTAACGTCTAGAACGGGGTGGGCCAGTGGGGAAGCTGCTCTCCCCCACAGGCCGCTCTGGAAAGGAGTAAAATCTCCCCGGGCCGGACACCCGGGGGCTAAGGGCATGGCCCAGCGTTGGGCAGGGTGGAAAGGAAGAATCCAGATCACAAATCTAGGCCAGGGCTCTCCCAGGGGCCTCTTGGACAATTAGTACAAAGACGTTGGGGGGTTATGGGGAGCACTCAAGTAAAAGAATGGCCAAGATCATGGATTTGTGCTGGGGATCATGGATTTGAGCCTCCCTTTACCGTCGGGAGCCTGGGGATGACCCACAGGGGATGGATAGCATGGTGACCTGTTGGGTGCTTCTCCCAGGCCCCCGTGACTGGCCACTGTCGGAGACAGGATGCTGGGCTCGATGGACCGTTGGTCTGACCCAGTCTGGCACTTCTTATGTTCTTATGATCCATCTCTTCTCCTTGGGTGCAGGCCTCCTCTCTGCTCCCTTCCCCTGAACTCAGTTTTTCAGGGCTTGAGGGTAGGAACCAGATCCAAGAGCCAGGTCCAGGAACAGGGAAGGGGCCAAAGGAAAATGCCGCCGTTCAGATACGCGACCCAGACCCTAGATTCACCCAGCCCTTGCTTCAGGTTGCAAACGAGGGTCTCGTTATGCCAGATGCCATCAACAATCCCAGCTTTGCCATCCCAGCTTAGGGGAGCACCAGGAAATGGCGAAACCTCCCACGGGTGCGACTAGCCCTGGAACCGTGGCCCCAAACGCACGAGCGTGGGATCCTAGAGTGGAAAGCAGCCACCCGAGCCATCGGCTCCAGCCCCCCGGCTTGGAGGCAGGATCTGCCGGACCTAGATCAGCCCGGACACAGACTCCTCCAGCCTCCACTTAAACCGTGATGGAGAATCGGCCATTTCTCTAGGGAACCCGTTCCATTCCCCGACTGCCCCGACAGCCAGGCATTTCCCCCGAGGCTCCATTTCGGTCTCCCTTCCTGCAGCTCGTCCCCACAGCCCCTTGTCCTGCCCACCCTAGCAAGAGAGGACATGTTCTCCCCCTTCCCTACGGCAGCCTTCCAAATATTCGTAGACTTATCGAACCTCCCTCAAGACTTCTTTTCTTCGAGCTAAACACACCTGAAATACAGGGATTCGCGCTGATCCCTCCAGACAGCAGCCCCCCTTCCCGGTCTGCTGGGAAAAAATGACGTCTCTTCCTCCCCGTGTCTGCTGCCCAGACAGGGGCTCCTGGCTCACAGCTGCTGGGACGAACCCAGAGGAGCAGGGAACAGAGCGATGGGAGCCGTCACCAGTACGCGGAGGACACCCGGCTTTACCTCTCTTTCTCAGCGGAGCCAGGCCTGGCAGTCTCGGTGCTTCCGCAGTGTCTGATGGCTGGGGAGGGGGGGCTGGATGAGGGCTAATCCTGACCAGAGGGAGGTGATGCTAGTGGGAAAGGCGGTGGAGACGGGGTCTGCCCTCGATTAGTCTGGGGGCGCTCCCTGACTCGCAGCTCCGCCTGGATGCTCAGGTGGCGGCGGTGGCGAGAAGTGCCTTCCGCCAATTACATTTGGCCGTACGTCTTGGACTCCGACCGGCCAGTCACCCAGGCTTTCATCACCTGGAGGCTGGACTATTGCAACGCGCTCTACCTGGGGCTACCCACGGTGACGGTTCGGAGGCTGCGCCTGGGGCAGAACGTGGCGGCCCGTCTCCTGCTGGGGCTGGGCCACCGGGAGCTCATGACACCGGTGCTCCGGTCTCTGCACCGGCTGCCGGTGGTTTTCCGGGCCCGATTCAAGGTGTTGGTCTTGGCCTATAAAGCCCTAAACGGTCTAGGCCCGACCTACCTGCGGGACCGCCTCACTCCATGAATTCCAGATCAGCCCCTGCGGTCATCGGGGGGTGCCCCCCTCAAGGTCCCCCGAGTCTTCCAGGGGGGGGCCACACTGGAGAGGGCGTTCGGTGGAACTCCCTTCTGGTGGAGGCCTGGTTAGCCCCGGATCGCCCCTCTTTTCGACGTAGTTGTAAGACCTGGCTGTTCCGTCTGGTGTTTGGCGGGGGAGACGGGTGAAGGGGGGGGGGAGGGATTTTTCTTTTTAATCCTTGTAATGAATTGTTTTATAGGTTTTAATGTTTTTATGTTATTGGAAACCGCCCCGAGCTGCTGTGCCAGGAGGGGCGGGGTATTAAGTCTTTTTATTTATAAATAAATAAATAAATGTGCCCCCTCCATGGACTCGCTGTCAGAGTCCAGCAAGGCATCGCTGGCCAGTGCCACACTCGCACACGCGCACACGCACACTCACACACGTGCACACTCACACGCACACTCACACGCACACTCACAGTTCTCCGCAAACCACCTGCTGCATCGCAGCAAAAGACAATCTGGACTTATTTTACTACAACAGGCATCGACCTAAACGACTGGACAAGTTTCTGGCGGATCGGTCCATTAGCAGCTGTTAGCCGGGTAGGTTTGGGGAACGTAACCTCTGACTGGGAATGGATCACCCCATTGGGACCGTTCTCCCAACTAACCGAGCTTGGCCGCTGTCGGAGACAGGATGCTAGGCTATTGCACCCCACCCCCTGGCCCTATGTCCCCTTTTCAGACCACTGTTGTATCCCCCCAACCTACTTGGCTAATAGCCATTTATGAACCTATCTTCCAAAAACGTACCCAGTTCTTTCTTATTGCTGTTATTTCTATAGCCCCAGCAGTGTGCCTGGCTCTGTACAGTCAGTCATTACAGACAGGTCCCTGCCTCAAAGGGCTTACAATCTAAGAGAGGCAAAGAAGGGGGAGAGGAGGGAAAGGTGACCATCAGGCGAGACAAGGATACAGTCACGAGGTTGAGAAGTTGCAGGGGCACGGGCTTCACTTAGCTACAGGGAAGGACACCGTTCCACTCATGACGAGCCAGGGAAAGCCCGACAGAAGCGGTGGGTTTCCAGGAGGGATCTGAAAGCTGGGACAGAGGGAGCAGAGTGAACGTCTGCAGGGAGGGAGTTCCGGGCATGGGGGGCAGCAAGAGAGAGAAGGAACGAAGATGTTTAGAGGAGCAGGGGAGTCGCGAGCAGGCAAGGGTGGGGGCAGAGGAGGAGCGAAGCTCCCAGGCAGGAGCGTGGTGGGATACAAGAGCGGAGAGATACGGGGGAGCAAGGCCGTGAAGAGCCTTGAAGGGGAAGCCCAGCAGCTCGTGCTGAATGCGTTCATTCCCGTAGAGGGAGGCAGTGCAGGGCGGAGAGGAGGGGTGGGACGTGGTCGAAGCGACGGGCGAGGTGGATGACTCTGGCAGCAGAGCGTTGAACGGAGATGAGGGAGGTGAGATCAGAGCAGGGCAGACCCAGTTATGCTATTGGCCTTCTCGGCATCCTCCGGCAGGGAGTTCCACAAGTTCTAATCTGCATTTGCCTTATCCTGTACCGATGCAATCGCACAGCAGCTGATTTTCAATTGCTTCTCCCCAGCCTGGTAGCAGCTCCCCAACTCTCAGCCACCTGACGCAGGGGCGGGGTGAGCCACTGAAACGCAGGGAAATCTGTAGCCAGGCAGACGCATTGCTCTACGGGGCAAGATGGATTAAGGAACAAGTGGTTAACCAGCAAGGGGGAAAGAGCCCTTTGTTCTTCTCTGCCATCCAATGCAAAGGGTTGGCTTCCAAGGATCCGAGGGCTCCTTCACACAATGCCCCTTGCTAACTCTCCACGTGTTCGTTCACTCTCCCTGTCCCCCAAGCTCGCAGCTTGGGCTTCATCTTCGACTCGCACCTCACCTTCAAACCCTACATTGACTTTGTTGCCAAATCCTGCCGCTTCTCCCTCCACAACATTGCCAAGATCCGCCCTTTTCTGTCTGTCTCCTCTGCCAAAACTCTCATCCACGCCCTAGTCATCTCACGCCTCGACTATTGTAACCTCCTCCTTGCTGGCCTTCCCCGCTCTCACCTTGCTTCCCTTATCTCTGTTCAACACTCTGCTGCCAGGATCATCCACCTAGCCCGTCACTTTGACCACGTGCAGCCTCTCCTCTCCCCTCTCCACTGGCTCAGGACTTCACCTACTCTCCTGAGCGTATTCTGCACAAGCTCCTCATCTTCACCTACAAAGCCCTTCACAACCTCGCTCCCCCCTACCTCTCTGCCCTGATCTCCCTCCGAACCCCTGCTCGAGCACTCCACTCCTCCTCCATCCCCTCCCTCACCCTCCCACGCCTCCCCTGCTCCCCCAACCGCCTTCGTCCCTTCTCCCTCGCTGCCCCGCACGCCTGGAACTCCCTCCCTGCCCTCGTCCGCCTTGCCCCCACCCTCCACGCCTTCAGGTCCCTCCTCAAAACCCACCTCTTCCGCTCCACCCTTCCGAACTCCTGCTAATCATCCCCACCCAGGATTATCCCCCACCTGCAGGATTATCCCCCCTCCCTTCATACCTTCAAATCTCTCCTTAAAACTCACCTCTTTCGCTCTGCTCTGTCTGACTCTTTATCCTGCTGAGCCACTATTCCTATACCTACGATCGGTTTACCCTTATCCTTGCCACATGGACCTGCCTGCTGTCATTCTCATCGTAACCAAGCCAAGTACGTGCACTTGAGACCTCGCATCTTCATGAATGTTAGACCCCTTGTCTCTCCCTCTGTTCCCCTTCCTATGTCTCTCCCCCAGCTCCTGTCTCTCAGATTGTAAGCCCTAGGGGCAGGGACCGTGTCTATTTTATTACTTTGTAAAGTGCCAGGTACACTGCTGGCGCTATATAAATGTTTGTTAATAATAATAAATAATCATAATCTGTAAACTCCCAATTTACTGTAACCAAGCCAAGAACACGTACCTGAGCTCTCGCATCCTCCTGAATATCGCATCCCTTGTCTCTCCCTCTGTTCCCCCTTCCCTGTCTCCCCTCCCCCTGTCTTTAGATTGTAAGCTCTCGGGCAGGGACCGTGTCCATCTTATTCTTTGTAAAGCGCCAGGTACATCGCTGGTGCTATATAAATGCTAATAATAAAATAATAATAATCTGTGTTTGCGCTGCCCCGCAACGACACATCCGCACAGCTCCCGAATTTCCCTGCATTTCAGTGGCCCACCCTTTGAATCAGGCGGCAGAGAACAAGGGAAATGCCACGGGGATCGGAAGGAGCTATTGGGGAGCAGGAAAAAAAACCCAGCCGCTGTACAAAGAGAGTAGAGCAGGACGAATTCACACAACAGGGGGCTTGGGGCACTCCCCACTCGGAATCATGTCGCATGAACGGACCTTAAACCTCAGCGAGAGAAACCAAACCCCTGAACGCTACCTGCGCCCCCAGCCGGTCGGGGAAACTAGGACCACAGCCGTCCCTTTCCGGAGAGAGACGGTTATTCCTCTCTCCAAGGAGCTGCTTTAATCATCTCTTCCCGTTACCCCGCCGGCCTGCCTAACTGGGTCACCCTTGATCACTAGCTAAGACAGGAGACATCTTGCCGCTTTCCACACGTAAAGGGCAGGAGAATGACGGCTACTGACACGTTGCCAATGGGGAGCAGAAACATGGCCCAGACGCGATAACAAGCATCTGGCACGTTGCTAAAGGCAAGCTAAGTTACTCCTTCCAGTCCCAGAGCCTGATGTGGCCTCTCACAGGCTGGGGGAGGTCAACCAGGCCATTGTGGGCTAGGGAGGGGATGTATCATTCACTCAAACAAAGACAAATGCCAAGCAGCAGACGCGGGGACAGAAACACAGATCCACACAGGAGAGGGGAGAGCCCTGACAGGGGCAGTAGCACCGCATGTAAGAATCCGCACACGAGCAGCCATGGGATGCTGCTGCAAAAAAGGCCAATGCCATTTTGGGCAACGTTAACAGGTGCGTCATATCCCCCCCAACTGCTTTGTTCGGGGCTGGCGAGAGCTCCGTTTGGGGCGCCACGCTGGAATCAGCATGTCAACAAATAGACGAGGATTCAGAGATCGACCAAGATGTTAAAGAGAGGCTGGGGGACATGCCAGAGGAGGCTGGAGGAACTGAGGATGTGTTTAGCCTAGAGAAAAGAAGACTAAAGGGCGGGGGGGGAGACACATGAGAGCCGTTTTCAAATACCTAGAAGGACGCCACAAATAAGAAGATGGGGAGCATTTATTTTTTTCCTGTCACAGAAGTTAGAAGAAAAGGACTTTAATTGTTGCAAGGCTGATTTTGGCAGAATATTCCTAACCGTGAGAGCTGTTGGATGATGGAATCAGCTGCCCAGGGAGGCTGGGGAATTTCCCTCCTTGGAGGCTTTCAAAACCCGTCTTGACAAGCATCTCTCTGAGATGGGAGATTGCCCTCAAGGTTTGGAAGCTCAAAGACAAGGGACCAAAAATGTACTTAAAATCTCATGATTTTCCTTAAAAGGCTGATCTCGTGATTTTTGGTGGTGCATGAACCAGATTTTTTTTTAAAAAAAAAAAGCTTTTGGGTTTGGTGACCCTGTCAACCGATCCTAAATCTCCATTTACTTAAAGAATCACTTATTCAAGGGTCTAGCGACTGGGAGTTAGGTATTGTTAGTTGCGCATACCAGCATGGGCAGGAGCCATGGAGCAAGATCCCTTCCAACCTCAAGATCCCTCCCAACCACAGTTCCTCCTATTAATTCAGTCACCCATGCTGGTATAACACAACTAACACTAACTCCCAGTCGCTAGACTCTTGAGCAAGTAATTCTTTAAATAAATGGAGATTTAGGTTCAGTTGACAAAGTCACCAAACCCAAAAGCTTAAAAAAAAATTTAGAAAATTTTATGCAGCACAAAAAAAATATTAAAAAATCACAAGCTCAGCGTTTTTAAGGAAAATCATGAGATTTTAAGTGCATTTTTGGTCCCTTGTCTTTGAGCTTCCAAACCTTGAGGGCGATGCAGTCGTATTGCCAACCTTTCCTCTATGCCCACGAGGGGACAGAGATTTCTCTCCCCTCAACTGCCATGATTCCCAAACCACTTACTCTGGAGTAGGAGGGGTTGAGATCATTTATGGCCAGGATGGGGAAGTTCGGAAGCAGCATTTTAATTGCAAATCTCTTGGGAAGCTGCATTCTCACACAGAGCCCAACTCTGCCCAGGCTTTGGGGAATTTGAATTGTATAAATGGGTTGATTAGGAAGCCACCCTCCAAAGCTCCTCCAGGAGGCAGTGTCACCAAACAGACGACGCTGTTTGGCGAGGGGAGTGTTATGACAGCATGGGGCGGAGGGGGGGCAGGTCACAATACTGGCCTGTCCTTCCTGCAGCCTTGGGGAATTGGGACCGAGCTGCCCTCCTTTAGTCCCTGATATCCCCCCCTCGCCAGCGTGCGTCACTCCTCGGAGCGAAAGCGGAGTTAGCGCCCTGTCCCCGCCAGTTAGTGATGCTCTTTGGCGGGGACAGGACACTCACTCCACTTTCACTCCGCTTTATGTACGCGGCAAGGCTGTATTGGTGCCCCAGCCAGCCCTACAACATGCAGAAGCAATGTTAAAGCGAGTTAGCATTTGGTCTGTTTTCACCCATCATGCCCTAAAGCCAGTGGTTCTCAGAGTGGGGAGCAGGGCTCCTCCCTACTCCCTTTGCATCCAGCACAAGCTCATCTTGACCTTCAAGGCTCTTCATGACCTTGTTCCTTTCTGCCCACGTTTCCTCCTCCGCTTCCACTCTCGAACTTCGCTCCTCCTCCTCCTCCTCCGCCCCTGCCTGCCCCAGAATCCCCTGCTCCATAAAGCACCAGCTGGCACACCCTAAAGCTGGCCCTGGGGGGGGTTATCAAGCACTAAAGGAGGGTCTCTCGGTCCCAATCCCCCACGGCTGCAGGACACACAGCACAGTATTGGGACACACACACCCCGTCCACCCTGTAACGCCAGGACCCCAAGCCCAGCTGGGGAGCAGGAAGGAAGGGGTGCAAACAGCAGGTCCGCAGCCAGTGGCAATCTGCTGCAGTAGCTCATTGCTGCTAAGCTGCATTGCATTTCAAGCCGACAAGCGCCGGCAGGCTGCCACAGCGGAGGAAAGCTTTGCAAGGAGGGGAATTCGGTGGCAGGGGCTGGAAGGGGAGCGAGAAAGATGTGGATCCTTTGAATAGTGCAGCGGGGCCCGGGCACCATGCCAGCTGCAGCAAATGCCCTTGGGCAGAGGCACTGAACCCTGGGACAATGGAAGACAGGGAGGGCGAGGGCGTCAGAGGGTCCGATACCAGCCCGATAATCCCCCGCCTGTAGCTCTGCCATGCGTTGGCACCGAGACACGCTCCCCCGCGGCTCCCCGCCACGTGCTTGCTTGGCTGAGAAGCACAAAGCTTCCCATCCTGGCACAAAGGGCTGCCGGCCGATAGTCACTGGCAGCCTGCTGCCAGAGATGGGAAGGGCCGGCAGCTTGCTCCCACCGGGCCAGCAGGGGCTCAGCCGTTTGGAATAACCCGATTTCAGCCCCACACCCCACCCAAGTCACGCCCCCAACTCTACCCCTAAAACCGAGCAGGGGAAAGTCTGTTGCCGAAAGGCTCCTGGCGAGGCGCTCCTCCTCTGACAGCGAGGGGGATGAAGGGACTGCGGTTAGGAGGCTGCCCCAAGTCTGGTCACAGAAGCCAGGGACGTAGAAAACGTTGGGATCGGATGAGTGGGGTTTGCCTCGGGAATCAGCACTGGAGATTGATGGAGGCCAGTAGCAGAACCCGCACCTGTAGCATCGAGTCACAGCCCCCAGGGTTCAGTGCTTTCCCTGCTCTTCCCCATCTCCCATAGAGCCACCGCCCCACCGTACCATTTGGCTGCTTTGAGACAGTGTTTCCCATAAGCTTCAAACTGCATCGTTTCGTTTCTGGGCACCCTTCCCACAAGACACGGCTGCTGCCATTTTTTTCTTTGCGTGTTTGACGTAATTGCGGGATCTACCATTCTCTCACGAGCACAAATGCCACAGTTTTCATCCTCCCACACACACCGACACACACTTCTGCGCTGCGCCTGCTCCCCGTCTGACCTCAGAGCGGGGCTGAAATCCAAACACTGGCAGTGAATTGAAATTAACAAGCCAGCAGCAGAGCAAGGTGAAATTAACAAGTCATCTGAAATTAACTAGCCGGGAACAAACCACTGCTCCCTCCTGACAGTTTCCTGGTTTCCACCCCTGCTATCCTGCGATCGTAATACCGAAAGGTAGCCCCATGAGCCTGACTTTGTGCAGCCACAACACCGCGTCACTGTAAACGTAGGATTTCGGAGACTGGTAATAATGCACGAGCGCTAACTCGTGGGACGAAGTGAGAATATAGGGCACTCGCACTATAGTCCCGTTAGCTTGCGGAAGCAAATTACAATCCCCTCTCGTGTGAAAGCAGCCTAAGTCTCTCTGTCTGCAGGAAGGGGGGGGGGGGCCGACTACAGCCGTCCCGATTCGGCCCAGACACCGATAGATGCAGAGCAGCAGCAAGTAGCATAAAAGCCCGGACTGCAGCTCCGAACCCCAGCCCAGGGGCTCCAGGTTAGCACTGCGTGCTGGGCTCCCCAAATCACTGCTGGCCATTGGATCAGGGGGAGAAGCAAAGCCCCCACCCCCATTTCACCGAGAGCCTGAATCAGCAGGGAGGTAAGCGAACTCCCCCTTCTCCCCCCGGCGAGTAGGCAGTACCCCTACCCCACTCTCAACTACTCCCTCACTGGAACCGCTCACAGCACCGGTCTTCCCCGAGTTTGGCTGGGCAGAGACGTGGAGAGGAGTCGTGCTAAATTCATTGCTCCCCCCACCCCCCAGGCTCTGAATGGGGAACGGGTGGGGTGAAGGCACATTGGATAGATTATTTCGTGTCAGCAACGTGCCGGGCACCATCCGATCACTGATCAGAGACAGGTCCCTGCCCCAAGGGGCTTCCAATCCAGGAGAGAGAAAGGAGAGAGCGAGGAGCCTCAAAGGGCAGGCTACACCCAGTCACAGGGGCGGCTGTTGGAGCAGCGTTGCCACAAATACAAAGGTTTAAGGAACACTTACGAAAAAGACACGTCGCAGGCCCTGCCTTGGCGCCTAACCCAGCCACCAGTATTTTGTGTGAACAAGTCTCGAGTTCCAATCCGGGTGAAACCACTGAGCGAGAACCGGTGCCCTGGCGAAGCCGAGCTGCAGACTCAGGCAGGCGGCCCGGCACTGCTTCACATTGGGAAGATCCTCTTCCCAGAGATCGGGGCAAAAGGTGGGACCCAGCAGTTAGTTCCACTCTCTTCCGCACTGGGCGGGGCACCGGGCTCAGTCTGGGGCTCTGGGCTTAAAGCAAGAGGAGGATCCACTGGAGAGAGATCAGAGACCGAAGAAGATGAGGAAGGAATCAGAAATCAAACTGAAGAACAAAGGAACGGGGCAGGCTTCTCCCCAAGGTTTTATGCTGCTTATACTTCGCTTCTCACAGATGGGGAAACCAAAGGTTAAACGCCTCCTCCGCTCCCTTGGAGCTTGCAGGGCACCTTGAGGGATTGGGAGAACAAGCAGCCAGCGCGTGGCACAAAGGAGGAAGTACGATGGGTGGCTGGGACAGCGGAGGACTACATAGAAGGGGAAATTTCCCTCAACCGTTCACAGGAGCATTTATTATTTATTCATTTAGGGTTTTTTTTAATCTTACCCTACCCCAAGAGCTCAGGTAAGCGAGCCTGGGCCTTTTTGATGGAAGGGCGGGATAAAATGCCAATAAAATATAAATAAATAAATAAAGTCCCTGTAGCAAGAGGCCTGCCTGCCTCCCCCGCCCCCAAGTTTAATTCTGCTTGTCTGAAGAGGCAAGTACCCCGCACTTTAACCCCCCAACCTTGCAAGCCCTTCAGAAGAGTGAGAGTGGGCGGACACAATGAAAGCTGCGTCGAATGGGGAAAAGGCTGTTGGAGGAGAGAGACAAGTCACTCTCCCAAGCCCAAGCGTTTCCGCTGTCTATTTAGGCCCGGGGGTGACACCTGCACCCAAGGAAGGCTGCGGCGTCCCCATCATGGGAAGCTTTTAAAAAAACAGGCTGGAGAAAGATCGGTCACATCCAGGGAAGGGGAGGGGGGTGGATTCCAAACAGAGGAACGTTTGACGGACTCACCCTTAGATAAGGGGAAAGGGAAAGGTCAGCATGGTTAGGTTTTGATGTCCAGTTACAGGCACCGTCCCCTTCAGGAGTTTCCTCACCCCCACATCACAGGCTGGTATCGTATACACGTGTTGCTATTTCTGTTTATATTACATATTCTAATCCCGCCCGGTCCTTCGAGGCTCAGCGTGGGTCACCTTATATAAAGGTATACAAAATAAACTCAAATAAAACCAAGTCAAACCAGATTTTTAGGAAAACCTAAGCTACCCCAACCCAATCCTATCCCCACCAGCCCAACGCCTGGTCAAGCAAAAAGGACTTGCATTTCCTCCTCCGGAAGAGGAGTCGGCTCGGGCATAACAGACAAACCTCCAAGGGGAGGGAGTCCCTTCATCTCAGTTCACTGGGGATCCCCACATCCGAGTCACCATGGGCTCCCCCCCCCCAATGCCAGGGCTAATCATGGTGGAGATTCATCAGCCTGTATCACTGAACCGGGATTCCCACCCCCAGCGTTGACATTATCCGTTACATTAACGTACAAAGAGATGGGGAGCACGTCCCTACTCCTGAGAGCACATCCCTACTCCTGAGAGCACACACGTCTCTTCCTGATCCTGAAGGAGCCCTCACGGCGGCCGCAGATGGACTGACGCCTCTCACAGCCCCCCCTGCCCGGGCCATCTTCCCTGGGCAAAAAGAGACTCCCTCCCAGCAAAGACAGGCTTGGCCTGGATGAAAGAACCAGCATCGCTCTGCATGGACCGATGCAAGAGGCAGGCTAGTCATCTGCAGAGACACAGAGCTCCCGCAGGCTGCTGGACTTCTGAGTTACGGAGGGGAGGAGAGCTTCAACTCCCAATGGGGGGGATCAGAAGTGAGCAGCCTTCCCTCCAGGAGCAAGGCAGCCGATGCCTTCAGCCCCGCTCCTGTGGCAGAGACAGGAAAGGGGTTGGAGGGGGGGAAGCAGGAGGGGAGGAGGAGTGCAGAAATCAGGAACGGTGGGAGGGGGCAAAGGAGGCAGTGGAGGGAATGGGGGGGAATGGGGAGGGGAGAGGGCAGGGGGAAAGTGACAGACAGACAGACGGGGGGGTATTCTACCCTATAACTGACAGGGGGGCAGATACGGGGGCAGTGACAGACAGACAGCCCCTGGGGGGGATGGGGAATCTGTGGGAGATGACCAGGGATCAGGGGAGGTAAGGAACAAGGGGGCAGAGATAGGGGGAAAGAAGGGAACTACAAAGGCAAGGAAATGAACAGGGGGCCCAGGGCTGG
>QEPC01012366.1:830209-847440 GCA_003113815.1 Sphenodon punctatus
GGGGGGGGGGGGGGGGAGCAACTCTCCCAGCTCCTGGCCAATCAGGATATGGCAGAGTTCTGCTTGCAGTCAGTGGCATAGGTTGGCCACCAAGAGGTGGCCAAAGGGGAGGGTGCACCTGGTAAGGGAAGGGGGCTAGGGAGTGAGCACTGAAAGAGGTTTGACACACCCACCAGGAGGTTGACACCCCCCCCCCCAGAGGATGGGGGCAGAAACGGTGCCTGGGGACCACAGAAACCTGGATGCCAGGCCCTGATGGGTTTATTTTGGCCAAGCCTGACCTCCCCCCACCCCCATTCAGTCCCACAAGAGCTCACCCTGTCCCAGTCATCGCTCTCCCCACCTGTTTTCAAGAGATGGCTCCCATGGGAACTGCAACTTGGACCCAATCCGACTTTAGATCCATGCAAAGCTCTCATCTCAGCCGAGACGCCCTTTGAGTCCCCTTCGTTTCCTCCAGACAGAAGGCATGTTGCAATCCCTGTGCATGCGTGTCCGGGCCGCCCCTAGTAACTCCCGCCGGCCGATTTACACTAAACTTGGCAGAGGGGCAGAAGGCATCCGGGCAAGTGTGGATCCCAACTTTTGTATCAATAGATGCATCTGGAGGAGATATATGGTTCTTTTCGTTGCAGTGATATCTTCTTACACTCCCAGATTCCCCTTTCTCCTCCCCATCACAAGATTCCTTCAACCAGAAAGCTGGGATGGTGGATCTACCTCCATCTTTCTGGTCAGGGGTTCTTGTCTGTCTGTGCCACAGGGGGAAAGGTCCGTCTCCAAGCAAGGGAGTGACTTGCAAGGCTCTGTTAGCAACACTGGGGCTTGTGTCTCCGGAGACAATTGGATTTCCTGCATTGAAAACAAACCAACCAACCCACAACTCAGCTCTTTTCTGGCTGGGTTTCAAATTGAACCAGTCACCATCCAAATTGTTGGCCAGGCCCAAAGCCTGACTCCTGAGTTGCTGTCAGGAAGCAGGCACCTTGGACTCTGCTGCAGAGACTCATTGATCTAGCATGGCTTGATTTAATGCCTTCCCTGTGAGATGAAATGGACACAAGACTCTGGCTTTTCTGCCCGCAGACAGCATTTAGGAGGGATGCAACAGAGGTCGATGAAATCTTGGAAAGGGTGGAGAAAGGGGTTGTACAGCCCTCAGCCAATGAAGTTGGGGCTTGCGGAAAACCTAGTAGAGTTCCTAACGCCCCCACCACACACTACAATGAAGGAATATCCTCACCAGACGGACCAGCCAGCCATCATTCTCGATGTAACCAAGCCAAGCGCCTGCACCTGAGACCTCGCATCCTCGTGAATGTTACACTCCTTGTCTCTCCCTCTGTCATCACCCCTCCCCCCTCAGACTGTAAGCCCTAGGGCAGGGACCGTGTCTATTCCATTACTTTGTAAAGTGCCAGGTACATTGCTGGCGCTATATAAATGCTTGCTAATAAAATAAATAATAATAATAATTAATAATAAACACAGACTATGGAGTGCTCCAAAGTACAAATTCAGCTTCTGCTGCCTTCACTTCTCTCCTTTCCCCTCGCTCTGCCCCGCCAGGCTGCCTTTAACCAGCTCCCTTTTCTCCGACTGGCTTTCTGTAAAAGGTATCATCACTCAGGTACTCCGCCTTGTCCCCAGGGCAACCTCTGCTGGGAGTCAGGCAGGTCTTAGCCCGGGCTGTGACCTCAGAGATTGTCAGGACGTCACAATCTGGGCTAGGCCACCAACACCCCTAGTGGCAGCAATCCCAGGCCGACATCTGCTGGTGCGTGTGCTCTGTCCCGGGCCAAAACAGACCCAAATCCCATCACGTCTGTTTTTACCCATCAATGCTCTGCTAAAGGGAGAGACCATCCTACTGCTCACGTCTCCTGGATTTGACAGGATTTTTGTTATCGCCCCACGGTCCCAGATAAGGAGAGAGCAATCTGCAAGCTGTTACCGGGGACAATTCATTGAATTCTCCGGCCTGACAGAGCCAAACAGGCTTCCCAACCAAGCTCAGAGCAGCCCATCCCCTACTGTAATTCAGGGATTCTCTACTGTCATTTATAACGCTCTGATTAACGGTTCTGTAATGGCTCCCCTCCTTGCGGGGAGAACTAGGGTCTCCTGGCTCCTGGGAGAACATTGCCAGTGTTGGAATAAATTATTATTATTATTATTTTAAACTCCATTGGGGGCATCAATGGGGAGCCATAATTACTAGGCATTTCTCTTGAAAAAAATCAACCCCTCCATCCACTTGGAGGGCGCTTTCACATGAAAAAACTATCCAAGGATTAGAAAACTATCCCAGAACTGTTATCCAGGGATTAGAAAGTGGTAGCTCATTAGACGGACATTTCAATCCTGGTATAACGCTATTCCAGGATAGTCCATTTGAACAGCACGTTGCTGTGACCCCGGGATTAGAGTCTCTGGGATGAATATCGATCCCGTGGTGCTTTCCGTCCGTGCTCGGCGCACGGATTTCTAGGATTGAAGAAAATCTGATTTTCTCCATTTTTCTGATTTTTGAGTTGAAAAAAATAGAAACTCGTCCCTTTGTTCTGCGGGTATTTAACCGTGGTGCTCCGCAATGGGAGAGGAGATGGTTTGCCTCCCCTGCCACATTTTGACACCACCAGTGGGAAAACCAATTTAGCCATCCGTCCCCATCTCCCCTCCCGCTGTCCAGAGCAACCCACCGCTGCAAGAGTCATTCTGACAGCAGGCTGGGACCCGGGAGCGATCCAGTTTCCCAACCGCGCTGGCAGCTCTGAATAACTCTGCTAATCGCATCATGGTCTCTAGTTCGCTAATGGGCAGCATCGATCCTGGTTGGCTGCCAAGGCAGGGTCAGTTTCTATCAGATTCCTAGTCATCGGCCCCCAGGGTACTCTGGCAGTGATGCCCAGAAGGCGGTGTGCTTGGGGGGCCTGCAGGATCGGGGGGCCCCTCTGCTGTGCCTTCGCAGAGCTCCTGCCCCCTTTCTTCTGGGCATTTCCCCTAGGACAGAGCCTAAGGAGGCAGGTCGGAGGGTTCCACCAAACCAGCTTTATTTAGTTGCTACATGGATTGAAATAAATAGAAGGACACTCTCTGCAGCCGGTCGTGACGCTGACTCCCACCGCGAGACCGCTCTAGACACGCGGATGTTCTGTAGCGTGTGCACACACACACACACCCCCGCAAACCCAGTCTTACCGCAGGGCGAGCTGGGGTGGGTGACCCACCTGGGCCCCTGCTCTTTTCTCTAGTTCCAGGGGCCACACAGTGCCCCCCTTTTCACCAGGAGGAGGGGAGCTGAAACGCAATCTCCGGCTTCTCTCGGTGTTTGCTAAGAATCAACCTTCTTGAAGGGCGTCGTGGAAAAAAAAAAACCAACGAAACAAGGAAAGCTCCAATCTCAATCATTTCTCGAGTGTTTTTTCTTGATTTAAGAACCCAAAAAAGAGAATTGAGCCTCAAAAAAGGGCTGCTGCAGGCATTCCATACACGCGCCACCCTTTTCCAAAATGGTGCCGGCAGCATCGCTGCCATCTTGGAAAAGGGCAGCCAGTCTGCGCATGTGGTGGCCATTTTGCGCAGAACAGCTTCCCCTTTTTATAAAGACTGCGCATGGCACAGAACCTCCCCGCAGTCATTGTGCGCACATGCGCGGCGGGGGTGGGGGGTGTTTTAAGGGAGATTCTCACAAGAATCTCAAATGGTTACCGAGATCCCAGCGAGATCTCGCGAATGGTTCTTGATCCTCGTGAGATCGTGAGAATCAAATTGATTCTCATTTTAGCCCTCCACAGGCCCAGGTGCAGGGCTCCACTCGATCCCAGGCACGACCGCCTCTACGACCCCGTGGTCGTGCGCCCAAGTGGGCAGGGCCAGGGGGGAGGGTCCACTAGGGACCTCACATTTTATCATTGCCCTGGACTCTGCAAATGCTGAGGCTGGTCCTGCTGTCTCGGAATCCTGTGCACCCCGCCCTCCCCCCCCCGTCTTTCCTCCCTACTGTACCATGGTGGGGCAGGCGAGAGTGACTCCCCCCCCCCCCACACACACACACTTACACTCACTTTGAAACTTTACGCCACTGTTTATTGACAGTCCGTCTTTCTCTCTCCCTTCCTGTCATTTCCCTCCCTGGCACGTGGCCGGTTGTGTGGGTTTAAGGCATTTCATCTTGGCCCAAGCAGAGAGCAAACCCCCGGGAGTCCTTGGGGCCCAGTCATTGTGTCAGTTCAGTTGCCGGAGCCAGCACCGTTCCGAGTCCCCTCTGGACCAGTTGTGGTAAGGGCCACTACTAGAGCTGAGTTGAAAAGAGGTTTGGACAAGTTTCTGGAAGATCGGTCCATTAGCAGCTATTAGCCAGACAGGATCAGGGGACATGATGGGAGCTGGGGGAAAACAACAGGGAATGGATCCCCCATTGTGACCTGCTGGGTGCTTCTCTCAAGCCACCGTGATTGGCCACTGTCGGAGACAGGATGCTGGGCTAGATGGACCGTTGGTCTGACCCAGTACGGCACTTCGTATGATACAGATCGGATCCCCCCCCCCCCAAAAGGTGTGCTTCAATCCAAGCGGGAGGGATCCCACGGCCTGGGGGGACCCAAGAGATGAGGTCAGTGGATCAGGATGCTCCCTCCTGACCATCCAGGGGATGAGATTAGGGATGTTCCCCAGCCAGTTCCATCATTAAGTAACATTGGAAGCAGCTGCTTTTCTCCTTGGATGCTTCGGCTAGGGTTGTCATAGGAGCACATTTTGAAACTTATGAAAAAATACATGTTGCAAGGCCCTGCATCGGTGCCTAAGGTGCCAGTGCAGGGCCCTGCAACATGTATTTTTCATAAGTGTCCTGGAAAAAGGTGCGTCTATGACAACCCTAGCTTTGGGGACGGTGGTGCTTTTGCAAAACCCCTCTCAAAACACAAGCCCCCAGTCCGGCCAGCTGCCCTCGGCCTCACTGTGCGCCAGGCGGAGACTGAGCTAGATTGAATAGGGGCCTGGGAGAAGTCAGACGCATTGCTAAGCAGGGCAGGTAGGAGAGAGACGAGACCAGGCCAAGCCAGGGGGTGGGGAGCAGGGAGGCAGAGCAGGCATTGGAGCTGGGGGGCAGCCCCACCCAGAGCCCGACGGAGCTTGGGGGAGGCCGGCCAGGACAGTCGGCTGTTTATTGATTGATTTGTTTGTTTAATCCCATTTCTACGCCGCCCCCTCCTGCCGATGCACCTCGGGGCGGCTCTCACCATCATAAAAACATGAATAAAACCGTTAAAATCATAAAACATGACAAAAAACCCTAGCAGAACAAAAACACAACCCACCCCCCACTTTCCCTCCCCAGTTCAGGCTGCACGGGTGGAAGGGGGGACACCCCCCACCCACCCTGCCCAGCCTGGCTTTAAAAAAAATAATTTCACCCTGAAGTCCCTGCTAGTGCGGGCTCCGGGCCGCCGTCGGCGACCCAGAGCCGCACCAGCAAGTAGGTACGTAGGTTCGGTTGTACTAGGGTGATCCCTGGGGTGGGGGATGGTTTAACACACACACCCCACCCCAGGGATCACCTACCTCCCCACCCAGGGATCGCCTACCTTGTGCTCCAGGCGGCGGCAGTGGCGGCGGTCCGNTGGGCCGCTAGACTATCGGCAGTCAGTGCAGCACCCAGAGCGCTGGTGTAATGTGCTTGCGTCGGCCCGCTCCTCTCATTCTGCACCAGCTGCGGTCTCCAGACCGTCATCCTAGGCAGCCCCACGTAGAGCGTGTTGCAAGAGTCTAGCGCAGAGGTAATGAAGGCACGGATGAGGGTGGCAAGGTCAGAACTTGATACAGAAGGTCACCGCTGCCGGCGGCGGCAAACAAGATGTAATTGCCAGAAAGCGCTGCTCGCCACAGCCGCCACCGGGAGATCCAGGCAAAGCTGCGGATCAAGGAGCACCCCCAGGCTACAGACCTGGGAAACCAATGGCGGACGGACCCTATCAATGACGGGGGACTGCATCACACCCAGGCCCCTACCCACCAACATCACCGCCGTCTTGTCGGGATTCAACTTCAGACGGCCTACCCTCATCCAGTCCCCCACAGCCGGCAGACACCGGGTGAGCACCGGGACCGCAGGGCCTGGGTCTGAGGAAAATGAGAGGTAGAGTTGGGTGTCGTCCGCATATTGATGGCAACGCACCCCCGCAAACCCTCTCACGACCTCCCCCAGGGGCCGCATCTATACGTTGACCAGGAGGGGGGACAAGATGGAACCCTGTGGGACTCCACACGCGCGGTCTCTGGGGGGAAGATATACAATCGCCCAGGACCACCCGGTTTAGAGGCAGCATCCCCTTCCCCGCTCCTCCCCAGCCACAGGTCCGGAGCTAGCGACAGCACGGCACCTGGCAAATGCAACCTGCTGCTGCCGCCCCGGCCATAAAGTATGGGGCAGGGGGAGCGACTGGGAGCATTAGCACCAGCCTACACCCCTCGCTCCCCAAACCTAATCTCTCCCTGGATGGGGGCTGGCAGGGTGAGGGGGCCGAGGAGGCGGTGGCTCCACTGGGCTCTCTGATCAAGTTCCATTTATGGGCCGCAACGAACTTCCACGGGACCGAATTTGGGGATCGTGGCCGCAGGATCGGATGGTTCATTTCAAATGTTTTCTCAAACACCCACAATTTCCCAGCTGCCCCGATAAACACACGCAGGAACCAGCAGGCTGGAGACAAACTCTTTTATAAACGCTAATCATTAGACAGAGCCCTTGCATGATTACAGAGTCAAGTGACACAACAGCAGCAACACCCCAGCCTTCCCCTGCCTACAGGGACACACCAGCTCAGGATCACTTCAAAGGCACATCGGCAAAAAGATTTTTTTTTAAATAAAAATCAATAAGAGGGTTCTGAGTAAGTAACATCGCAGGACTAGAAAGTCATCAGCAAAGGAGTTTTCCCAAAGCCCAAAAGAGCAGCCCCCCTTTCTTACACCTTAACCCCCAGCAGTCTAGCCTTGGAGTCACCACCCTCAGCAAGGGAAGACCAGGAAGGCGGGTGGGGAGGAATCTAACAGCATCCACAGAGCAAACCGGGAGGTGCTAATGAAAGTCTCTGGAGAGGTTCCTGGGGTGGATGTGGAGATCTGTCCAGACCAAGCTCCTTTACAGAGATGCCTGGTGAGACCCACAGAAAGAGGTCTGATAGGCAGGCCGATATGGGGGTAAGTTTCACCCCCAAGGACCTAGATCAGAGCTGGGAGGGTGGCCCAGCACTGGAGCAAATTAGGCAATAGAAAAGCTCCTGGCCCATGGTCTTCCTGGCTCTGGGGACCATGAGGCCACCCAGTTAGGGTTTCTGTGCCTCCCCTTTAAAAGAGGATGCTTATGCAAAATACAGAGTGTAGGACTCCAGGTTCCAGCACAACCCTGCACCATGTATTTTTCAGAAGTGTCCTCTTCAAAAGGGGAGGTACGGTAACCCTACCCCCGGCACCGAGTCGGTGCGGGCCGTGCACCGAGCGTGGGGAGATTTGAGCTGGGGTGGATGCCACCAGCAGGAGAAGCAGGCGCCGGCCTATTTTGAATGATGCATTTGAGGTGTCTGCCCTGCCAATCCCCCCGGACGGACTCTCCCCCTGGCAGAAGGGGCCAGCTCTGGGGAGGAGCACACATTCTTCCCTGGTCTGCTAGTGCCCTGGCCCCACTGGGGTCCCTACTCTGCCAGGGCCTGGAGGGATGCCAGGCCAAAGCCCAGGAGCTTCTCTCGCCCTGGCCAGTCATCGGACAGGATCCACTCTTGGTCACTGCCCATGGGGCTGCTCGACAGGGCGTTGCCTCCGCACCGAGGCTGCCTGGTTGGATTCTGCATTTCCAGGAAGAGCTCTGGAAACTCCCAGGGTGCTTGGCCCCCTCTCAAGACTGGCAGATGCGGAGGTACACGCGGGTTGGATGCAGCGCCCTGAACTGACGGCACCCAGACCCTGGAGGGTCAAAACAGAGACCCAAATCTGGATCCAAATTCTGCAGAGGGTGCCTCGGTCTGGGCCGCGGCGTCAGGATGCTCCGCAGGGGCGGGGGCAGGGGGTAAGAGGCTGTCTCCAAAATGACCAGTCCCTCCTCTCAGCTCCCCACTCTCCAAGCCGTCAGCTCCTCTGCTGAGGCCCCTCGTCCAGATCTGCAGCCTCGGAGCATCCCACCTTCTAGCTGCCCCCGAGCCCTTCAAAGCGGCCACCTCCCTCCCACCCCCAGCACAGACCTCGGCCCTCTCTGGAATCAATCATTATTTGACATTGGGGGATTACCTGACTGGGTGTGCGATTGGGGAAAGCACAGCCCCCTTGGTGCTTTATAGCTTTTGTGGCTGCACTGAGTCCCTTTACACTAAGAGCACGCATGCCTTCTGCGGCTGCAGCTGCCACCAACCCATGCACCGCTGCAGGCGCACGTCTGTGGTGATAAATGCATGCTCGGTCCTAGGGGCGGTGGCGTCACTGCAGTCAACGCACCTCTAGCTGCGGGGGAAATGCAGCCTGGCTCTTTCCCTCCTCCCCTATGTTCTGCCACATGCATGTTTCACCACCGGCCCCTAGGGCGGCGCCGCTTTTAAAAGCCGCCCTCACAAAGCAGGTGGGAGCCTGGTTTATTTGTTTGCAAGAGGGTCGCCACCACTTTGGTGGTTCGATCTCCCCGAGCCTGGCGAGATCAGGCGGAAGCAGGTCTGTGGGACACGGGAGCCTCCACTCTGCGAGGAGCAAGGGGGAGGGCAGGGGGAGTCGCAGTGGGGGGAGGGCAGAGAGTCGGGAGAGAATCTGAGCCGGCCTCCTCATTTCATTTTCTGCTCGGTTTTCTGTAGCCGCCGCGTGAGGTCATCGATCCGGACATTCTTCAGTTGCAGCAGATGCTCCAGCCTCCGCACTTTCATCTGCAGCAGCTGAGAAGGGGGAAGCCATTGAGTTTGAGTCTAGGTCGCGTGACTGACCACAAGACTTGGCAAGACGTTTTCTCTACTACCTTTCATTCAGGATCCTCCCCCCGCTCCACTGTAACTAAACTAAGCACGGGCGAGGTCTCCGCTTTGTGAACGTCTCCCTGTCTCTCCCTCCCCCTTGTCTCCCCGAGATTTGAGGCCTCCTCCCACAGCCTTCCAAGGAGCATTGGGAAGCTCCCGAAGGCTTGTCAACGTCCGCACTGGACGTCCCTCCCCAGCTCCAGCGTCCGAAGCCTCCGCTACAACAGCTGTTGTGTTGTTAAGCAAATGTCGCCATTATTTTGACTACGGTGGTGCCTTTGGGTTTCAGTAAAACCCATATAACCACGGAAAAGCCCTTATCGGCTTCTGTATTCAAAATGCAAATACTCTAGGGTTGCCACCTATACACATTTTTAAGGAACACTTAGATTGTAAGCCACAGGCAGGGACTGCATCTATTTCTATGTTCTGTACAGCGCCAGGCACATGGCTGGTGCTATATAAATGTTTATAATAATAATAATAATAATATTAATAAATGTTGCAGGGCCTGCATTGGCACCTTACAATATGTATTTTTCATAAGTGTTCCTTAAAAAATTGCATAGGTGGCAACCCTAAAATTATTAATTATTATTATTATATTAGCAAGCATTTGTATAGTGCCAGCAGTGTGCCTGGCACTTTACAAAGTAATTGAATAGACATGGTCCCTGCCCTAGGGCTTACAATCTGAGAGGGCTGAAATACTAGGACTGCGTATGTGTAGCAGGGAGCAGTCCTGCGCGGCTGCGGCCCCTTTAAGAGGGGGTTGCGTGGGTCAGCCAGAGGGCTGTGTGCATGCGCATGGGTCTGGGGAAGGCAGCCCATAGCAAGAGAACAGCCTGTGGGAGAAACAGGCTGAGAAGCAAGGAGCCAGAGCAGGCAGGACACTGGCCCTTTAAGGGCAGAAAGACTGGTGAGTTGGCCACGCCCATTCTGCCTTCATAAGAGGCTGCAGGAGGGTGAGTAGGTCAGTCTTTGCCTGGGAGCCATAGAGGCAACGTCTCCTGGATCTCTGCTGGGAAGAAGCCTGGATACTGGACCTGTCACTCTATGCTATCCAGGGTACTGAAGGCTGTAAGAACCAGAGAAGGAAGAGAGTGGACCCAGATATTGGGGAAGGCTATGCCCAGGAGGGAGCCTGTTGCCTGGGGAAGGTTTGCAGAGAGCCAGGGCCTTGTTAGCCTGGCTGCTATGGACTTTGGGGCTTGAATACTGTACCTGGCTGAGTCAGAAGAGACTTTGAGCTAATTCATATGGGACGTGTGCAGATTGCTAATTCCCACGTGAGTGGCAGCCCGGGGGGGCTGATCCTGCAGCAACTTACCCCTTGGAACTCTGCCCTGCCACAGTATAGGTGCCGAGTGAACCCAAGATTTCCCACCCAAATTTATTTTGTATTTATTTATTTATGTAAAATGTGTATCCCGCCCCTCCTGCCCACAGGTCAGCCCGGGGTGGCGAACAACAACAATAAATAAAACAATAAAAATTTTTAAAACAATTTAAAAATACAATATGTGGGGAAAGGAAAATGTTGTCTGTGAGGTCTCAAACTGGACCCCGGACGCTATAGCACGTATCCAGCTCAGAACTGGGCTGCTCTTGGACTCTCCGCTTCTAGGCCTGTCCAACGGGCAGCGCCTCGGCACTTGGGCAGCAAAATGTCCCCGCTGCAGGGATCCCGGCTTGCTGCGTTTCCCCCATTGGTGTCGATGGAGAAACGCAACAGCCATGGACAGACACAGATACTAAACCACCAATACAAGTACTTGGCCCTCTCCACAGTCCTAGTTTTTACCATCTTACCCTGCTCCCCGGCAGGGATACAATGGCCGTTCTGCAGGGGACGGTGGTCCTTGCTAGCGCCAGCGGCACAAGGGCAGAGCTGGGTTGGGTATGGGCAGCAGAGGGGGGAGGAGCCCTGGTCTCTAGGGGCTCACCCCCAAGGCCCTGGGACCATCAGGGTGTGGGGACCCTCAGAAACCAGACCCTTTGGTCCCATGTCAGGGCTGGGAGTTGGAAGCCCCACAGCCTCAACATTCCCATAACCCCCCACTGCTCCCGCCACACTCTACTGCAGGCCCCCCACCCCCAGCAGCATCGACTGGGCTGGAGCCTGTCAGAGAAGGTGCCACCAGACTGCAAACGGTCATCCCCACGGGCCCTCAGCTGTCTCTTTAAATCCACCGCTACGGCTCCCGTTAGCGCAGGCGCCGCCCCTCCTGCCGTTCCCATCACAGCCGGAATCCCAAGGAGCCCGGGGTGAGGAGGGGCTGGTGGGAAGGTGCTGAGGCAAGGAGGTGGGGTTAGCTCCCTGCAAGGAAGGAGGTCGAGGTAGGATGCAAGAGGCCTTACCTGGACCGTCTCCTGCGAGGCCAGCAGCTCCTGCTCTCTCTCAGCCAGATGCAGGCGCAGGCTGGCGTCTGCTTCCTGGGGGTGCATCCTCCTGAGGGAGAAACCACCAAGAAGGGAAGTTGCTCTGTCCTGAAGGCTCCGGGGGGGGGGTCCCTGTCCAGCACCCCCTCCTAAGCAAAGCCACGACGACGGCCACCTTGCCGTTCCCTTCTCTCCATCTCCGGTCCCTTGCTCCACGGCGGGGTGAAGGGCTAGGGAGCGCAGAGAACTGGAGAGGGGCCCTGTGGCTGCAGCAGCCTTGAATCTTGTGGGGTGGGGGCAGAGGGGGCTGAAGAATTGCCTCCTTGGAGCAGCCCACCTGGGGCCGTGATTCTAACCCCCCTGCTTGTTTCAGCTCCTTCCCCAGAAGTGTGTGCTTACCCCGAAGGGTCCCTCCACCCAGGGGCGGCCCCTGGGCGGGCGTCAGCAGCAATTACTCTGCTGGCCAGAGAACAAGAGCTACAGGAAGCTTTCTTTTTGTTTCTTTTTCTGGGAACGTTACTGAGGAGTCTGCCAACCCAGGGGCTGCCATGGCAGAAGACCGGCGACCGTACCTGGGGCGAGTCGGTCCCCTATCGAGAGCCGGCCTTACCTTTCGTTACTGGGGGAGACCTGCGCGTAGTAGGCGTCCGATTTCGACTTTGACGATATGCCTGCGTAGCACAAAGCCGGTTACCTCAGGGCCGCAAATCAAACCGCAAGAGACCAACTCTGTCCCGGGACGCGGCCAGAACCCCCTGGATCACAGTCTTCACCCTAGCACCCCGGGAGCAGGCCGGGCAGGGCCCTCGCGCTGACCGGGGCGGCACCAGAGTCTGCTCTTGCAAGAGGGTCTCTGGCCTCAACGAGGGTCCACCACTGCCTTCGGCTGCCCACCCTGCCTGTTTGGGCTTGGCCCACCGAAGGAATGGCAGGGGAGCAGGGAGGGCAGGGGTCCGTCTGCATGTTATGCTCCCGCCGGGGTCAGGATCGCCGACACGGGGTTGTGTGCATAGGGCCGGCCTCACCATTTGTGGGGACAAAGATAAAATGTAGGGCCCTAGAGGTGGGGCGGCCCTGTACCCTGTCTTGATGGAATGGGGGGCGGGGGCAGTGCAATGCCCCCGGAAAGTAGTGAAAATAGCAGGGCTCGGCTCAGGGTGGTTGCTGGGTTCACCAACCTATACAAATTGTTAAAGGAACACTTATGAAAAATGCATGTTGCAGGGCCCTGTATTGGCATCAATGCGGGGCCCTGCAACATGCATTTTTCATAAGCGTTCCCTAAAAATGTGCATAGGTGGCAACCGTATTTGTTGCACCCGGGGAGGTGGGGGTGTCACCCTGGGGTACACAACAGTGCAAGGGTAGCCAGGGAGTGGGGCGGGTTGTGTAACAGATTGTTGTGCAAGAAGGCACACTCAGTCGCACACTCGCTGTACCTGTATCCATGTAGTTGCCTTCCAGCATCACCAGCTCCTGCAGAGAGAGAGAGAAAACGCAGCTGTAGCGACGCGGACGCTTGCTCCTCCCGCAAGAAGCGTGACAGGATCCCACCCCCGACACAGACACCGAGCCGCCTGAGGCATTGCCTGGCTCAATGGGGATCTAGACCAGGGCTCCCTAAGCCTTTGGCCGGGCTTCCATTTGGAGACGGAACTAGAAACCCATCGCCCCCGCTAGCGACAAAGGCCTGCAGAGTCTATCGGTGGGATTGAGACCCCCCCATGCAGATGCTGTGACCCCTATTCATGGTCCCAACCCCACAGTCTGGGTCCTCTGGTACAGAGAGACGGCAGAGCCAACGGCGGCAGTACTGATCCCCACCCAGAGGAGGGCAGCAGCGCACCAACCCACCAGCCGCTGGCATCTGGTTCTGCTGCTGCGCAGTGCTAACAGCCATTTGTATTATATTCATTCATTATATTATGTATATAGCACCAGCAATGTAGCTGGTGCGGCACAATCAGTAGTCAGACGCCTGCCTCAAGGGGAGAAATGCCTGTGTTGAAACCGCAGCGGGTGCCTTCAGCCCTCTGCTGATGGGAGCAAGGTTTCTGGTGCAGCAGAGAGAAAGAGCTAAGCCGTGTTTGCACCCAGTTCCCTGGCTGTGGCTCTGCGAAGCAGCCAGGAGCGAGCGGTCACACAGGGGCTGGAGTAGTGGAATCTCAGCGGCGCAGCGGCTGCACAAACACGGGGTGGTTGGCTAAGGCTTGCAGTGCTTTCCTCCCAGCCTGCCTCCACTTCAGAGAGTCCTGGCTTGCCTTCCAACTTCTCTGGATGGGGCTACACTGCTTGGGCTAGAGGGGAGGCATTGGAATCAGGGCTGAAGGAGTCAGTGGACAGTGGGGGACACCTTGTTTAGGGTAGCAGCCACCTGCAGGTGACACTAGGGGCTGGAAGTTTCACTGGGATTATTATTATTATTATTATAAGCATTTATATAGCATCAGTGATGTACCTGGCACTTACAGAGAATAAAATAGACATGGTCCCTGCTCAAGAGCTTACAATCTAAAGACAGGGGGAGGGGAGACAGGGAAGGGGGAACAGAGGGAGAGACAAGGGATGCGACATTCAGGAGGATGCGGGAGCTCAGGTACACGTTCTTGGCTTGGTTACAGTAAATTGGGAGTTTGCAGATAACAGGTGGGGGATAATCCTGGGTGGGGGTGGTTAGCAGGAGTTTGGAAGGGCAGAGAGGAAGAGGTGGGTTTTGAGGAGGGACTTGAAGGTGTGGAGGGAGGGGGCAAGGCAGGCGAGGGCAGCGAGGGAATTCCAGGCGTGCGGGGCAGGGAGGGAGAAGGGACTAAGGCGGTTGGGGGAGCAGGGGAGGCGTGGGAGGGTGAGGAGGAGGAGTGGAGTGCTCGAGCAGGGGTTCGGAGGGAGATCAGGGCAGAGAGGTTGGGGGGAGTGAGGTTGTGAAGGGCTTTGTAGGTGTAGGCGAGGAGCTTGTGCAGAATACGCTCGCTTGGGAAGAGGGAGCCAGTGGAGAGAGGAGAGGAGAGGCTGCACGTGGTCAAAGCAACGGGCTAGGTGGATGATCCTGGCAGCAGAGTTTTGAACAGAGATGAGGGCAGAAAGGTGAGAGTGGGGAAGGCCAGCGAGGAGGAGGTTACAATAGTCAAGGCGTGAGATGGCTAGGGCGTGGGTGAGAGTTTTGGCAGAGGAGACAGACAGAAAAGGGAGGATCTTGGCAATGTTGTGGAGGGAGAAGCGGCAGAATTTGGCAGCGGAGTCAATGTAGGGTTTGAAGGTGAGGTGCGAGTCGAAGATGAAGCCCAAGCTGCGAGCTTGGGGGACAGGGAGGATGGAGACCCCGTCAATGGTGATTGACAGGGAAGAGGGAGAGGAAGGGTTGGGAGGGAAGATCAGGAGTTCAGTTTTCGCCATGTTCAGTTTGAGTTGGCGGAGAGACGGTTGGTGAGACGAGCTTGAACAGAGGGGGAGAGGGAAGGAGTGGAGAGAGAGAGTTGAGTGTCGTCAGCGTATAGGTGGTATTGGAAACTGTGGGAGGCAGTGAGTTTGCCTAGGGATTGGGTGTAGATGGAGAAGAGGAGAGGGCCAAGGATGGAGCCTTGGGGAACCCCGAGCGAGAGGGGTGGGGAGGAGGAGGAGTTAGGAAGAGATACGTTGAAGGAGCGGTCAGAAAGGTAGGAGGAGAACCAGTCGAGGACAGAGTCCCGGAATCCCAGGGAGTGAAGCGATTCAAGGAGGAGCGAGTGGTCAACAGTGTCGAAGGCAGCAGAGAGATCAAGGAGGACCAGAATAGAGTAAAGGCGGTTGGATTTAGCCACAAGAAGATCGTTGGTGATCTTAGCCAGAGCGGTTTCAGTGGAGCGATGGGGGCGGAAGCCAGATTGGAGGGGGTCGAGGGAGGAGTTGGCAGAGAGGAGGTCGAGCCAATGGGAGTAGACAACCCATTCAAGGAGCTTGGAAGCAAAAAGGATTTGCTCTGTGTCATATTAGTTTTAAAATGTTTTAAAAAGTTTAATAGTTCAGAAGTCTAGCAAATAAAATCTTGTCTATGAATGAATTAATCAATAAATTGCTCACTGAGGTTTCTCCTTATGCGGTCTCATTCTTCCGGGTCCCCTCCTTCCATAGAACGACGCTCAGCACGGGCTCCTGCCCCTTCTCAACATCATGCATCTCTCCCGGTCTCTCCCCCTCTGTCCAGTCTCGACCGTAAGCCCGTTGGCACAGGGACCGGGCTCTTAAGCCCAGCTGTTCAGCACCAGGCACCTTGCCAGCGCAATGGGAGTTATGATCAGGAACAAGCTGACCTCGGCTCTGAGCAAGAACTGATCGAGATCGGGGCTGGGTTTGTTGGAAAAGAAGTTTGGGTTGTTTGTTTTTTTTTTTTAATGCTGCTCATGGTTTCATTTGGAAGACTTAGAAATGGAAATATTTTTCATTTCCCAACATTTAAAAGCACCCTGACAACAGGGGGGTGGGGAATAGTTACCAGAAAAATTTGAATGGTAGAAAACAGAAACATTTCCATTTTCGGAATGGCAGGGTCACTTAAAATAAAAAAAGTTTGATTTCTACAGCCAGCTGATATGAAAAATTAAACTTTTCTTCTGAAAAAATGAAAATTAATATGTAGTTGCCAAAACCAAAAATCAGGTAGAAGATTTCCTGCAATTTTTTGAGTAGATCGGTAGGAAAATATCCCATTTTTAAAATCATTCTTTAAAAATTCCAATTTTCATTTAAAATTCTGTCCACCTCTGATCTCTGTCTGGTGCCTTTCAGGGTGGACCACACGCAGAGACACGCACGCACGCACAGACACACACGCACACACACACAGACACGCGCACACACACACACGCACAGACACGCACGCACGCAGACACACACGCACACACACACGCACGCCTGCCTCTGCAAGTCACACCTTGGGCAAAGCCAAAATTCCTGGCTACGCTCCTGAGACTGTGAGGCGGAGTGTGACCTGTGCCCGGCCTGGCCACCAGGGGGCGACACTGGGTGTTTTTACACACACGTTTCTCCTGTGTGTTTGCTGTTACATCCGGAACTTTCCATGTGTCTAAATCACTCACCCAGATCTTAAACATCCGGCTTTTTGAACTTCTGAGTAGAACTTCCCCCAGAACGTTTGTGTGTAAAACGTTCTCCTGGTAAACTGCTTTGCCCCAGGCAGCTGTGGTCACTTGGGTTTCCATGGCAGCCCCTCCCATCTACAGCTGCGGCTACTTTAGGCTGCCTCAGGGCAGTGTGTGTGTGAAGAATGCATCCAGGAACTTACTTGTGGACTTGTAAACCCAGAAGATTGAAAAATCTGGAACTTTGTGTGTGTGTAAAAATGCCCAGTCTCACCCACTACCCCGGCAGCCTCCACAGGCAAGACAAGAAGTGAATGGGCCCCAGGGGTGCCCCAGAGGGGATTGAGAGCCAAGGACAATGCTTGCCCTGTGTTTGCCGTACCCAGTCTGTGGACAGCAGCTGTCTGTCTCCGTGCTGCCAATCCAAACCCTCTTGCCAGGATCTGAACCCAATGAAACCCGTGACTTAGCAGCAGCTGGCGTGATTAGAAACCAAGGCGACGGTGCTAATTGCAGGAGTGCGTTGCTGCACGACCCAGGAGCTACGATAACACTGCAGCCGGGCCTGGCAACGCTCTCGCCTCTGAAACATCAAGCAGAGCTGGCATCAGCCTGGCTGCGTCTTGTTGCAACACGAGCAACGTGGACAATATTTACAGCAAGAGGAAAATTAACAGCCTATTATTATTATTATTATTAAACATTTATAAAGCGCCAGTAACAACCTGGCGCTGTACAGAACATATAATCAGCTGCGGTCCCTACCTGTGGCTTACAATCTAAAAGA
>QEPC01012366.1:871947-882165 GCA_003113815.1 Sphenodon punctatus
CATCTTCTTGCAAAGCTGCTGCGAGAGACATCTGCATACGAAAAGGACCAGCCTACAGCAGGCTGGGGACAGCATGAACTGAGAGACAGATTCCGCTCTCTAAAGCCAAGTGCCCAGCCAGTCACCTTATGGCTGAGAAACCAGAACTTTTGGACTCACTAGGGTAAGATGAATAACTTAGGAACTCAACCAGTATAAGTTAGGAATGCGTTATATTTACCTTTTATTTCTATTACCACTCTGTTTAACTATCTTGTTTATGTAATCAATAAACTTACTTCGTATTTTATAAAGAAGTGTAAGTGTCAAATATTGGAACACAAGTGAGCTACAAGAGCCCTCAAGCTCTTGTGAACCCAGAGAGTAAAGAGTCTGTAAACGGGAAGGATCAGGCCTTTGTGTGACAAAGGAGTTTCATTGTGGCAGACTTGAATTAGCCAGAGAGAGAAACTGATTCAAGAGAACTGTGTGCAAGGGAAACTGAGTCACTCGAACCCGGTAAAGTGGGGGTGCGGACTCTCAAACCCGTGACAAAGTCCCCAACAGGGTCACAATGGCGGGATCCATTAACTGTTGGTCACTCCCAGCCCCTGACAGCAAGAAGTAACATTCCTCAAACCTACCTGGCTAACAGCTGCTAATGGACCGATCCTCCAGAAACTTGTCCAGCCCTTTCTTAAACCCAGAGACGCGACTGACCTCGACCGCATCGTCTGGCAACAAATTCCACAATTGAATTGTGCATTGAGTGAAAAAAATACTTTTAAATTTTGTTTTAAATCTGCTGCCTATTGGTTTCATGGCGTGTCCCCTAGTCCTAGTACTATTGGGGAGGTTAAATAACCGCTCCCTATTGACTCATTCCACACCACTCAGGATTGTATAAACCTCTATCCTGTTCCCCTCTGTCGTCTCTTCTCCAAGTGGAAGAGCCCCAACCCCTCCAGCCGTTCCTTGTACGGGAGCCGTTCCAGACCCTGGGTCATTTTTGTTGCCCTTCTCTGTTCTTTTCCTTCTAATTCTACTAGATCTTTTTTGAGATGAGGCGACCAGAACATCCCTGCCCAGCCCGCTGCACGAGGTGGCAACCTCTTTCCTAGGGGAATGCCCACAATGAACCCCAATCCCATCCCTGCTTGGGTCCCTGGGGAAGGGAGGGAGGGGGCTGCTGATGTGTGTCATGGCAGGGAAGAGATTGGCGGCGGGTAATGGAGGCTGTGGGAGGTGAAATCTTTCTGGATTAGTGGCTCCTTGGCACCCGCTGCAGCCTGAGCCTCGGAGAAGCCTGTGCAAGAAACCTGATCCTCAAGGCCTGGGCGCAAGAGTCACAGGGAGCCCTCAGTCTACAGTGTGGGCCCTACCTATCTGAAAGACCGCTCCCTCCCTGTGCTCCCCGTTGCCACTCTGATGAGAAGAACTTCTCGCTGATTCCATCAATGGACCCAGTCTGTATTAGCAAGGGCACACACAGAGGCGTGCCACTGGAACTGTGGAACTACCTGCCACAGGAGATTCCCCGGAACATTTCCCAGACATAATGGAAGAGCTTTGTATTTGACCGGGTATGTTGGCGTGTTCAAACACCGTGACACAAGAGACTACAAGGTATTTGGTGGGTGCGGATGGACTCGGGAGGTTTGATTTTTCTAGGGGATTTCCATGTTAATCCCATGTGTTATGTGCTTTGTTTTATGTGCTATATTTCGCTTTCATTTTTATAAAAATGAAAGTGAAATAAAACTCGAGTCCCCAGGATAGGGGGGGCCTTTGGCAAGTCACAACCTCTCAGCCTAGAGAGCCAGTGGGGTGGAATGGATACAGGGCTGGACTTGGACATAGGAAGCCAGAATTTGAATCCTGATCTGGCCATGAACTCCCTGGGTGACCTTTGGCAAGTCTCAGCCTCGGTTCCTCATCTGTAAAATGGGAAGGTGCAGGTGTCTGTCTCTCCCTGTGTTCCCCTTACCCGTGTCCATCTTAGATTGTAAGCTCACTGGACGCAGGGATCTGTCTCTGAAATTCTGTGACTGTAGAAGGCGGTGTGCCTAGTAGCACTAGAGAAATGATGAGGAGTAGTATTACCTCAGTGTGTCCACAAAATAGGGGTCAGAGTCCAACCCAGAAATAACTCTGCTGCCTCTAAACAACAGGCCTGTTCAGGAAGGTAAACTCTGTCCCAGCTCCAGATCTGTGTCCCTGCCAATTTCTCCCCCTGGCTCTTTCTGATAAAGCTGCTATTTTATCAGAGCCAGCGTAGCGTAGCGGGTAAGGTGCTGGACTGGGACCTGGGAAACCAGCAGTCGAATCCTGACCTAGCCATGAACTCCCTGGGTGGCCTTGGGCAAGTCACAGCCTCTCAGCCTCAGTTCCTCCATCTGCAAAATGGGAGTGTGTGTGTGTGTGTGTGCGTCTGTCCCTGTGTTCCCCTCACCCGTGTCCATCTTAGATTATAAGCCCACTGGGCACACGGACCTGTTTCTCTTAACAACAATTGTGAAGCACCGGGTATATTGCTGGTGCTATATAAATGCTTAATAATAATTTGGCACCCACATAATTCAGAGACTCTGCATTGAACCGCTTGCTTGGGTCCGTGGGGAAGGCAGACTGTGGATAAAGCACAAATAGGAGACGATGGGACAGTGAGGACCAGCATCTCTCCTCTCTGGACATTTAAAAAGTGCTAACAACATACCATCTCTTCCTGCCCTGCAAGACAAGAGTAGGTCCCTCCTAGTAACCATGGGCTTGTCTCATTTAGTACATGGCTGACCCACGACGGCGGTCACACTCTGGATTTGGTTTTATGCACCGGCCTAGAGGTGGGGGGGGGGGCGTTATTGGGGGATGTGATGAGCGTGCCCTTGTCATGGATGGATCATTATCTTCTTTGGACCCAGCTCCTGGCACACGTCTGCCCCCGGAGAGGTGTGGAACCAGTTAGGTTGGTTCGTCCTCGGAGACTTATGGAAGCAGACCGGTTCCGGAACGCTCTGGGGGAAATACCCTCTGATCTCGGTGCTCGCCCGATGACCTCGTGTTTTGAAACACCGGGCTATTGGAGGCCAACGATCGGGCGGCTCCCAGGCGTCTGCTTCCCAAACATCAGAGCCGCAGGTCCCCATGGTTTATGGAGGGCCTGTGGCAACTAAAACAAGAGGGGAGGCGGTTAGAGTGACGGTGACATCGTGGCATAGGGCCAGTTTGAAAGCCTATACGGTGCAGGTGCGGGCGGCAAAGAAGGGGTTCTTTGCTGCCATCATAACATCAGTGAAATCTTGCCTGGTACAGCTCTTCCGGGTGGTGAAGGGGCTGGTCAGTTCAGCCTCCTTCCACATGGAAGTGGAGGTTTCCCAGGTCCGCTGTGATAGGTTTATTGATATTTTTTGTGGACAAAAATTACTCACATTCACTCTGACTTCATAAGAACATAGTCAGTGCCGTACTGGGTCAGAGCAATGGTCCATCTAGCCCAGCATCCTGTCTCCGACAGTGGCCAGTCACGGTGCCTTGGGAGAAGCACCCAGCAGGTCACCATGGGGGATCCATTCCCTGTTGTTTTCCCCCAGCTCCCGTCATGTTCCCTGATCCTGTCTGGCTAATAGCTGCTAATGGACCGATCTTCCAGAAACTTGTCCAAAACCCTTTTAAACTCAGCTCTAGTACTGGCCCTTACCACAGCCTCTGGCAGGAGATTCCACAACCCAATTAGACACTGAGTGAAAAAATATTTTCTTTCATTTGTTTTAAACTTGCCACCCATGAGTTTCATGGAATGTCCCCTAGTTCTAGTACCAGCCTGAGAGGGTGAATAACTGCTCCTTGTTTATTAGTTCCACCCCACTCACCTTTTTATAGACCTCTATCCTATCTCCTCTCAGCCGTCTCTTCTCCAAACTGAAGAGCCCCAACCTACCAAGCCTCTCCTCATACGGGAGCCCTTCCATGCCCTGGATCATTTTTGTTGCCCTTCTCTGCACCTTTTCTAGTTCCGCTATGTCTTTTTTGAGATGGGGCAACCAGAACTGCACACAATATTCGAGGTGCAGTCGCACCATTGATTTGTATAGAGGCATTATGACATCCTCAGTTTTATTCTCTATCCCCTTCCGAATAATTCCTAACATTCTGTTTGCTTTTTTGACTGCTGCTGCNAATTCCTAACATTCTGTTCGCTTTTTTGGCTGCTGCTGCGCACTTCACTGTGGATTTCATTGTATTGTCCACAATCCCCCCCAGATCCTTTTCCTGAGTGGGAACTCCTAGCTTAGTACCCAGCATTGTGTACGCCTAGTTTGGATTATTTTCCCCTACGTGCATCACTTTGCACTTGTCCATATTAAATCTCATCTGCCATTTAGATGCCCCGGCACCCAGTGTTGTAAGATCCCATTGCAGTTCCTCACAGTCTGGGGAGGGGCGAGGCTGCGCGGCGTAACGTGTTTTAACTACTTGAATAACTGTCTTATTAGCACTTTACATTTATGTTGCCAGTGTTTATGCTCTTTCATATTATTTTCATTGGGACTAGCCTTCCATTTCTTAAAGGATGCCTTTTTGACTCTAAGAGCCTCCTTCACCTCCCCATTTAGCCACAGTGGAAGACATTTGGTCTTCCTGCTTCCTTTTTTAACTTGCGGGATGCATTTAATCTGGGCTTCCAGAAGGGCGCTTTTAAACAGCCTCCACGCCTCTTGCAAACTTGTAGTCCTTGCAACTGGGCTTTTACTTTCTTTGGAACTAGTTTCCTCATTTTGTCATAGTCTGCCTTTTAAAAGTTAAATGCTACTGCTGTACTTTTGTTTGTCTTTCTCCCTCCAGAAATGATGCCAGATGTGATCATATTATGATCGCTATTGCATAGTGACTCTGCCACAGTTACTCCTTGCACCAGGTGCTACGTGCCACTCAGGACTAGATCTAGAATAGCTCCTCCTCTCGTTGGTTCCAAAACCAGCTGTTTTAAGAAGCAGTCATTTACAGCATCCAGAAATTTGACCTCCACGTCCAGCCCTGAGGAAACATTCACCCAATCAATATTAGGGTAATTGAAGTCACCCATTATTATTATGTTGCCGACTTTAGAAGCCCGTCTAATCTCTTTTAGCACTTCGCCGCTACAGTTGATCCAGTTGGGGAACCAGAGGTTATGAATGCCCTGGCTTGTCCTGTTTTGTGGGATCAATTTCAGTTGGCGACCGCTGCCAATGCGGGGGACGTCTTGGGGGCTGTTAGGGTCACAACATGTGAATTAGATCCTTGCCTGTCCTGGCTGGTTAAGGCTGCCAGGGAGACGTTGGGGCCGGTGTTGGCATGGGTGGTCAATGCCGCCCTTGAGGAGGGCAGGGTCCCAGGGTCTCTTAAAGAGGCGGTGGTGCGACCCTTGCTCAAAAAAACATCACTTGACACTGAATCCCCTGCCAGCTATCGGCCTGTCTCTAACCTTCCCTTTTTAGGGAAGGTTATTGAGCGGGTGGTGGCCCAACAAATCCAGTACCATCTTGACGGGGTCGGTTTTCTGGATCCCTCGCAGTCTGGCTTTCGTCTGGGCTATGCGCTTGTGGCCTTGGTCAATGACCTGTGCCATGCTTTAGACTGAGGACAGTCGACCCTTTTGGTCCTGTTAGATTTATCAGCTGCTTTTGATACCGTTGACCACAAGATGTTGGTGGCTCGTCTTCAGGATCGTGCTGTCGTGGGCGGGATTGTTCTTGAATGGTTCTGTTTGTTCCTGGCCAGGAGAACTCACCGTGTGGTTCTGGGTGAGTGTACATCATCTACCTGGGATCTCACGTGTGGGGTTTCGCATGGCTCCATTCTGTCCCCTCTCCTGTTCAATGTGTCTATGCAGCCCTTGGCTGAGGCCGTGAGAGGATTTGGAGTGTGCCGTCATCAATATGCTGATGACACCCAGCTCTACCTCTCGTTTTCAGCTGATCCAGGCCCCACAGTTTCGTTGCTTACCCGACATTTGGCAGCTGTGGGAGACTGAATGAGGGTGAGTCGCCTGAAGCTGAACCCTGACAAAACGGAGGTGATCATGCTGGTGGGGAGGGCTAAGGGAGTGGAAGCCCCCATTATTGATGGGGTCCACCCTGTCTATGTTCCTCAGCTTCGCGGTCTGGGGATTCTCCTCAGTCTGCAGCGCCGCATGGATGTCCAGGTGGCGGCTGTGGCAAGGAGTGCATTTACTAAATTACATCTGGTACGATGGTTATGGCCATATGTCTCAGACTGCGACCTTGCCACCATCATCCATGCCTTCATCACCTTGAGGCATGATTACTGTAATGTGCTCTACGTGGGGTTACCCAAGGTGATGTTGGAAATGCAAGGACTGTGAGATCATTGCATCCATTTGCCCAATGCAGAGTTTACAGATGAGTGTGAGTAGCTAATCATCAATAAGCAGGCAGGAAGCTTAAGTAGCTTTATTAGGAAATACATGTAGGATAGGAAAGGCCTACATCTATGCTAAGTTCTAAGACTAGGTGTGTTCAGGAGGGAAGTAGGAAGCTCTCTCTGATTATCTCTCAGACACAAAGACATAAGACTCCTCCTGGGAGAGGAGATTGACCAATCTGGTCCTGACAGGAGTAGGACAGATAGGATGGGGGAAGGGTTCCCTGATCTGTCTGTCTACTCCTGCTGCTTCTAGTAAACAAACAGGATGAGGTGCTTAGGGGGGATGCAACCAAAGGAATGTATTTCCAACAGGTGATGGTCCGGAGCCTGCAGTGGGTGCAGAATGCGGCAGCCCATCTCCTTAAGGGTACGGAGCACATTACACCGGTGCTCCGTTCTCTGCACTGGCTGCCTGTCACCTTCTGGGCCCAATTGACTCCCACACTCGGTTGGCTCCCACTCGCCTGCTGTTTCGGAATGTATGTAAGACCTGGCTGTTCCGTCAGGCTTTTGGCGAGGGGTAGGGGTGGGGTGGAGTTTTTCCCCACATATGTGGTGATTTCAGACGTTACGCGGTCCCAATTCACCACAGTGGATTCCCGGCGGGGGTGAACCGAACAACCACCCCCCATGGTCAAAAAAAGCCCCAAACAGATGTGACGGGACCGGGACCATGGCAGGGAATTGGGCTGGCAGATCACGGGCCGGGGTAGCACAACAGATGTGATGCCGGGTCCCGGCCATGGTCAAAACACCCAGAAGGCGCCGGGTCAGCCTGTCCCGGCTGCTGCTGCTGCTGCTGTCCCTCCACCGCCTCCAGGTGCAGCATGACCGCCTCCCCCCCGCCCACGCCCTACCGCCCCCTCCTCCTCCTCCACCTCCTCCCTTGCTCTCTCGCCCTCCGCTCGCCTCTCCCTCCTCACTCCATCCCCCCCGTCCCCCTGCTGCTGTGTGCCCTTTAAATCTCCCTCCGCTGCCTGTGTTGTTGCTGGTTGCCTGGCAGCGACGCTGCGTGCTTTGTCCCCGGCTGGGAATCATTTCCTTTGATTCCGGCCGGTGGTTGCCGGCCAGACGTTACTTTTTGTTGGTTCCCGTCGGGAATCTGTTTGACCACGCTTTCAGTGATGGTGCTGCGGGGAGCTCCGGAAGCATGGTTGCTTTTGACTCCATGTGGGTATTGACCGTGGTGAACATCTGGCGCCCGCGAAACAGACGTTCAGGGCGCTTTGGCCCCGCCGCGGGATTGACCGTGGTTCACTGTGGTTGAGTGTGATCGTGTAACGTCTGAAAATACCCATTGTATTTTTAAATTGTTTTTTAAAATTTTATATTGTTTTTATTGAATGTTGCTCACTGCCCCAGGCTGCCCTGAGGGCAGGCGGGGCGGGATATAAATTTTAAATAAATAAATAAATAATAAATAAAATTCAAGGTGTTGGTGCTCACCTATAAAACCCTACACGGTCTGGGCCCCACCTACCCGTGGGACCACTTCACTCCCCGGGTTCTGGAATGGTTGTTGCAGTCAGCCAGGGATGCCCTTTTGGAGGTCCCCCATGTTCGGTGGGGGGCCACATTGGAGAGGGCGTTCCCGGTCACCGCGCCTCGCTTGTGGAACTCCCTCCCAATGGAGGCTCGTTTGGCCTTCCCTTCTTCGGGCCCCTCAGGGGGTGTTTTACACACACATTTCTCCTGCGTGTTTGCTGTTACAGCCTGAACTTTCTGTGTGTCTAAATCACTCACCCAGATCTTAAACATCTGGCTCTTTGAACGTCTGCGTAGAACTTCTCTCAGAACTTGTGTGTGTGAAATGTTGTCCTGGTAAACGGCTTTGCTCCAGGCAGCTGCGGTCACTTGGTTTCCATGGCAGCCCCTCCCGTCTACAGCTGCCTCAGGGCTGCCTCAGGGCAGTGTGTGTGTGAAAAAGCCATCCGGAACTTACTTGTGGACTTGTAAACCCAGAAGATTGAAAAATCAGGAACTTTAACGTGTGTGTAAAAATGCCCAGTGTAAAACCTGGTTGTTCTGGATTGTTTTTACTGAATTTTTAAAGTGTTTATTGTATAATTTATTCTGTGTTTTTATATTGTACGCCGCCCCAAGCAAATGTTTTAAATAAATAAATAAATAAATAAATAAATAGTTTGGCAGTAAGAACTGGACTGGAAGAAGAGAAAGCTAAATTAAAAGGGGATTTTTATGAGTGTGAAAGAGAAAGCAAATGAGGAGAAAAAGAAAGTGCAAGGCTAGACTGTTGTTTGTGAAGGGAGGAGGAGGGTGGGGTCGGTGGGGTATAGACCAGCGCTGCCAAGGGTCATACTCAAAGAGTAGGGTTCGGAACCCCATGCACAGAGAATTGCCGTCCAGCTGAAGTCTTGGGAAGCGCCCCACAGCTCTTGGGATCGTTTCTTTTGACACTTCATCCGGTAAGTCTGTTTCTGCGGTAAATTTTAGAATGCACTTTGGGTTCAGCTCTAAGTTCATCGTTATTAGCTGTGTCCTTCTGTTGGGGCTGGTGGATTTTTTTAGAATAGAATAGAATATATATTTATTGTTTGCCGAAGCTTTAACAATACTGATTAAACAAAATTAAAACATGAACAAATCATTTTATGTAATCTTAAAAATAACCAACTCAGCAATAGATCAACTCCCAGCTAAGAGCCGATGAACACAACGCTATTGAGACTGGATACCCCTCCCCAACCAGCCATGGACTCCCCACCCTGTGACCTTCACAGGTGAGCCATAAGGGCCTCCCATATGCGCAAAATAGCCAGGGCTAGTCCGGCTACCGCCCTAGATAGGTCAGAGTCCGCCGGGCACAGTAAACGCTGAATTCCCAGTTGACCCTCGTAGGGCCCCCCGGCCAACCCCCCAAGATATTTAAATCTCAGACCTGCAAACAGAGGGCACCTAAGAAGGACCTGATCGACCGTGTCCACTTCTCTCATGGGGCACCGAGGACATAACCTCTGATTCCATGGAGTCTTCTTGTATCGGCCGTCTAACACGGCTGATGGAAAGAGGTTAGACCTATCTGGTGGATTCATCTGCCAAGATGATTTTAGGCAGAATGAATCCTGCAGGGCCAGCCTTTCAATGAAGAGCCTGAAGAGGAAATGTTTGCTTCCGAATATGAAGTTATTTTTGCGAACTCTTGTTCTGATCCAATAGGGCAGTAGTCCATGTGTGTGAGTGAGTGAGTGAAGGACCGGTTCTGTGTATGTGTGTGTGTGAGAGAGGAGGCTGTTTGGGTGGGTGTGCACGTGATGGGTGAGCAAAGGGCTATTTGTGTGTGTGTAGGATTGTCCTGGAAGTCCAGGAATGATGCTGTTTGTCCCGTGTCCAGGACAACCCCTCTCCTGACAGTATCCAGGAATCTCTCAAGATTTCCCAACTAAGCTCCTAAATGACTGGGATGCATTGGGAAATGTGCTACTGCTGCTACACTGGGAATGTCCAGGCCTTTGTTAAAGGCAGCATAGAGGAGGGATAATTTATTTATTTATTTATTTATTTTCAAAATTTGTACCCCGCCCCTCCTGCAACGCAGCTCGGGGCGGCTTCCAACAATAAAACAATCAAAACATTAAAATTCATTTTAAAACCATCAAATATTAAATATAAAATATAACATATAAAACAGGGCCAGATATATAAAATAATAAGTAAATGGGTGGGGGACTAAAATCATCCCTCCCCACCCTCCCTCCCAAAGGCCTGGGCAAACAGCCAGGTCTTACAGTTCCGCCGAAATGTCAAAAGGCTTGGGGCCAGGCGAGCTTCCTCCGGAAGGGAGTTCCACAGCCG
>QEPC01012366.1:908099-920964 GCA_003113815.1 Sphenodon punctatus
GGAGGGCTTGGGGGGGGGGGGGGGGGGTGGGGGGGTTAATTTTTGTGGGGGGTGTTTTAAATCTGTTTTAATTATTATATTGTAGATTTTTTTATGTTATAAAATTGTTTTTATATTATGTTGGAAGACGTCCCGAGATGCCATAGGCATGGGGGGCGGCATATAAATATAATGAAATAAATAAATAAATAAACCACCCCCCGATCCTTTTCCTGAGTGATAACTCCTAGCTTAGTACCCAGCATTGTGTACTCATAATTTGGATTATTTTTCCCTACGTGCATCACTTTGCACTTGTCTACATTAAATCTCATCTGCCGTTTAGATGCCCAGGCACCCAGTCTCATAAGATCCCGTTGCAGTTCCTCACAGTCTGCTTGTGTTTTAACTACCTCGAATAACTTAGTGTCATCTGCAGATTTGATCACCTCACTCTTAACACCCTTTTCCAAATCATTAATGAATGAATAAATTAAAGAGCACCGGTATCAGGAATCGCCTCCGCCGTGGGTGGCTTAGGTGCCGCGGCGGTGGGAATCCCAGGCGAAAGAAACAGCGGAGGGAAGCCACGCCCCCTGAGAGCGGAGAACAGCGGCAAGGCGCAGGCTCATGCACACGGGGCAACAGCAGGAAGCCACACCCCCAGGAAGCGCTGAACAGCACGGGGACGCAAGCCCATGCCCCCACGCACAGGGGCGGGGCCAAGCAGAGCAACACCCTGCAGAACAAACTAGGGCAGGACAATCAGACACATTGCGCCGCTCAGCGCGGCTACGTGCGCGTGGGGGCGGGGCCCCACTACTTAAGGCCAGGTAGAGCACTCTCACACTGCCGGCGATCAGCCGTGCTGTGAGACTGGCCCCGAGCATTTTGGTGGAACGGAGAGAAAGCTAAGTGGTGACCTTTGTGATTAGTGATTGTTGTAGAGTGGTTGTAAGGCGTGGGAACGTGGTGGTGCGTGGGTGTGTGTGAGTACTTGGTTAGTGACATAGAGGGAGAGAGGTTTGTGTGCACTTGAAGATTACCCCTTGCCTTTCGTGGGACTCCCTGCCTTGTGTTTTCCCGTGTCTTCCCTCCTACTCCCCGCTCCCCTGTACCCGGGCCCTTTCCCTTCCTCTCCTCACAGAACCGTCACACACGCACCCACACGCACCCCGTTCCCCAGCACCGCGAGTGAGGGTGGTGGGTCCGCGTGGGTGCGGGTGCGAGTAGGGCTGTGTGAAGGGGCTTCACACAGGGCATGTTAGCTCCGGATCCCCAATGATGATAAGGCCCGTATCCCATTAGGGACTTCTCGGCCACCTTATATCCTGAGGGGTAGTTTTCCTGCATGGTGGGGCCCCAGTAAGGGTGACATTCGGAGTGTGTTGTGCGCATGTGGGCTGGGTCTGTGGAAATCCCCCCTTAAACTCCTACCCGTCCATAGCAAACGGTCCCAATACAGATCCCCGAGACACCCCCCTTTTTACATCTCTCCATTGTGAAAATAGACCATTTAGTCCAACCCTTTGCTTTCTATCTTTTAATCACTTTCTGATCCATAGTAAGACACTACCTCCTGTCCCATGACTTTTTCCTTTTTTCAAGAGCCTCTCTGAGGGACCTTATCAAATGCTTTCTGGAAATCCAGGTACACTATATCTACTGGGTCTCCCTTGTCCACATGCTTATTTACACCCTCAAAGAATTCCAATAGATTAGTGAGGCATGACTTACCTTTACTAAATCCGTGTTGACTCTTCCCCATTAAGCCATGTTTGTCAACATGCCCTGTAATTCTGTCCTTAATGATGGTTTCCACCATTTTGCCCGGCACAGACATCAAGCTTACTGGTCTGTAGTTTCCAGGATCTTACATGTGTTCTGTGTATGTTTTTTGTATAAGCCCCGTCATCACAGACACTGGGTGAGCTCACACGTAACGCTGCTAAACTCTGATATCCACAGTGCCCCGGAAGCTGTATAATCAGCCCCGGATGTTCCCTGGAGCGAGGCACTCCAAGTTCCAGTCTTGGTTTAAACTGGGAACCAATGACTAGATCAGATCTAAACATCAGATCAGAGTTTAAAGCGGGGCTGGAACGCAAAATGTCTCACTCACACGTAACAGCGATCGGGGGAATCATCCTGGTCTGATTATACAGCTTCCGGGGCCCTGCAGACATTGGAATTTATCAGAGTTACGTGCGAGTCCCCCCTCTGTGTTGGAGGGGCTCGGGTAGGGGTTTGTGGCGGCAGCCGTGCTGTGCTGGGGGCACCAGACCAGGCAGGGGCGGATAATGTGGCTGAGGGCATGCGACTCATTATGAGGAAGGGGCAGTTGGGAGGATGGCGTGGCCATCTCGACATTTCCCAGCCCTCCCCAACTAGTTTCCACTCATTGCTTTCTGTTCCCAGGACTTCAAGCGGGAGCTGGTGAAATTCCGAGACGAGCTAAAGGATTCCGACAGCTGTTGCTTCATCATCTTCCTGGCGCACGGCAGCCTCGGGTCCGTCTGTGGTGCTGACGGTCAGTCTGTGTTGCTGGACGAGCTCTTTGAGGAGATGACCGATGAGAACTGCAGCGCTCTGAGGGGGAAGCCCAAGGTCTTTGTTGTGGAGGCCTGCAGGGCAGGTGGGTCTCTCCACAGCGTGGCTGGATAATTACTCTCCATTTTAATTTTATTTTTATTATAAAATTTGTACGCTGCCCCCTCCTGCTAAAAGCATCTCGGGGCGGCTAACAGCATATTAAAATCATTTACAACAATAAAACAACAGTAATACAGTTAAAACCCCACAATAAAACAAATTACCCCCCCACCCACCCTAACCCACCCCCCCACCCCATCTCCCTTGGGAAAGGCCCGGCGGAACAGCCAGGTCTTACATTGTCTATGGAAAGAGGGGAGGTCAGTAATCAGGTGGACCTCCGGCGGGAGGGAGTTCCACAGCCGCGGCACAGCCACAGAGAATGCCCTCTGCAAGGTCGACACCCGAGAAACTCGGGGGACATTGAGGAAGGCGCCCCCGGCCGACTGCGGGGGCCAATCCAGGACCCGGAGGGTGAGGCGGTCCCGCAGGTAGACGGGGCCCAAGCCATTTAGGGCTTTAACGGTCAACACCAACACCCTGAATTGGGCCCGGAAGATTATCGGCAGCCAGTGCAGAGAGCGAAGCACTGGTGTAATGTGCTTGCATCGGCCCGTTCCCGTTAGGAGACGGGCCGCCGTGTTCTGCACCAGCTGCAGTCTCTGAACCAGCACCAAGGGTAGCTTGAGGTAATAAAAGCATGGATGATCGTGGCCAGATCCAAGTCCAAGACATACAGCCAAAGTCGACACACCAGATGTAATTGGCTAAATGCCCCCTTCGCGACAGCCGCCACCTGGGCATCCGGGCAGCGCTGCAGGTCCAGGAGCACCCCCAGACTCAGAACTTGAGATACCAGGGCAGGACTGGGTGGAGTGAAAGAGACCGGGGCTGAGAGACGTTGGGAGCCGCTGCTGTCGACACCTCTGTTGTTCTCGCTAAGGGGTAGCTGTGGTTATCGATGAGGAGTGGGGCTGAGGACATCAGAGGCCAGTGTAATTCAAAGCGCTGATGGGGACGTGTACTGATTGGTTGCACCTGAGTCTTACGGGGCTGAGGTATATAAAGGCTGTGCCCTGCCTGTGGCAGCGCCATAGGCACGCACCATGGCCCGCGTGCCTAGGGGCTGCGCGCGCAAGGGCGCGCCCTTGTGCGCACGGCCTTAGGCGCGGGCCAGGTGCACCAGGTCCCCTTTGTTTGTCTAACTAGCGGTGATTATGAAGTCCTCTAAATGCCCTAGGGCGGAAGCCGCTATTCCTTCTCCTCCTCCAGATAAACAACTGAAGCAGCGAAGAATGGAAAGTTTCCTGGAAAGATCTCCTTCTGTGCGGTCTGCAGTGGACCCCGGACTGCGGATAGATCTCCCAATTGCTAATCGCTTTTCGGCACTGTCTACATCTTGTACTTTGTTGGGGGGCAAACCTTGCCAGCCGTTAACTCCCTCAACCCCTCAGGAGATTCCTCTGGCATCGGTTACCTATGTATCTCCGATTGGCCATCAGGTGGCCACTGAGGAGGTGGGCTTGTCTAGTTTTCTATCTAAGCATGTGACTTTAACTACTGAAATGTTGCAATTTATGTTTGCTCAGTTGAACCAGCTTAATGATAAGGTAGAGACTTTGACTCTGATTCTTGGCCAGGATGTTCGGTTTACTGAGGACCCAGGGTTGCACCCTGGCTATAGAAAGGATCTGGTTCAGTCAAGTGCAAATTGTGTTATCGCTCCTCAACCGGCTGAGTCAGGAACGAAGGGTCTCTGCCTTGTATGATTTATTAATGGCCCTATGCCTTCTAATTCAGTTGCCCCAGAGAAAGTAAAGATGCCTTTTAGTAGGAATATGGAATCCATTTTAGTGGACCCAGATGGGCTAGTATCATTTAGGGCCTCTTCTTGTAACTTACCTCTCGGACCTAATCGCCCTACGCGCTCCTGAGCGCGCTCTCCGCTCTTCCGCTGTCCCCTCCCTCGCTCTCCCTCGCTTCTCCTGCTCGCCCAACCGCCTTCGTCCCTTCTCCCTCGCTGCCCCGCATGCCTGGAACTCCCTCCCTGCCGACGTCCGCCTCGCCTCCTCCCTCCGCTCCTTCAAATCCCTCCTCAAGACCCACCTTTTCCATGCTGCCTTTCCCAATGCCCTCTAGTCTTTCCCCTTGCTCTTACTGTCAGCCCTCCTCTGCTGACTGCTGCTACCGACCACCTTGTAACCAAGCCAAGTACACGCACCTGAGACTTCGCATCCGCCTGAATGTTTGTTTGTCTTCTCCCATGTCTCTCCCGCTGTCCCCTCTCCTTGTCTCCCCCTCCTTGTCTTTTAGATTGTAAGCCACAGGTAGGGACCGCAGCTGATTATATGTTCTGTACAGCGCCAGGTTGTTACTGGCGCTTTATAAATGTTTAATAATAATAATAATAATAATAACTTGATTTTTTCAATTTATCCTTTGGGTTCTGGTTTATTCCCTCTTTGGAGTACTCCGTTAGATGTGGCGGAACATCTGCGGTATTTACTTCATGAACCTATTACCAGACACAATATAGTCTCGGTAGATATTATTTTTAGTTGTAAAGAGCACCGTATGGTAAATCTTTTGTTTGATTCCCCTAGCTGGGTTACATTGATTCTAGAAGGTCTCCCAGCTTTAAATAGTAAAGTTATTTTTGTGTCTAGGGTGTTTCAGAGGGACTCAGAGCATTTTTTTATGGCAAAGGGTGATTTTTGTTCTAAAGAATTATGGGTAGGACTAAATAATCTTTGAGGCAGCTTATCGCAGCCTCGTAGAAGGGTAAGCAGAGCAGATTCCCCCCAGGGAAAATGCCCCACCCGGTCCGGCCGGTCTCAGGCGCAGGAGGATGGCGCAATGGGAGGGAGGGTTTCCCTTATTTCCTCTCAGGTTGAGTCAAGGAAGTTTGTTAAGGCCTCCAGTCAGGGGGCAAAACATCATAGGGTTAAAATCCAACCCCCTATAGAAGATCAGGAAGTAGAAATTCGGCCATTATCTAATCCAGACCAGGGCGTTGTAGAAGGTAGTATGGAGGTTGACTCTCCGATTATGGGGGTGGCCCCTTCTGGGCCACCCGGGTTGGGCCTTTTTCACTCTGGCCCCGCACATTGTTACAGCCCTGAGGGCCAAAAGGCTATGTTGGATCAGTTTGGGACTCTATCTAAAAATTGGGGGGATTTCACATCACGGTTAAAGTCTTCCCATTCTTCCTCTCATTTGGATAAAGGTTATCGGCTAGTAGTAACTAGGAGGAAGGCTCTGTCTCTGTCTGCTCCTTTGAATCTCCCTGTTTGTGTGGAGGCTGTGGGAGGTACCAGGCCGAAAGCCCTTAGAGCCTCTTCTCCCTGCCTTGTGGGTCATAGGACTAGCGGCGAAACTCATCCATCTGTAGCCGCAGTTTGTCTTGATAGATCTTTTTCTCCTATTGGCCTGGGGGGATGAGGGTTTTGAAGGGACTAGGAATTCTGAGAGGTGTGACCCCTTTGTTCATCTTCCCCCCAAAATAGAACCGGAATTAAAATCTCTATCACCTGTCCTCTATTCCTTAAAGACCCCTGGGTTACAGGGGGAGATTGAGGAAGGGGTAGGGGCTCCCCTTTTGGGTGGTTCCCCCTCCCCCGTGGTTCAATGACATCATGGACTGGGCCCTGGGACCCTTAGGCTCCTCAGTTGGAACATCTCGGGCTGGAAGTCCCGTTGTCTTGATAGTGATTTTTTTTGTTTTTTGTCTGATTACAGCCTTATTTTATTGCAGGAAACTTGGTCTTTAGAGGCATTTTCTTGTAAGGGATTCACAGTATTTATATTTAGTGTAAATGCCTTACCCCCTGTCTGTTTAAGTAGGCCTAGCGGAGGCTTGGCCTTTCTTCTTTCTACAGCTTTGGGTGTTCAGGTTAAATTATGTGACTCCATAGGAGCCTATTTCGCCTTGTTTTATTGCGCATTTCCATTTGGATTGGAGGTGTTGCTGGGGAATGTTTATTTACCTCCTCCTTCTTCCCCTTTTTTTGTGTCAGATTTTTGGGATAGAGTTAGTGGGATATTGTCCAGGGCTTGCGGTTCCTATCCGGGGGCTTGGCTACTACTTGGGGGCGATTTTAACATCAGACTGGGGGCTCCAACTCCTGAACGGGTCCCTGTAAGACTGGATGACTCTGAACATCCTTGGAGCATTCACTCCTCCAGGGACATTGCAGTCAGCCATGGGGCTGGCCGGCTGGAAGGTTTCTTGGAGGAGTGGGGATTATTGGTGATGAACGGTCGTTCAAGGGGAGACCCAGACGGGGATTTCACTTACCATTCACCCCAGGGTTCTAGTATTATAGATTATTTTTTGGTGTCCGACCTTTTTCTCTTTAGTATCTCCGATCTCTTAGTAATCCCGAGGTTTGAAACCAACCACCTCCCAATTGAATTGACCCTTATAGACCCCCTGGGGAATCAAAGTCAGGGGTTGGGGCCAAGAGAAGAGATCACGGGCTTTGCCCGTGTTAAGTGGTCCAAGGATCTTAGATCAGCCTTCGGGGATTTTACCCGAAGGAAGGAGATGTGGGTGCTTATCGATAAAATCATGGCGGGGGGGGGGGGGCGGCGGGACCATTTGGAGGCTTTTGAGGGCCTAATGGCCCTTTTATTCCCCTTGATAGTGTCAAAGAAGGACAGTTTCCCAAAGGCCAAACTATTTTTCTTGGTTTGACCAAAAATGTCATAGTATGAGAGCGAAATTGAGGCAGCTTGCAAAAAGATTAAGGAGGGAAGCCTCCTGGCCAGTTAGGATAGCCCTACAGTCCTTGAGAAGAGATTATATGTGTCCGATATCCTCTAAAAGATTGGCAGCTCAGCAGAAGGGTTGGGCTGGGCTGCAGAGGGCCACCCTCCAGAACGATCATAAAGCCCTTTGGGACTTTATATGTCCAACTAGGGCCGGTTGGCAAGAGTATTGTATCCCCTCAGCAGTCTGTGTGGATTTCTACTCCAATATATTTTCCAGCCCTTTAGAGGGTTCGATCTGTTTGCCTTCTAGGGATAGCTTGCCAGCCTGGCCCCCAGTCTCTAAGGAGGAGGTAATTGCATTCATTACAAAATTACGTGCAGGGAAGGCTCCTGGAGAAGATTTTGTCCCCCCAGAATTGTTGAAGTGTCATCCTGAATGGTGGGCCAGTTTTTTGGCTCCCCTTTTTTCTGTAATTAATGAGGATGGGGAGTTGCCGAGGGCTTGGCTTAGTGGAATTGTGGTTCCAATCTTTAAGAAGGGGGATCCCTCTCTCCCTGAGAACTATTGCCCTATCTGCCTTCTTAGTGTGGTGGGGAAACTTTACACCAAGTTCCTGTTGGAGAAAGTTCTGGCCTGGTTGAAGGAGACCGACTATTTGGAACCTGAACAAGTGGGGTTCCAAAGTGGGAAATCCACCCTGGACCAGATAGTCACCCTCTCCACATTAGTTGGGAGGTATGTAGCTCGGCAGGGTAAATTCTTTCTGGGGTTTATAGACCTGAGTATGGTCTTTGATTCTGTTAATAGAGAGAGATTATGGACCAAATTGAGAGCTACTTCTATGGATCCACGTTTAATTTTCCTCTTAATAAAGGTACATGCAAATAACCAGATTAGAGTTCGCTCTGTTACAGCTCATTCATCAACTAAGCCGGTCCTGGTTCTTCGGGGGGTTAGGCAGGGCTGTTTGTTAGCCCCGGTACTGTTTAACCTTTTTCTAAACGATTTGATACCCTTTTTGAAGGAAACAGATACACATGCCCCCTGGATCGGTGCCAGGAGGGTTCCGGCCCTCTTGTATGCCGACAACACAGTCTTACTATCTCAGACCTTGGTTGGACTGAGGCGAGCGTTGCATTGTTTCGGGGATTATTGTGGAAGGGAGGATCTTCGAATTAATTTTAGGAAGACTAAGGTCATGGTAATGGGGCACCAGGGCGCTCGTAAGAGTCACCAATGGAGGATTGGCCCCAATGTCTTAGAACAAGTTAAAGTTTTCAAGTATTTGGGGGTAATTTTTGCCTCATCCTTGAGCTGGGTACCCCATATGGAGGCTGTCAGACTCCAGGCTAGAAGATCTACAGCTGCTATTCTTGGCTATTTTTTTCATCAGGGAGGGAGATTGGTGTTACCGGCCTTATGGCTCTTTAGGGCCAAGGTTATCTCTCAATGCTTATATGCTTTTCCTGCTTGGGGTGTTGCCTTACTTTCACAGTTGGAACCCATTCAGAATCAATTGCTGCGTGTGACTCTGGGGCTTCCTAGGGGAACGCCTCAGGTGCGAAACATTCAGCTCCACCATGAGACTGAGGGTTATGCTATCACTCCTCAATTTTGGGGTTAAGGTATATCTTTTCCCCCCCCAGGATAATTCCCTGTTGGCCATGTTGGTGGCCGAGGGGTTCCTTAGTTCCTGGACTAGACAGGTGGAGGTGGTGTTGAATCATTTGGGTTTCTCTTGTGAATTATTGAGGCAGATTGGAACAGTAGGCTCTTTGACTTTGATTCGGAGGCGCTTGAGAGACCAAGAACTGCAACAAGAGAGGGCCCTTCTGGCTGCCCAGGAAGTGGCAGCTGAATATCCTCTGGCAGACCACCCCTGCCCAAGCTCCAGCTATTTATTTTCATGGCAGGACTCAGGCCGTAGATGGGTGTACACCAGATTTAGGTGCAATTCTTTTCCTTCGGCCCTGTTAGAGGGGCGTTACAAGGGTATTCTGAAACAGGACAGATTATGTCAGCTCTGTGAGTTGCAGGAACCTGACTCCTGCACTCACATTTTCTTCCGCTGTACATCTCTTGACCCTAGAAGAGAGCTGTTGGGCCGCTATAGTGCTGGTGAGCGGGATACGGGTGTGCTGTCTAAGATCTTTCTTAATTGCAATGATACGGAGATGGCCAGATCAGTTGCTAGGTTCTGCCAGATATACCTGCGGATTAGGGAAGCTCGCTTTAGGGCCCTTCAACGGAATTGATGTTGATGTCTGAGGTTTGTTTACCTGGAGTGTTTCATGTACCTTTTTGTATGGATTTATGACTCCATATTGTTTTTGTCTTGTTGTTTGTTATTTTACATTGTAATAGCCTCGGCTAACAATAAATATTTATTTGATTGATTGACCCCATCAATGATGGGGGCCACCACTCCCCCGGCCTTCCCCACAACCATCACCTCCGTCTTGTCGGGATTCAACTTCAGGCAGCTCGCCCTCATCTAATCCCCCACAGCCGTCAAACACCAGGTAAGCACCGAGACTGCCGGGCCGGAGTCGGATGAAAATGAGATGACACCGTATGCCAAACTCCCGGACAACCTCCCCCAGAGGCTGCATGTGCACATTGAACAAGAGAGGGGACAAGTTAGAACCCTGCGGGACTCCACACGTGAGGCCCCGGGGAGAAGATGAAGAATCACCCAGGACCACACGCTGGGTTCTCCCAGCCAGGAAAGAGCGGAACCACTCAAGAACGGTCCTGCCGATCCCTGCCCGGTCCTGCAGCCGAGTCACCAACTCATGATCAACGGTATCAAATGCAGCCGAGAGATCTAACAGGATCAACAAGGTCGAACGACCCATCCCACTCTCCTTTGGGTACGGTCCTCCCATGTCCATGTCTCCACCACAACAGTCTCTCCCTTGCAGGACTGGCTCTACTGAAGGGCAGCTCGGGAAAGCCACCCTGGGCCCCGCTCCTGGGGGGACCTCGCACTCAGGGTCCCCAGCTCCCGGCCTGACAGTGTCCGGGAGCTGGGACCCCTGAGCACGGGGCCCCCGGCCAACTCCAACTGACAGGCAGCGGAGGCGGCCAGCAGGAGTGAGGGAGAGGCAGAGGCCCTGCCTCTCCCACACTCCGTGAGCCCCCCCACCTCCGCTGCCTGACTGTCTCGGCCAGGAGAAATGAGGGAGAGGCGGGGCCTCTGNGGTAGCTAAATTAAAAGATATATGGGAATAAAGGTTTCTCTTACCTATTTTTGAAAAAGGCAAAAGAAATGTCAGGGAAAAATATGATCCAAATTCTTATTTTTAAAGCAGGCAGCATTCAAAATTAAGAAAGTTGCCATTGTACCATTTCTTATAAAAACTGCGGCATGTGAGAAATTTAAAAGGTTAACCATCATTATGAGACTTTCCTGTTGGTATATTCTGAATAAGCGCCAGGGCCGGCCTTACCGTGGGGCGGCTTAGGGCGGCCGTCCCAGGCCCTGCTCCTGGGGGGACCTCGCACTCGGGGTCCCCAGCTCCCGGCCTGACAGTGTCCGGGAGCTGGGACCCCTGAGCACGGGGCCCCCGGCCAACTCTAAGTGATCCGATGGCTGGGCTTGGGGATGGGTGGAGGGGAGTGCCCCTCCGCCCATCCCCGAGCCCAGGCCTGGGTAGTGCGCCGCCCCCAGACCGAGCCAGGGAGTGACCCCTGATCTGGGGAGCGCCCCTAGGTTCACCAGCTGTTAGCGGCTTTGCCGCCGGCGTAAGAATACAGCCCCCCCCTTTGTTCCCTGCCCCGGGCTCCGCCTATGCTAAGGCTGGCCCTGCTCCGCTGGCATGAGATATGGTTTCCCCTCTGCTGAGCTGCTGTCTGACTCACAGTTGTTTCCTGGGTTGGGGACTTGAGATTGGGTGCCTTTGCACAGAACAAAATCTGTGTGTTTGGGGACGCAAACACATGTGTCTCTGTTCTGTCTAAGCACGGTGATGAATTCCTGCCACACATTAGCTCCCCCTTTGCCCCTCATAAAACACCCCAAGTGCAGCCCGGATCTTCTCCGACCATAACGTGGGTGTTTTGGGGACTTGGGTGTCCCCTGTTCCGTCTAAGCAGATGCTGTGTGTGTTTATGCAAAAAACGCCCATTACTTCCTGTTTCCGGTCACAGAGACGAGCATCACAGGGGCATGATGGTTTTCCCAGGATTCCTTGTGTTTTAAGTCCCCACCCTCCTCCCACTTAGGAGCAAAGGCTTTTCCTTTGCAGATGTATGGTTATGATGGGCAGAATAAAAAACCTCCCTCCTTTCTCTCCCTCTCCCCGCTTAGGAGCAAAGGGGACTTTGCAGGAGAGAAGGAGACAGCAGAGAAGAGAAGCGAGCAAAGGGATTTCCTGGAAAGACACATAGAAAGAACACATTGACAGGGGCTAGGGAAATTATGGGGCGCGTGCACACCCAGTGCAGTTAAGTGCATGCATAAAACGGGGGGGGGGGTGTACAAAACGTTGGTCTCTCTGTTCCATTGCTGTCCTTGGGGCTCAGACCAGCTCCCAGATCGCCTCTCTGGTTTCCAGCCAGTGGCTGTTTTCAGATGAGCATAATACCGGTATTATTCCCTATAAATCTGGATTGAAGGTGATTGTCTGAACAGCCATGCTGGTATAAGTAGTTCTACTGCTGGGCTCCGGTATAGTTTAATCTGGATTTAAAAGGCCTTAGCTCTATCTGATTGAAATAGTGTCAGACTAACGTCCGTGTGAATGTCTAAATCCATAGCCCTGAGACCATACAGAGAGTTGGAGGCTGAATTTACGTCTCTCCACTGGGGCCCAGGGATGAGAATCTAATTGTGTTTGGCCTGTCTCCCTGCGGGAAGGCGTCTCACTATGTTTGTGTGGTTCTAGGGAAGAAATACTTGTGGGGGCAGGATGATCTGGAAAGCATCTTGCACATCATCAACCTTATTGTGGAGGATTTAACACATTTAATTCTGGAGGATTTAAGAGCAGACATACGGATGCTGACAAACAAGGACACCCTCTTTGTCTATTCAACATCGCCAGGTATGAGGTGGGAGCTGCCCAGAACCCAGGAGTTCTGGCTCCCAGCCCCCCCTGCTCTAACCCACTAGCCACCCCCCCTCCCAGAGAACCCAGGAGTCCTGGCTCCCAGCCAAGCCCCACTTCTCTAACCCACTAGCCCCCCCTCCCAGAGAACCCAGGAGTCCTGGCTCCCAGCCAAGCCCCACTTCTCTAACCCACTAGCCCCCCCTCCCAGAGAACCCAGGAGTCCTGGCTCCCAGCCAAGCCCCACTTCTCTAACCCACTAGCCCCCCCTCCCAGAGAACCCAGGAGTCCTGGCTCCCAGCCAAGCCCCACTTCTCTAACCCACTAGCCCCCCCTCCCAGAGAACCCAGGAGTCCTGGCTCCCAGCCAAGCCCCACTTCTCTAACCCACTAGCCCCCCCTCCCAGAGAACCCAGGAGTCCTGGCTCCCAGCCAAGCCCCACTTCTCTAACCCACTAGCCCCCCCTCCCAGAGAACCCAGGAGTCCTGGCTCCCAGCCAAGCCCCACTTCTCTAACCCACTAGCCCCCC
>QEPC01012366.1:922076-939159 GCA_003113815.1 Sphenodon punctatus
CCCCTCCCAGAGAACCCAGGAGTCCTGTCTCCCAGCCCCCCCTGCTCTAACCCACTAGCCCCCCTCCCCTCCCCGAGAATCCAGGAGTCCTGTCCCTTTCCCTACCAATAAGGCTGGTTGCTGGCAGTGCCAGCTGTGACACAGTTGGATCTGGACCGGGCTGGAGTTGGTGCTCTGAATGGAATTGCTTTGTGGTTTTGTTAGGGTGCGTCTCTTACTTTAACCGCGAGCGTGGCTCCTGTTTGATTCATGCCATGGCCAAGACCTTTAACGAGTTTCCACAACTTGACATCAAGGACGTGCTGACCAAGGTGAGTCAGAGCTGGTGAGGGAGAAGGATGATCGCTGGGCTTGGAAGGGGGCTGGGTGGCGTCTAGCCCCACCCCCTGTTCCAAGGCAGGATAACCGATACCTCCACATTATTAATGTATGAATTATTATTATTATTATAAGCATTTATATAGCGCCAGCGATGTACCTGGTGCTTTACAGAGACTAAGATAGGCCCGTCACAGAGAGATGCCTGTATTCCACAAAAGCCCTCGGCAACGGATTCCATTACAGTTTGGAAACGCTTCCAACCTCCTTCCTGCAAATTCAGCCCATTCCCACTTGTTCTGTGCTCTGTGTGACTGCGGAGCAAAACTCCTCTCGCTCTGTCTGCCCGTGGGGGCAGCCTTTTTAATATCCGGGGGGGTTCTCCCTGGGGGGGGGGCGAGTTTGCTGGGGGCCGCAGGGAGGCATGTTGGCAGGTTTTACACCCGCTGCTTCAGCCGGGTCTTGTTCCCCTGGATGGGAGCGAGCTTGCTCCTGATGAGCAGGTCGGAGAAGCTGGGGGTTGTTTGAAAGCCAAAGGAAGAGGTGTAAACCTGCAAACTCAGCTTGGCTGCAGCCATTATCGACCCCTCAAGGGGAACCATCCCGACCCATCTGCTAGCGTTTGTCTAGTTATTTATTTATTTACATGTTTATCCTGCCCTTTCCTAAAAGAAAAGGCTCGGGGCTTTAGGAACCGGATCCCTTTGAAATGCCAAGATGTCTTTGCAGCTCACCGCCCCTCCGCCCCCTGACCCCCCCAGTCCTAGGCTGGTGCTGCCCTGACTACCCGGCTGGCGCCCTCTGAGACGAGATAGGCCGGCCCAAAAGCCTCATCCAGCCAGGTCTCCGTAATGAATCTTATTTGGATCGTTATCCGGAAATGCAAATCTCTTCCACGAATCCCAACCCGCCCCGCCCCTGCTTCAACTCGAAAGGCAAGATTTGTTTGGAGTTGCTCTGGGTGAGGCCACACGACCAGCAGCCGCCGGATCCCCACACGGCCTCGTGGTAGGCAGTCACCGCCGCCACCACACTGCGGGGGCCGCCCAGGTGGTTACGGGGCAGCTGGGCGGGCCGGCCCCTGTCGGAGCCACTGCCACAACCAGGGCAGCCTTCTCCGCCAGCTGCAGAAGTGCACGCCCAGCCCTGCCCCATCTCCCACCCCCAGCTGGACCTAAACCCCACCCCCAGCCGGCCATAACGTGGCGGCGTTTGACAGGCGCCAGCCCCCGTCACTCACAGCCCCGCCACGGAGCTCTCCGCGCGGCAGGCCGAAGGGATAAGGCTGCTCCGCGACGCAGCCTTGGGATTTTTCCCAGGATGCATTGTGTGGCCGGCAGCTGTTGCCCCCCCCCCCAGGGAACATCTGGTGGGCACTGTCCACACAATTCCCACATCACGTAGCCCGGCTGGCTACCCAAGGCCTCCCCTCCCTGTCTTATGTGGCCTCATCCATAGTCTCTATCAGTTACATCTAGGCCAACACAGTGACCATCTCTCTCTTTCCGTCCATCTTAGGTGACTAAGCAGGTTTCTGAAATCCAATCCGGAAAGCAGCGTCCGGAGTTCTACGGCTCACTGTGCAAGAAACTCATCCTGAAGACGAGGGAGGGGGGAGGTGCAGCCATCTCTGTTTCCCAGGTACCCATCATCATCATCATCACACTGGGTGTTTGTACACACACATTTCTCCTGCATGTTTGCTGTCTGTGTGTCTAAATCATTCACCCAGATCTTAAACATTCAGTTCTTTGAACTTCTGCGTAGCACTTCTCCCAGAACATTTGTGTGTAAAAAGTTCTCCTGGTAAACTGCTTTGCTCCAGGCAGCTGCGGTCACTTGGTTTCCATGGCAACCCTTCACGTCTACAGCTGCGGCTACTTTAGGCTGCCTCAGGGCAGTGTGCGTGTGAAGAATGCCTCCAGGCACTGCCTCAGGGCAGTGTGTGTGGAACAGTGCGTGTGGAACTTTAACATGTGTGTAAAAATGCCCAGTGTTAGATTGTGCTCAGAGTGCAGCAAATCAAATAAACATAAAAGATAACACAACTCTACGTTACTGCTGGTTTCTAAGCTGAAATCCTATCTACGCAGTAGCGCGTTGCTGTTTCAAAGTTCCTTTTTCTCTCAGCTCTGATGCTGCTGGGCGTTAGCTTCTTGCTTGTTTGCAGTTTAAAGACATTTCTCAAAGAAGAAGAAGAAGAAGAAGAAGAAGAAACACTTTTTTGGGAAGGTCCTTAAACAGGCTTCCGCCGGCTCTTCTCGAATTGGCAGGCGTGTGGCTGTGCCGCTCTGCACGGAAGCCACGGCTGCTATAGTGACACCTTCTCGTTGCAATTCTTAACACCTGTTGTAGGGCTGCCACCTAGGCAGATTGGTAGGATCTCTTAGGCCGTTTTCAGACGTGCAGCGGGGATCAGGCGCGGGAGCGGCGAAACAGCTGCGGCGCTGTTCTAGACGAACCGGAAGCGGAAGTTGTGCGCGTGATCCGGGGCCGCGCATTCTTTGCCGACCGCGATCGAACCGGCCTGCTTTCTCTGGGGTGACATACGCGGCCGGAAAAGAATGCGCGGCCCTGGATCACGCGCACCACTTCCGCTTCCGGTTCGTCTAAAACAGCGCCGCGGCTGTTTCGCCGCTCCCGCGCCTGATCCAAGTGCACGTCTAAAAGCGGCCTTAGTCGCAGGGCTTGCATTGGCCTGGATTTTTCATAAGTGTTCCTTAAAAATGTGCCTAGGCGGCGAGCGCCCCTAGCCTCTTGGCTTGGGTTAACTGTCTCTGGCTGGCTGGCTGCCTTTCAGGCTTGTTTTTAGGATTTATCCTTCTTACTTAGCTCCCAATGTATTTTGTTCTCATTCCCTAAGTTTTTCATACAATCTTTCATATCATGGTTGCATTCCTTTCTCAACCTTGAATAGTTTGACACCAAACATGGATATACAATACTAATATAGTAGTGATCTGAGAACATACGTGTTACAAGCATGTTGCTTTCATGATCATTATCACAACCGCCACCGCCGCCACCACTGTGCCCCTCAATCCTGACTCACAACCCCCGCTATCCCAGCCGTAGACTCCACTCCTCACCCACAGGCCTCCCAATCCTGACCCACCCTGGCTCCCGTGATACACATGGTGAACTTCAGTCCCCGCCCAGAGCCCCCGCTATCTCATCCCTGACCCCCCCATACACACGGTGCCCCTCAATCTGCTACCCCAGCCATGGGCTCCCCCCAAGCTCTGCTGCCGCTGCCCCTCGGCTCCCCTGGCACTAAATGCCGGTAAATCAATCCACGGTAATATCTCGTATGCCAGTTTGGCAGGGAAGCTCCACAGTTACCGGATAGTGACTGAACAACCACCAAGCAGGTCGTTAACCGCAGATCCTTTTTCTCTCTCTGCTTTAGGACTCGTCGTGCACGATTCTGTAGCTGCAACGTATGAATTATGATTCACGATGACACTGTGGAGATTATTGTGGAGACATGCATGTCGTGACAAGCAGCATTTCTCTATGGATGGGTGGGTGGGAGAGCACTCTGTGTGATACCAGCCTATTGCGTCTGAGACAGAAACACAGGATCCCAGAGCTGGAAGGGAACTTGAGGGTCCTACTCACTGGCCTCCCCGGTCTCCCCTTTCTCCCCTCATCTCTGTCCAAAACTCTGCTGCCAGGATCATCTACCTCGCCCGTCACTTCGACCATGTGCAGCCCCTCCTCTCTTCGCTTCACTGGCTTCCCCTTCCTGAACGAATCCTGCACAAGCTCCTAGTCTTCACCTATAAAGCTCTTCACAACCTTGCTCCCCCCTACCTCTCTGCACTTATCGCCCTCCATACTCCAGCCCGTGCACTTCGCTCCTCCTCTGTCCCTTCTCTCACCCTTCCACGCCTTCCCTGCTCCCCTAAGCGCCTTCGTCCCTTCTCACTTGCTGCCCCCCATGCCTGGAACTCCCTCCCTGTCCACATCCGCCTTGCCCCCTCCCTTCATACCTTCAAATCTCTCCTTAAAACTCACCTCTTTCGCTCTGCTCTGTCTGACTCTTTATCCTGCTGAGCCACTATTCCTATACCTACGATCGGTTTACCCTTATCCTTGCAACATGGACCTGCCTGCTGTCATTCTCATCGTAACCAAGCCAAGTACGTGCACTTGAGACCTCGCATCTTCATGAATGTTAGACCCCTTGTCTCTCCCTCTGTTCCCCTTCCTAAGTCTCTCCCCCAGCTCCTGTCTCTCAGATTGTAAGCCCTAGGGGCAGGGACCGTGTCTATTTTATTACTTTGTAAAGTGCCAGGTACACTGCTGGTGCTATATAAATGTTTGTTAATAATAATAATAATAAATAATCATCTAGTCGAACCCCCTGCTTGGCGGCAGGATTGACGACAGCTACAATATCCCCGGCAGGGGGCCGTCCGGTCCGGCCTCTTTTTGAAGACTTCTGTAGGTAGCTCTGATCTTTAGGAAGTTTTTCCTGATATTAACTGACAACCCCCCTCATGTAACTTGAACCCCTGGTTTCTAGACCTGCCCTCTCGGTAACCCGGCAGAATGGCCCCTTGTCATCTTTAGTGACAGCCCTTTGAATATTTGAAGATGGCGGCTATCATGCCTCCCTTTAATCTTCTCTGCACTAGGTTAAACATACCCAGTTCCTTTCCTCATAGGATTTGCTTTTCAAATCCTTCATCATTATTATTATTATTAACAATAACAAACATTTATATAGCGCCAGCAGTGTACCTGGCAGTTTGCAAAGTAATAAAATAGACACGGTCCCTGCCCCTAGGGCTTACAATCTCATCATTCTTTTCAACCTCTTCTGAACCTGCTCCAAATTGTCAATGTCCATCTTGAAACGAGATGCCTGAAACTGGACCCAGTACGGCAGTAGAGTGGAATTTGCCAGTGTGGTGTAGTGGCTAAGGTGCAGGATTTGGACCTGGGAGACCAGGGTTCAAATTTCACTCTACTCATGAACTCACCGGGGGGTGGGGGCTTGGGCAAGTCAGAGCCTCTCAGCCTCAGTTCCCCCATCTGTAAAATGGGAGTGTGTGTGTGTGTGTCTGTCTTTTCCTGTGTTCCCCCTCATCCTTGTCCACCTTAGATTGTAAGCCCCCTGGGCAGGGACCTGTCTCTAATAATCTGTGACTGTAAAGTGCTGCGTCCGCCTCGTAATGTTATAGAAATGATGAGGAGTAGAATTATTACTTCTGCCAACTTGGAGACCATGTTTCTGTTAATGCAGCCTAAAACTGCATTGGCTTTTTTTGCAGCTGCGTCCCATGGCTGACTCCTGTCCAGCTTGCAATCAACCACAACCCCTAGATCCTTTTTACGTGTGCTGCTGCTAAGACGGGGATCTTATTCTTGTGCATTTGGTTTTAAATCTCCAGGTCTGGAACTTTACATTTATCTCAGCTGAATTTCATTTTATTTTATTTTATTGGTTTTGTTACAATAGTTTTACCCCGCCTCTCCAGCATCAAGTAGCTCGAGGAGGCTTGCCCGTATACAATTCTAAAAACACACAAAAAACATATAAAACAAATAAATAATCAAACAAGATATCAAATTTCAGCCCAGAGTTCCAGCCTCTCAAGGTTTTTTTGAATTCTAATTTTATCTTCCAAGTTGTTGGCTACCCCTCCCGGCTTCATGTCATCTGCAGACTTGATAGGTGTTCCCTCCAGGCCCCTACTACATCCAAGTCATTCATAAAGATGTTGAATAACACCAAACCCAAGACAGAGTCCTTCAGGACCCCACTTGGTGACTTGACAGCTCCCGCCAGTTTGATAACGAGTCATTGATGATGATCGCTCTTTGATTCAGGTGCTTTAACCAGCCATGAATCCGCCTTGCTGCTGCCCGCACTGTGCAAGCGTGTCAATGACGACCTTGTGGGAAACTTTGCGTGTTAACAAATGAGAGGATCGCCCGCCGGAACGCAGGTTCGGTCTGCACAGCCCCCACTCAAAGGTTTAGCGCGCAGAGCCTAATAAACGCCTAATTTCATGGCATGCGTGCACAGGTTTAGTGTCGTGACCGCTCCGCTAAAAGGGCAGGTGCTCGTCCCTGCCGTGCTTCACCCATCACCCCCTGCTTCTCAGAATCCCGCCCGCTGTCATGACTCCCAGTCGCGGCCACCCATGGGAACAAGAAGTCCTCCCAGCTGTTTCTGGGTGGCTGCTATTCCGAGCCTCCCTCCCTCCCCACGTGGTTCATCCCCTGGGTAAGCCGTAGGCAGGGACCGCGTCTTTCTTATTGTTCTGTAAAGCGCCAGGTACGCAGCTGGCGCTATAAAATGCTTATTAGGGATGGGTGAACGCGGTTCGGAAGTTCGGAGTTTGGACCAAACTTGGTATGTTCGGTCGACCAAACCGAACTTCCGAACTGAACTCGAATTTCAAACTGAACCGAACTGAATTTCCGAACTCCGTTCTCTTCGCCCATCCCTAGTGGCAACACACATCAAAAAAACTGATTCTGAATGGCCGAACTTGGTTCGGAATTCGACCGAACTTGGTCTGTTCGGTCGAATGAACCGAACTTCCGAACCGAACTTGAATTTCCAACCGAACCGAATTTCCGAACTCAAATTTCCAACCGAACCGAACTGAATCAAATTTTCGAACTCGGTTCTGTTTGCCCCTCCCTAATGCTTATAATAATAAAACCATAATATTCCTGCTAGCACTTGGCGGCTGTCACTGGCCTGTTGCCATGCACGTAACACAGAGTTTTAACCAGCAAATTGCCTACTTTGTTGAGTGCCGATAGTGGAAGCAAGTGGAAACAAAAGTAAAAAAGGGAAATCAAAATGGACAGCAGATTTAAAACAAATGAAGGTATTTTTTTCACTCAACGCACCATTAAGTTGCGGAATTTGTTGCCGGAAGATGCGGTCGAGGCCAGTTGCGTCGCTGGGTTTAAGGAAGGGTTGGACAAGTTTCTGGCAGATCGGTCCATTAGCAGCTGTTAGCCGGGTAGGTTTGGGGAATGTAACCTCTGATTGTCAGGAGCTGGGAGTGACCAGCAGGGAACGGATTGCCCCGTGGTGAACCTCTTCCCTGTAACTAAGTGAAGCCCGTGCACCTGCATCTTCTCACACGCATGAATGTCTGCTTGTCTCTCCTGATGTTCGCCTCTCCCTCATCTCCCCCTCGTCTCTTACACTGTAAGCCCCTTAGGAGTAGGGGCCTGTCTGTAACTACTGACTGTACAGGGCTGGTGTAATAATAATAATAATAAATAATAAATTGCGTCTGAGATTGGCCACTGTCGGAGACAGGATACTGGGCTCGATGGACCATTGGTCTGACCCAGTCTGGCACTGCTTATGTTCTTATTTTCTTCTCAGCAGTGCTACTGCCCAGACAGTTACCTGCCCGCACCCCACTTCAGCATTTGTGAATATGCATTTCCTTATCTCTGTGTCATGCTTTACATTTATCTTGATTGAAGTTTATCTTGTGTTTTCCCAGCCCAATTTTCCAATTGAGCTCCATTCCTTTGCCTTCTAATTCTGTCCTCCAGAGAGTTTGCAACCCCTCCCAGTTTTCAGTCATCTGCAAATCTGATCAGTGCCCTCGCCACTCCTTTGTCCATTTGTTTAACTGACTGAGTCATCTAGTTCACAGAAATCAGAATGGACTGAACCCATTAAACAGTGTGAGCTAACAAGAGGTCAGCGTTGTTAAGAGGATGGAACAGCCCCTGTGAAACACAAGAGTTCATAATTGTGCAAATTCCAAGCAACGTGTCCCAGAAATCAACACTTGAATCTGATGCACACATTTTAAAAGCCTGATTGTGGTTGGATGCTGGCCAGGGACAAGTCCTGGCAGGATTAGCTCCTGCACTAGCCAGCACCCTACTCAGGAGCATGTCAAGAGGCATTAACCCAATGAAGTGCAATCAGGACAGATCAGGAGGAGGAGACTCTGGAAAGGGAAGGACAGGAGTCTCTCAAGGCATCAGGTCAGAGCCCAGGATGGGTTGTGACAGGATCCAGGTTGGGGAGGAATTGGATAAGAGCCAAATCGGAATCTGTAAATGTAGTTTGGGACAAGCCAGAAGGTCTGTCCGAACTGGGGCTAGACCGGGGCTGAGCAGGAACAAGGAGCCAGGATCGGGGGCAGGCCGGCCGGGGACAGAGCAGGTAGACAAGCAAGCTCAGGGACAAGGTGACGGAGAGACTGGAAGCAGGAACTGGGGAGTCGGTTCAAAGCAGCAAGGAACAGAGCCTGTGTGTTGCTGACTTCCTGTTCCTGTCAGCTGGCTTTTACATGAGTACCAGCCAATCGGAAGCTCTGCAGGATTCCCACAAGTACCAGCCAATCAGAAGGTCTTCAGGATTCCCACACGTACCAGCCAATCGAGCTCTGCAGGATTCCCATGAGTACCAGCCAATCGGAAGCACTGCAGGATTCCCACGAGTACCAGCCAATCAGAAGCTCTGCAGGATTCCCACAAGTACCAGCCAATCGGAAGCGCAGCGATTCCCACAAGTACCAGCCAATTGGAAGCACTGCAGGATTGGCTCTTGCTAGCTCAAGCCAATGATGTGAAGGAAGACTTGGAAGGAGGCAGGAGCGCTGGCAAGTGGCAGCAGGACTCCTTGCTGCTGCTGGCTGCTGCAGGGCTGGGGGGGAAGGGAAGCAGAGGGAGGTGCTGCTATCATTCTGAAAGCAGGTACATGGGGGGGGGGGCTTTGGTCCCTGCCCCACCCTGACACTCTGTCCCCACTCCCCCAGCTGGAGTGTTAGGGAGGTGGGCACGCCGCAAGCATCAGCCGGCCTTGGCACTTGGTGCATTCTCCACTCCCTCCCTCCCTCGCTCCTGGCAGGGCCCAGCCAGACCTAGAGCTGGGCCAGGGGGGCAGAGAAAAGGACCAGCCCTGTGACATCATGTCAAAGGGGGAGGGTTATGTCCCAAAAGGGGGCGGAGCAGCCCCTTTGCCCCGCCTCCTGCCAGAGCATGTTGCCAGTCGTACCTGTGGGCAGCCGGGAATCCCATCAGGGGGCTAGAACCAAGAGCCTCCGCCTCGCGCAGGCAAGGATGAGAGACCCCCTGCTCCACCGCCCAAAGGTAGCGCAGTGGAACCGGCTGCTGCCCCAAGGATCTCAAAGGGGCTGGTTCTAATCCAGGGCCCAGACATTCTGGGGGTGGGGTGGGCAAAATCCTACAGGAACGGAGACCTGTAGCAGAAGCTGAGTTTACATTAAATACTGTAAATCCATGGGTACCGCGGGGGGAATGTGCCCAGCAGCCCTCTCTACGTAGCGTGCCAACCAATGGAGCCGATCCTGCAGGGACTCACCCACCCCAAGGGGCAAGCCTAGTTACACCAATTCCTTGCAGCGTGGCGTCCTTGGCAAACAGCCGTCTGGAGAGGAGGCGGCAGGGATGTCCTCGCAAAGAGCCCACGGGTGGGGAGGTTGTTAGCTTGGGGAGGGTGAATGGGAAATGGGTCTGACTCAGCGGGATCACTGGGCTTGTTTTTAGAAGTGTCGCGGTGCCGGCGGATTTAAATCACCTGCTTTTAGAAAAGTCGCTCAGGTGACATTTAGACGCGCCGTCACCACTGCAAACCGCGGCTTGCGTGTTCTTGTGAGACAGCATTGATACAACATCAATATCGGGGTTTTCACCAATGCGGTTTCCAAACAGGGACTCCCCATTTCTGCTGGGCCAGGCCTGGTTGCAGCGCTGGAGACTGCAGTTCTGAGACAGCAGCAGCCCTTGCAAGTGGAGAGGACTGACTCCAGGCTCCCCAAGTAGGCAGCTAAGCTGAGAGTCAGAGAGCGGCCCAGCTCCAAGCTGGAGACGTGCTGCAGTTTGGGGGGGGGGTCCAGTTAGACACCGTGGCTCTTTGCTTTTTTAGGAAATGTTGGTTCACTCAAAACCTGAATACACAGCCCTCCTCGTATTCTTCTTTCAAATATGGAAGCTGGCAAGGGCCTTTTCTGGTTTATTTGTATTTTATCAAATCGAAACCCAAATGCACATGCCTACCTATAACTGCAGCACTTGGCAATTCCCCTGAGCGCCAGGAGGGGGCAGCACAGGCTTCCCCATCACCAGGGCTGAAGCTCTCACTGGAACACAAAAGAGGCCTTGGAAATCCTTCTCTTACTAGGATAGAAGGGCAGGGAAAAAGCAGCTGAATTGAAATTTGCTCTGGGACAAACGTTCAGCCAGTTTGCCGCATGTTTAAGAATACGAGTCACAGACACACGTTGCATGCCTGCGTCTGCGGGGGGTAAGAGAGAATGGGGGTTCGTTTGTAGCCTGCCCCCAAGCTCAGAGCATCCCAAAAAACAACCATCATTTTTGTTCTTAATATACATTAAAATACACTCAGTAAAACAATCATTGCAAGGGACTTCGTGTCACTAAAGTACCAATATGAATCTCGAGAAATTGGTTTCAAAACTTAGGATGCCGGGGCCTGGTTGTGGGGCGGAGCCAGCGCCCAGGATGTACTGAGCCCCCCAAATTGTTTCAGCTGGCCTGGCCGTAAATGCGTTAGAGGTGCATTTTACCTGCCGGCTATCAGCTGACCTCCATGCGGGCGGCGGAGTGAATCCATTTCACTGCTCCCCCTTAGATTACTGCGCCCCAAGGGTTTTTTTAATTGGGTCTAAGGCTGTTTTTAGACAAGCGCCACACACTTGTGCCTAAAAATCACGCACCTGTGAGAAAGAGTGCAGGGGCCGGGGTTTAGACGTGCAGGGATGCACCTTATAGCGCTCACACAATTTTTTTAAAGGCACCAATTAAAGACATCAATGATCAAGGTCTCGTGTCTCCCCTCAATCTTCTCTTAACTAGGCAAAACATACCCAGTTCCATCAACTTTGCCTCATCAGACTTGCTTTCCAGACACTTTATCATCATCTTTGTTGCCCTTCTCTGAACCCGATGATCGAGCTCTTTAATGTGCGAGCATTATAAGGTGCATCCCCGCCCGTCTAAACCCCGCCCGTGCTCTTTTTCACAGACGTGTGATTTTTAGACACGGCGCTCCTCTAAAAACGCCCTAAGATATAAATGGAAGAATGGCTGACCTGTGCAATTGGGTGCCTGAAATCTCCTTCCCTGGGTGTTTTCAGGAATCGGCAGAGTGGGGGCCTCTCGGCAATGCTGTCGGTAAAGGGTGAGGGGGGCGGAGAATGTGACCCACAGCTGGTCTTTTATCTGGCCCCTTTCCAGATCTTGAATTTGACCTGGGGATCCAGCCCCCGCCTTCAAGCGCTGAATGAGGGAGCTCATGACTCGGAAGGGAGCAGAGATGAGGCCGTGCGGCCGTTCCCCCGCTGGGGGTGTGGCTGTACAAGATGGCGGCCCCCATCTTTAGGGCACAGATCAAACATGTGCCTGAGTGGGCTGGTTCCCACCCCCGGGGAGGTGGGGGGCAATAAACGTGTGGGCTGTGGCAGCAGCAGTGGGTCTACATCAGGCGGCCCAGAAATAGACATGATGGGGAGTCTCTGACCATAGCGGGTGGGGGCCCCCCTCGTGTCAGTTCTCCCCCACGCATTCAAGGACAGGGAGTGGATCTAGGGCACAGATACAGGAGATGGTCTTCCCCTTCCTTCCCCGACCAGGTGGCCACTGACACCTCCTCAGAATACAGGACATGGGGGGGGAGGCTGGGGGTGGGGGTTACACTTTACCAGGGCCCGGAGATCCAGGGGTCCCCGACCATCATGGTGTTCATTTCGGAAATGTAGAAAACGTAATTTCAGAAATAAAATAGAAAATTTTCTTTCGTGACTCCTGAGATTGTCCGTCTGGGATGGGATCGTGGTACGTGGGAGGGGCCCTGTGTTACACATTTGGACTGGGACCAAAGAAATGATGCTTGGGCCCTGGGGGGAGGAAGAGCGCAGCCGGCTCAGGGTGGGGAAATACAGGACAAAAACACGTAAATCAAGGACGACGGACAAGCCCTTCCAAAAACAGGCGTGTCCTCCTGGATAAGCCAGGCCTAGTGGCTGCCCTATTCCCCAATCCTGAGCGAACCAGTGTCTGCAGGGACAGAAGATCTGGTGGGTGCGCGGGCTCGTCTGAGGCTGGGGCCCTGGAGCTCCGCCGATATCCACTGGACTGAGGTTTCTCTGTCAAGAGAAGGGTGTCCTCCCTGAGCTCTGTGGTAGGGACGCACGTATGACCAAACATATCCCCCAAAGCAACAGAATTGTGAAACGCATTCCAGACTCATAAAATTCCTCCCGACGTGATGGGATTTCCTGTCTATTGGAGAATGGCCGATTTCGATTCATCGCGAGGTGCAGTAATCGGACGACTCAAGTTGTGGCAGCCCATCTGGGAAGCAGCAAGGCCAAGAGATTAGCCCAGGGCGGTCCGCATTTCGAATTGAGACTCAGGCTGCTGAACCAACCTCCCTCCAGCCTCAAAAGCGTGACAACAAAGCAACGGCTGTCAGAATGCCACCCTCCTTGGAGCGCCGGCCTTTTCAGACTGGCTTTAACGATGCTTGTAAACTCAAACGGTCAGTCCCTCGCTTACCCTCCAGTGTTCCAAAATCCAACGCCTCGAGGCCCCGGGAGGAAAATCCACCCAGCTCCGACCTTTCTTTGCTTTGGTCTCCTTCTCACAGCTTTCGTGGGTTCAAAAATCACAAGTCAGGCGGCCCCTACAACCCATGAGATGGGTTTTAAAATCAAGAGATTTAAAAACAATAAACAGAAGGAGTTTTGCCTTCTGGTATCTTATTTATTTATATTTATTTTAGGACTTTACAGGTTTCATATATATTTAATGAAAGTTGAAATCCTCATGATTTTATCCTGAGTCTAATTTTCAAACTTCAAAGAGAAAAAGCCGTCCCCTGGCCAGGCCTTAGCCAAAGGGGATTGTCACTCCCAGGAATTTCACTCCTCCTCTGCCACACCACCCTCCTCTGCCCCAGCATTGCCTCTTCCCAAAACTGCCTTCACAAAATGGGTATATTATATTATTAATTATGATGATGATGATGATGATTTATTAAGTATTTATATAGCGCAAGCAATGCACCTGGCACTTAGCAACTGTTCTGGTACCAAATCGAACCAAAAATTTTAAGTACTTTGTGGTACCTGAACCAGTTTTTGATCAGATACTCGAAATTCCAAAATGTCATAATACTGACAAACAGGTATACTGAAATACCAATTTCATCCCATATTCTGGGAATTTTTTAGGTATTATTTTGGGGGTTTAGGTGATTTGGGGTACCTGAAAAACTGGTACCAGACATTTCAATTTTTCAAGTACGTAAAGGATATTCCCAGGTTCTAATACCCAAATTGGTATCCCGAAAATACAGGTAATTACCTGTGTTTACCAAATCCGGTACCTGCTTCACCTTTAGTTCCCCTTCTGCCAGGCTGCTGACTATGCCTGGACTTCCCTCCCAAACACACACGCCCTGCTCCCGCCTGCCCAACCGTCAAATCTCCCCTGAAAACCTCCCTTTCCCATTGGGCCTCCCCGACACACAGCCCCCCCACCCCACCCTACACACACCCACAGTGGGATCTCAGAGAATGTGGAGCCTGCTGTGCGGGCGAATGTGAGCTACTGTGCGCCCAGCTGTCTGCGTCCCACCCATCAGGTTGTGTGCAGCGCCTTTGCGCATCCAAGTCGGCTAGTACCATAGAGTTGTGGACTCCTAGAGTGTCGGAGGAGCATCCACTTCCTGCCCCTCTCTCTGCAAGCAAACAAGCACAGGAAGGCAAGGTCGGGGGCTGCCTGTTGATGAGGCTGGTCACGCCAAACATGTGAATGTGGGGCTGCGCAGATTGAACCCGCCCTGCAGTGGGTGATGGTCTCATTTGTAAACACCCTAAGCTCGGCGCTTGGCCCTGGGATTTCTCACCTGTATGAATGTCTCCCTGCCGTCTCTCCCTCTATCCCCCTCTCTTGTCTCTCCCAGATTGGAAGCTCCTTGGGGGCAGGGACCCGTCTCTAACCACTTGCTGGTGCTGTATTAAATAATAACAATAATTCTCATCACGATGTCCCCATGAATTTATCCCCGAGCCAGAGCTTGGAAAGGCTTTAATCCTGCAGTGTGGGCGGAACTGAGCATTTCCATCCCTTGCACACCCTGGAGTGATAACGCTTGTGTGACAGCCTCAGGGGCCCGGATGACACGGGAGATGTGTCTGCTATAAACACACACAGATTACACTTGCATTGATAGGACACAAGGGCAGACAGATGCCAGTGTTCCAGGAGTTAACACATGTTATCTCCCCTTCTTCCCACAGGGATTATAAAAAGCCCATCCCAGTTCTTGGAAACTGAAGGCAGAGAGGGGGAGAGATAACAAGCTGGACACTGAAGCCAACCAGGCAGACTGCTTGGAGCAGATGGGCACATGCTTTGGGGTGGGGGGCAGAGATGGAGGGGAGGGGGCTGGGCAGAATGAGGGGGCTGGACGGGGAGACAGGAGGCCAGAGTTCCTGTCCGAGCTCTACCAGGGACAGTGGGGCGGCTAGTTTTAGGAATCCCGGGTTTCCCTCCCACCCCATAAATTAATCCTTTGTGAAGGGCTTTTGTGAGAGGAAGAGCTGAGGGGAGGAAGGCTATGGCACTGGTCTGGGAATCAATTTCACAGTGCAGGGCCCCTCCCCCTCTAGGGTTGCCACCTATGCACGTCTTTAAAAAACACATGAAAAATACATTTTGCAGGGCCTGCATTGGCGCCAGAGCCTAGACGCCAGTGCAGGGCCCTGCAACATGTATTTTTCATAAGTGTTCCTTAAAAATGTGCCTAGGTGGCTCCCCCTCCCCCTCTCTCTCTCAGTGAGACCCCAAACACGACCACCTCTAGAGCCCCATAGAGGGGACCCCTGAAGGGGTGGGGTCACCAGGGGCCCCCGCACTTTACCTTCACCCTGTCTTCCACAGACAGCCAGAGCTGTGCGTCTCATAGGATCCTAGAGCAGGATGAGGCCGTGAGAGCCATCGGGTCCAGCCCCCTGCTCGGGGCAGGATCTGTCAGACCTAAAGCAGCCCAGACACAGGCTCCTCCAGCCTCTTCTTACAAACCCCCAGCGATGGAGACTCCGCTGTTTCTCTCGGCGGCAGCCCGTTGCACGGCCCGGCCCGAACCCTTTATCGGCCTTGCTGCTCTCCTCTGCCCCCTCGCCAACTTTTCTAGGTCCCTCCTTAAAATGGGGTGGCCCCAAGCTGAGCACCGGCCTCCAGCTCGGGCCTGTAACCACAGCTGAGCAGAGCAGCACAATGACTCCCAGGGTCTGGCACGCCAGGCTCCTGTCGATGCAAATGACATTAGCCTTCGTTGCTGCAGCATCACATTGCTGACTCATCTCCATATGCAACTCGTAAAGGGGTATGGGGGGGAAAAAACACACACCCATTTTGGGGGATGCTCTACAGCACCTATGCTCATGTCCAGTCTGCAATCAAACTTCTAGCCCCCCACCCCCACCCCAAATTTCTCTTCTCTGTGGCCTATGAGCTCTCTCCCCCTCCACACTGCTGGCACGAGGCTGCAGAAACAGGGACTTGTGGGAAGCGGGAAATGAGTCTCACTCCGGAATTCTGAAAGTCAGTAGTTAGTTATCAACATTTGGAAACGTTAAATGAAATTATTGCGAAAAAAAACACCAAATCATGGCATTTCACCCTCCAAAAGGCAATGGAATTTCAAAGGCGGGTTTTGAAACTCTGAGCCTTTTCTTAGGAACCGTTGGCTCTAGTTTGGTGCCCGAGAGCTGGCTTGTGGGGGGAGCACACCCCAGCCCTGCCCACTCCCTGAAAGATGTTCCATGCCACCAGCGAGAGCTGGGATCACCACAGAGGCAGGACTCAACATGACTGTCTCTGGACAGCTGGCACCCGGGCTGCACAAAGCAAGGGAGGGGGAGCTGGGGGAGGGGGATGCCTTGGCTGCTGACAATCGCCCCTAAAAAGCATCCTTAATCAGGCCTCTGTCATGGCTCCCGCTCCAGGGAGCACCTGCCCGCCTGTTTGCTTTAAACCGGCAGCTGATTAACTGTCCATGGGATTTCCCCAGTCCTGCTCACTCTCTTCCTTCCCTCACATAATAACAGGGGGACTCGGGAGAAGGGCTCTGTGCTGAGCTGTACAGTGGGGCCCCTCACCCAGAGCCCCAAAGCATGGCCCGCGAGCCACACGCCACTTACTTGGGAGGAGACCCACTGAAGTGCATCACCTCTGGCCACACAGACTCCCTGAAACTGATCCTGCTTTCTCCAAAGTCAGTCCCAGTCTGTGGGGATTATTAATGAATTTGCTTCAGACAGCAGAGGGGCAACGCCAGAACCCAGGAGTTTTCCCACCCTCGCCTCCTTTCCATCAATTATCTAATGCCCCCATCACCCCGGCAGCTCCCAGTCATTAGCACCCAATGGGATGGGATCGGCGGGAGTTGAATTTAGCAGGCCGTGAACAACAGTTCAACTTATCAGAACTTCAGCGTAAGCAGATCCTAAACCAGGGGTGAGAAACCTCAGGCCCAGCCGGGACCAAATGTGAGCAGTGGCTAGTTTTGATGTGGTCCCATTCCAGTGCCTGGATCTGGCTCCTGGTTCCTGTTCCCACCCCCAAGCACTGACAGACTGAGCTCAGGGAAAGGGGGCAGAGAGGAGGGCAGGCGCACAGGGAGAAGGGATAGATCGCACTGACAGACTGAGCTCGGGAAGGGGGCAGAGAGGAGGGCAGGGGCACAGGGAGAGGGGACAGACCGCAC
>QEPC01012366.1:968798-979606 GCA_003113815.1 Sphenodon punctatus
GGGAAGCGGGGCTACCAACCCCTCAGTGCCCGAGAAGCAGGCTGTGCGTGTGCGTGTTGTGCACTAGCTGTGTGCCCATGGGGGGTTGTGTAACATGTGGGTTGCATGCGACTACACAATACGGGCACAGATTACACAAGGGGCACACGTGCAGGGGTGTGGCCAGGGTGACCAAAGTCCTTGCGCCCGTCCTGCTCAGGATTTTAGAAACCCCTCTCGGTCGGCTCTTCTCCAAGCTGAAGAGTCCCGGCCTCTCGAAGCTAATATTCCAGACCCGTGATCCTTTGTGTTGCCCTTCTCTGCCCCTTTCCAAGTTCCCCTGGTTCTGAGACGGGGGTGGGGACCGGAACGACACGCTCTCTTCGTTGCACTCTCGAATGACGGACCCAAGTGTGAAAGAATGTCGGTTCTGAACGTTTTGCCGCCGTGCCGCCCTGGTATAACGCAAAGCATCCCTCCCCCTGCACCCCCTTCCTCTCACTAAGCTAGGCTTGCCAGAGATGCAAAATACATGGTGGAGGCCCTGCATCCGTGTCCTGGAAACAAATGTGCATCTATAACAACCCTACTCTAAGCTGCCTGTTTTCCAACTGGCGTCCTGAGTGACTGAGTGGCAGTAAATTCCCAGACCCGCTCCGCACCTGCCTGGGCTGTCTCCCCCGCCGCGACAGCTGGCGAATGTGTAACTAGCACAGATGGTGCTGGGGTGGGGACAACACTTTTTTGTCCCCCTTCAAGAAGGAACATCTGCCTGAATTCCTGCACTCTGGTCGCTGCGCCCCTTTGCAAACGGGGCCTCCTCTAGGATTACCCGCCCGCTGGCTGAAAGGGCTATTCAGTTTCCAGGAGGTGGGGATTGTCGCCTCTGGATTCTCTCTCGGAATTTGCCGAGCTAATTGAGGCTGGGACACAGGTGCCATCTGGCTGCCATTGTCCTTGACACACGTGCTGAATGGGAACCCTTTCCTTGGGCTGCTTTGAATGCGTTTCCCTGGCCCATTGTGCCGCCACGCTCCCCCTCCCCTGGGGACGGAGGGAGGGGGGCAGCTGCTAAGAAGGGGGGGGGGGGATGATGCCCGCCCTTTCTCCCCACGCTGCCAATTTGCATACAGATGGGACGCTGGCCGCGGTTGCTATGGCGATGCCCTCCCCAAGCCGAGTCCTGCACACAAGAGCCCCTTTGATCTGCTTCCTTTCTTGGAGAGCATCCTCAACGCCGCACCCCCCTCCCCGAGCGCCGATTGAATTCCCCCTGCGAATCAGAATTAGGTCAGCGTCGTCCGCGCCCAACAAACTGCCACAGCCTCTTCTCCAAAGCGATTTTAAAGCCCACCCTGCTGTTGAATCCACGCTTCGGGAGGTCCTGGGTGGCGGTGGGGGAGGGTCCTTCTAAGACCCTCCCGGCTCTGGGGGGGGACCAGCCTGCTGTAGCTTTGGTTGACCTTTGATGCTGCTGGGGAAAGGGCAGTGCTAAATTGGGGGGCGTGGGCAGCTCTGGGTTAAGAGGGAACGGGGTTCAGCTGCAGAGAAGCAGAACTTGAGCTGAATATCAGGAACAAGACCAGTGTAATCCAGAGTCGGCGAAGCCTCGGTGAGAAACTCCGAACCGGGGAGACCAGGGTTCAAATCCCATCGTAGGCCGCCATCCACAAACCACTGATTCTCGAGACAGTCTCGAGATGCTCCATCAAAGCCCCGCGGAGCGTCTTGAGAATCCGTGGTTTGTGGCTGGACAGCCCCGTGTCAGGGATGCTGTCGCTGTCCTCACCCTGCATGACCCCCGAGGTCCTTTCCAAAACTCCTGGGCAGCAATGTACTGGGTGCTTCACCGTCGTCAGTTAGAGACAGCTCTCTGCCCCACCGGGCTTACAATCGGAGACTGGGGTGGAAACAGAAGTGACTGCGCTGCAAGCAGACGCTGCTCACCCCGCGTTCCCGTGGTCTGGAAGACACAGGAACAAGCCCCCAGCCAGCCCCCGTGCTGCACCCCGTACCCTGCAGTTACGGGCAGACATAGCAGGCCTGGTTTGGGCTGGGTCACGACTGGTCACACCCCATAGATAGGCTGCTTTGCCCCAGTCGGGCGGAGGCTAGGCCGGACTGTAATCTGGGGGTCAGAGCCTGGGCAACCTCTGACACAGCCCGGGCGGGGAGGGGAGCCTCTGACACAGCTCGGGGGGCAGGGAGGCAGCCTCTGACACAGCCCGGGGGGCGGGGGGGCAGCCTCTGACACAGCCCGGGGGGAGGGGGGGGCAGCCTCTGACACAGCCCGGGGGGAGGGGGGGGCAGCCTCTGACACAGCCCGGGGGGAGGGGGGGGCAGCCTCTGACACAGCCCGGGGGGAGGGGGGGGCAGCCTCTGACACAGCCCGGGGGGAGGGGGGGGCAGCCTCTGACACAGCCCGGGGGGAGGGGGGGGCAGCCTCTGACACAGCCCGGGGGGAGGGGGGGGCAGCCTCTGACACAGCCCGGGGGGAGGGGGGGGCAGCCTCTGACACAGCCCGGGGGGAGGGGGGGGCAGCCTCTGACACAGCCCGGGGGGAGGGGGGGGCAGCCTCTGACACAGCCCGGGGGGAGGGGGGGGCAGCCTCTGACACAGCCCGGGGGGAGGGGGGGGCAGCCTCTGACACAGCCCGGGGGGAGGGGGGGGCAGCCTCTGACACAGCCCGGGGGGAGGGGGGGGCAGCCTCTGACACAGCCCGGGGGGAGGGGGGGGCAGCCTCTGACACAGCCCGGGGGGAGGGGGGGGCAGCCTCTGACACAGCCCGGGGGGAGGGGGGGGCAGCCTCTGACACAGCCCGGGGGGAGGGGGGGGCAGCCTCTGACACAGCCCGGGGGGAGGGGGGGGCAGCCTCTGACACAGCCCGGGGGGAGGGGGGGGCAGCCTCTGACACAGCCCGGGGGGAGGGGGGGGCAGCCTCTGACACAGCCCGGGGGGAGGGGGGGGCAGCCTNCAGAGGAGACCAGAGCTCTAACTGAACGAGGGGAGCAGCCGTGCCCGACTTCCTGCTTCTGCTGGTTTCTGCGGGGGAGAATGTCGGATCTGTAGCATTCTTGCCACGGAGGGGTTGGAGACATCGTTGTGCATGAGAAGGAGGAGAGGATCATTTAGATCAGGGGTGGGGAGCCATTTCCCACCCAGGGTGGTAGAAGCTCTCAGGGCTGCACAGACGTTGAGGGCAGGGTCCAGAGATCCTGGCTCTGTCCGCTCTCCTTGTGCGCCTGCCCTCCTCTCTGCTCCCCCCGAGGTTCCCCATTCCTGGCGTGGTTCTTTGCAAACTCCTTCCTCTAGATGACCCGGCTTGGCTCCTGCTCTGTCCCTGGGACAGTCCTGCCCGGTGAGGTGGATTTTGCCACTAGCCGCAGCAATTCGCGCCCCACTGTCCCCCGCCCCGCTGTGGGGCTGCTTGTTGACTGCTGTCAAGTTATCCGTGGAGCTGGGGGCGGCCGGGCGGCCCCCACACTTGGTCCTTTAGAATCTCTTTGGGCTGCAGCTCCAAGTTCCCCACTCAGAGCCTCCTGGACTGGACCTGGCTGGGGGCTGACACCTCTCCTCTCTGCCTTTTGCAGGAACAGTTTCCCCATCCGAAGAATTAACTCCTTGCCGGTAAGCTGGCTCTGCACGCCTGGTCGTGGTTTGGGGGAGCCGGAGGGGGTGGCTGGAAACCTCCGCTCGGGGAGGCTGGGCCAAATGTGGGGGCTGCAATTCATCCCACTAACTCCAGCCCCGACTCTCTCCTCCTGATAATCCATTAGTTCCCCCACTATTCCCCCGTAGCCCGTCCCACTATCACGCCCTGCCTACCTGGCTGTGGCTCCTCCCCTTCCACACACGGGGGCTGGACGGCACGTGTCAGCTTGCTTCCCACCGCAATGGGGTGTTTTCAGACAAGCACCTCCCCACGCGTTTCCCACTGGTTATCCAGGGGAGGCACTTGTCTGAAACCCCCACTGAGTCTGCAGGACGGAGCTTCTCCCACCCTACAGAGAGGCTCCCGCCGTGACCGGCGGGGAGCTTTGTTTGTGACCATCGATTCTCTTGCAGATGAGACTCCTGGGAGCCAGCCCCGCTCTGAAGGGCCTCTCCAACACCAAGGGCTTCACCACGGACACAGCGAGTGGGAGCGCACTGCAAGCCAAAGAGAACCTGCAGAATGTAAGTCTGGGTTGGGGGGGCCGTTGTTAAACTTCACACACACACCCCCCCATGGAGCGCGGTGCGCCCTGACAGCTCCCGTCCCCTCTTCCGGTCCAGAGCGCCTCTCGACAGGGAACCAGGGAGCAAATCCTGATCTGCAAGGATTGTGCTCCTTGAGTCTCCGGCGAGCAGGCGTCGTTCGGTGGCTGGAGAATATTTTTCTTTTTTTAATTACACTTTTATTCATTCTAATTTGAAAAAAACCTGTGTCTGAATTACAAGCCCACATAAACAGAGGGGAAAAAACCAGAAGAGGGAGTCATATAAGCAGTGCCATTCTGAGACAGACCCATGGTCCATCCAGCCCAGCATCCTGTCTCCGAGAGTGGCCATTCTCGGTCACTTTGGAAAAGTCCCTGATGGAGCGATCCCTTCTCTGCTGTCCCTTCACAGCTCCCAACAGCTCCGGCCTACTTGGCTATGAGCCATTAATGGACCTGTCCTCCAAGAACTTATCCATTCCTTGTTTAAACCCAGCGATGCTACTGGCCGTGACCACATCCTCTGGCAATGAGTTCCACAAGTTAATTGCACCATGAGTGAATAGTACATTCACGAGAATATGCTTAAATCTGCTGCCAGTTAGTTTCCTGGAGTGTCCCCTGATTCCAGCACTATTTGAGAGGGTAAATAACTCTTCCCTGTTTACATGTTCCACACCACTCATGATTGTATAAACTTCTGTCCCCTCTGTCGTCTCTTCTCCTAGCTGACGAGCCCCAACCCATCCAGCCTCCTCGTGCGGGAGCCATTCTAGACCTGGTTCTTTTTGTTGCTCTTCCCTGCACCTTTTCCAGTTCTGCTACAGCATTTTTGAGATGGGGGTGACCAGAACTGCACACACTATTCAAGGTGCGGTCGCACCCTAGATTTAGAGAGTGTTAATTCACACGCAGGCTTCCTTCCTCTGCAGGAGGGCTTTGTTTTCAAGAAGCCCCTGAGACCCAGTAGCCGAATTCCTGGTTTGGAGAGCAGCGAGAGAGACTCATTTGCACCGAGACCGAACTCTGCACCGGATCTCATGGTGAGTGCGCGGGGGACGGTATTGATCCTAGGATCAGTGCTTGTGGGAGGAGCGGGTCTTGCGTCCGGTGGTGCTGACCACCCAGGTGCATTGAAACCCTGCTTATTACATCACCAGAGTTTAGGAAGGCAGATACTGCGACTCTTTGGAGGGCAGAGCTACACTGTCTTCCAAACCCCAGCGTCCAGGCAAGGAGCTCCGTAGCAAACATTTTGGGTAGTTGAACCCTAAGATGGGGCAGTCCAAAGATTCCCCTCGGCTACAGCTGCCTTGACTTGCTAGCCGAGTGTTCCCTCTGGAGATTATTATTAAGCATTTATATAGAACGAGCAGTGTACCTGGTGCTTTACAGTTATTATCAGAGACAGGTCCCTGCCCCAGTGGACTTACAATCTAAGATGGAGAAGGGTGAGGGAAACACAGGGAGACACAGACACACGATGGTAACTGGGAAACGGGCAGAAAGGTTGTGACTTGCTCAAGGCCACCCCATGAGTCCATGGCTGGGGTGGGATTGGAGCCTTGGCTCCCCAGCTCCAAGTCCGGTACCTTATCCGCTGCACCACACTGCCCTCCCCCCCAGCATGGGGAGTAGTGCATGGGTCTCCACAGCTGCTCCGGGTTCATCTCCATGGGGCGCTCGCTCGTTAACAACAGAGCGGAAGCGTTAATGATTAAGCCCCAGTTCCTCCGTTCTGTTTATCCATTTAGATTTTTTTGGCCACCCTTCCCCTGAGGCACAGGCTGGTTTACTTCCTAGAATCTAGATAAACAAATATACATAAAATAAGCCCCATCAAAGTATAAGCTATATAAAAGTCTCATTAAAACCATTCTGCAAACCCTATCCCCTCTTGCTAAATGCCTGGCCAGATAGGTCTTGCATTGACTCCAGAAGCGTCTCTCCTCCGCAGCAGGTTGTGGTGATGTCCCTTGTGAGCAGGTTGGCATCCAGAGCAGCTACTGAACCTGGCTTTCTGTTTCCCCCCCCCCCCCCCCCCCCCGTGCTATTTGCATCCACCCTCTCAGTTTTACACCCCCGAGAAGGAAAACATGGCACCGGAAACCAACAGCCCCATCTCCCTGCGCCGCTGCTCCCTCACCTCCTTCGTGGCTGATGAAGAAGAAGATGGGTTTATGGAAATCCTGGATGAGGAAGAGATGAAGGTACGGTCCAGGCCTGGTGTTTTTAAAGGCTGTACAGAGAGAGAGAAAGAGGTGGGCTCTGCAGCTTGGGGACGGGGGGTAAGATCCCTAGGACAGACTGTCTGCCCTTTGCCAGAAGCTCTTCTCTGGCTTAGCCTTGTCTCTTCTAGATAGCCACAAGCTTCCTGCTCTGTCTCTGACTGATCCACCACTTCCAATCTGGGTCTGATGAAACAGAGACCTGCTACAGTTCGGTCCCCATTTCATCAGGGATCCAGATCGGCTGTTCTGGCTTCCAGACCGGTGCACCGTGATCTGCCGTGGCTGGAAATCAGAGACAGGTCTCCGTGCCCTGTTCCAAAACAGCGGAGAATCTCCGCGGAAAAGAAAGGGCTGATCCGTTCCAGCCTGACACTGCGAGCTCAGACGGGCCGGAAACCGTCTAGGGGCGACGTGCGGTGCCTCCCCTGAACTGGGACTCGGAGTGCCTCGTGCCCCCAGCCGTAGCCTCCTCTGAAAGGGGGTCTGCGCGCTTTGAAGTAGTAGCCCCTGAACTTCCTTTAGCCCCTGCTTTTGGGGTTTAAAGCCAAGCTTTCACCTTGGAGGGGGGTGAACTCTTCGTTTGGGAGAAGGAACTCCCCAAATTAATGGGGCGAGGAGGGGGATCTTGTGCCCTGGGATAGGGTGTTCTATAAATTAACGCCTACACAATGCAGTGAACTCCTGGGCTAGGCTCCCCCTGGGTAATGGCTGTGGCTGTGTGGACATAGCCTGACATCCCTTGGATGAAGGGAGTGTTTCTTCCCTGAAGCTCCTGTAGCCTGTTGTCATCTTCAACCGCTGGAACTCCTTGAAGGAGCATGGCCAGCTGAACCCTCCTCAGCCTCCCTGCTCCTTTAGCCTGGCCCATCTCGCTGAGGGGGCCTTGCGTCTCCTGTGGATTTGGGGGCCTGCCCAACCCAGGTTCCTTGCCTCAAGCCGCCAAGGGCCCCACATCTAGCCCTGGTTCAATGTCTGGCATCGTGGCCAAGACATCGGCCTCTAAACCCCCTGCCCCGTGGCGGGATCTCCTTTAGACAGCATCTCTGACAGATGCCTGGCTTGTCTTGAAAACCTCCAGGGAAGGAGATTCGACAGCCTCCCTCGATTCCAGAACAGGGCCTCTCTTGTGGCTGGTGTCCCTCGCAGCCAAGTCCTGCTTCATGTCCGTGGGGTGGGGTGGACACCCATCATCTGGCACTTCAAGGACTGATCGCCCCTGACAGTCTCTCATCCTCCTTGGAGGAGCAGCGTGAATCCTGGCCTCCCTGTTCCTCTGAGGGGGTCTTGCGTCTCCTCTGGATTTGGAGGCGCTAGGGCTTCCCCACGAGTCATTTGGTCTCTCTTCTCCCTCCGCCAGAGTGACGGCAGTGTTCCTTCGGGGATGGAAAGCTTGCTGACGGCACCGCTGGTGAGAAAGGAGGACGAGGCGGATCTGGTACGTGGGGGGGAAGGGGCAAAGCGACATCTCTTGAACCCGGACTCTCCTCTGGGGGAAGATGCCAGGCATACCGCCTGAGATTCCAGTCCCCTCCCTGTAGAGCATTATGGGCACAAGTCTCTCTCATGCTGCTCTCTAGGGGAGGCGTGGGGGTCCTTCATGGTCCGCCTGGTCCCATCCTCCTTATGCCGGTGGTGGACCGCTGAACTACCGGGAAGAGGCCACTTGGGCCGTGACTCTGTGGGGAGAGGGGTCCTTCCTTTGTGAGAAAAGAGAGCGGCCCAGATAAAATGGTGACCGATAGCTGGACTGAGCAGGATGCAAGCAGCCCAGGAGATGGGAGGCGAGGAGAGAGATGGAAGATGAGTGAACAGAGCATAGCTAGGGGTTCCTGGAGATGACCGAGAACATAGTCTGTGCCATATACTGGGTTAGACCAGTGCTGTCCAGCCCAGTGTCTTGTCTCCGACAGCAGCCAGCCTCGGTTGCCTCAGAGGAATATGCAGCAGGTTCCAATCCGGGACCATTGTTGGCTGCGTTGCTGCAATTTGCAGTGATTTTTTCAGAATCAGCCAATCCTCGCAGGGCCAGGCTGAAATTGCAGTGAAACAGCAGTGGGAGCTGTCTGTAGGACCTTTAAATCCGGTATAAACTTGTTGCCTGACCCCAAACTAAAACTGCTGCCATCTATCATGGAGGTGTGACTATGACCCCTGAGGGCGAATAGGCCCCTGGGAGATGAATTGTGGGGACGGGGGGTGGGGGCTTAGGGCCCTGTGTTTTGGTGAGGGAGGTCTGGGGCTTTAACATGAGGTGGGAGTTCTGGGGGGCTGAAATTCCAGAGGATTTGAGCCGTGTTTGATTAACAAAGTTGTGATTCTATGTCAAACCTGTTAAATTTGCATGAATAGATTGTTGCATAATTATGGAAATGTTAATGCTGGTAGTAAATTTGCAGAATTTGCCTTCGCTGGGTGCAGAATTTAAGTTTTTTTTGGTGCAGTGAACACGGGTCCCTGGTTACAATGCAGAAATCCCTTTTCCTGCCCTCCTCCCTCATCTCCTGATAGTCAAGGGTCTTCTAGGATCAAAGGAGTCGAGGCCGCGGTGTAGCCAGAGGGCTTTGAGGATTGGATTCACTGGACGTTGCCCGTGTTTGGTGAATCGGGGCCTACACGAGAGTGATGGAAAGAGCAGCCTGGCTGGGCGGCCGTGAGGGGACTGTTCTGGGAATCCTGTCAAGCTGGGCTAGACTGGAAATGGGTACCGAGGCGAACAACAAGATGGCGCCTCCCTCGGGTCATTGGCCCAGCTCCATCTTTAGGCCTCTCTGCTGAGGCTGCTAACTAGGGTTGCCCCCTAGGCCCATTTGTAAGGAACCCTCATGAAAAATACATGCTGCAGGGCCCCGTAACATGTATTTTTCATGAGGTTTCCTTAAAAATGGGCCTGGGGGCAACCCGACTGCCAACAGGGTGGTCAGGCTGAAATGGGGCCCGATGACGCTCCTCCCCTTGGCTGAGGGGCAGTGGGAGTCACGGCTTTCCTTGTTGCCGAGTCCAGATCTGATGCTTACCGACCGCTTTCCCCCCCCTTCTCCCTCCCTCCCCGGGTACAGAAGCCGCTCATCCACAGCAAATGCCGCCGCCTCTTCCGTTCCCCCTCCATGCCCAGCAGCGTCCTCCGTCCCATCCTGAAACGGCTGGACAGACCCCAGGGCAAAGACACGCCGGTCAAGTCCAAGCGTCGGAAGAGTCTGGCTGGCACCGCGATTGAGGAGAAAGCTGAGGAGCCAGTAGGTGTCCGTGGCAAACCCTCTCTTCCTTGGCAGGAACCCACCATTGGTCTTTCTTTCACTGAGCTAGTCGCTCGCTCCTGACTTCATCCGTCTTCTCCCTGCCACCTCAGCCTTGTCCTGGGGCTGTAGGCCGGTGGAAAACCCAGTCTCTCTGAGCCCCGCAAACCCCTCTAGCAGGCCTTCCTCGTCCATGCTGTGGGTTCTGTGAAGAGCCCAGTCCTGACATCATGCCCCACCCTTTTGTTTCTTTCTGCCGCTACGAGCAGCCATTTGGGTACCAAGTGCTGGGTTAGGGGGGGCGTTGGGCCTAGCAGTTGCTATGACAGTAGTTCTGCCACTGCCTTGGGCCTCTACTGTTACCCACGGAGCACAGTAAAACCCTTCCCTCTCGCAGAGCCATAGGGCAGATCCCACCCAGTCCTCTGAAACTGGGGGTGGGGGGGTGTCCTACCCTCCAGAATGTGGGGTACTACTCTCCCTTCCCTCCTCAAACTACTCTTGAAGCCTCATTGAGCTCTCCTGCATAGCTAGGCTCCTTCTCGCCCGGGAGCCTATCTCTCTGCCCCTGAATGACGGGTGCGCCCGGCAAGAGGGGAACTGGCCCTACAGTTCTAGCTAAGGGTCCGCAGCTGGGGTGCGTCTGAGAGACGGAGAAGCCAGGCCCCGTAGTTCAAGGTGAACAGAGTCCAGGCCCCACGGCCCGCAAAGCCATCCCTGACCTTTGTGCCTCTCTCTTCCCCAGAAACCAAGGCTCTCGCGCTCCAAGTCCTACTGCCACAGTGAGATTGAGAACATCTTGGACAATGACCACAGGGAGCTAATCGGGGACTTCTCTAAGGTAGGGAGGGCGGAGATGGGGGAAACACTTCCTGGGGCCTCAACCTGCCTCATTCATCCTTTGTGGTGACACAAAATGGGATTTCATATCAATGAGTCCTTGACCTTTTCTGGGCTTGGCCTGTCCGCAAATCCGATTGAGACCCAATCGGCTGGCCCCCACCCCCCGGCGGGCTGGGGAAACTGAGTCTTGGACGCTTTGCGGCTCTGTATGGAACCCTCATGGGGGTCCGGCGGGTGGGTGGGGGGAGGGAGGGAGCGTGCGTTCCCCCCCCTCCTCCCCCCCCCCAACTCCTTGCCACGCCTCATGCTTGACTTCTGTTTAG
>QEPC01012366.1:982917-1002049 GCA_003113815.1 Sphenodon punctatus
TCAGCTGGGCCGGGCTGTGCGGCCTAGCAGTTGCTCTGACAGTAGCTCTCTCACTGTCGTAGGCAGCCACTCAGCTGGGCCGGGCTGTGCGGCCTAGCAGTTGCTCTGACAGTAGCTCTCTCACTGTCGTAGGCAGCCACTCAGCTGGGCCGGGCTGTGCGGCCTAGCAGTTGCTCTGACAGTAGCTCTCTCACTGTCGTAGGCAGCCACTCAGCTGGGCCGGGCTGTGCGGCCTAGCAGTTGCTCTGACAGTAGCTCTCTCACTGTCGTAGGCAGCCACTCAGCTGGGCCGGGCTGTGCGGCCTAGCAGTTGCTCTGACAGTAGCTCTCTCACTGTCGTAGGCAGCCACTCAGCTGGGCCGGGCTGTGCGGCCTAGCAGTTGCTCTGACAGTAGCTCTCTCACTGTCGTAGGCAGCCACTCAGCTGGGTCGGGCTGTGCGGCCTAGCAGTTGCTCTGACAGTAGCTCTCTCACTGTTGTAGGCAGCCACTCAGCTGGGTCGGGCTGTGGGGCCTAGCAGTTGCTCTGACAGTAGCTCTCTCACTGTTGTTGCACTCTGCTGGTGCCCACAGAGCTCCAGACAGCGTGGCACCTAGCATAGCATTTCCCAAACTGTGGGGAAGTCCCAGGGGGCTGCCATGCTGTGGTGGGGTAGGAGCCTCCTTTTCCAAGCTAGGTGGGGGGAGAGTGTCCATGGGGGGGGGGCATGAGTGGGAAGCGGCAGAGGGGTAGATCCATGGGGGCAGTTCCTTGGATGTGTGGCGGGAAGGTGGCTGAGGGAGGGCAGGGATGACCCAGTCAGATTGGGGTGGCGGAAGCAAAGTGCTGGCCCAGCTGTGGTAAGTGGGCCTGGCGGATAATTCCCTGCACTCATGCCCCTCTCTTTCCTCCCCACAGATGGTGACCGTGCTGAGCGGTCAGTTTGGCAGTCTCATTGAGAGCTGCGTGATCGTCGATTGCAGATACCCATACGAATATGAAGGGGGACACATCAAGGTCAGAATCCCGGCTGCCTTTTGGCCTTGCGGCAAGTTGCCCTCAGAACCGTCGGTCAAGAGTTCTAATCCTGCTGCTGACCTTGGGCAAGACGGAGGGCTTGCTCACTAAAGCCAACGTTTGGTCATCCCCTTGTAGGGCACCCCAGAAGCACTGTGCTTTGATAGCTTCCTACACCCCCGCCCCCCCCCAAGGACCATGAATTCTGCGCTGCTGAGCTAGCAGCTGTTTTTACGGAATTTTGCATTTGGCCAAATTGTTGCAGAAACTGCCTCTGGCAGCGCAGCATGACAGCCTCAGTGGGGAGCGCTGTGAAGAAGGCAATGAGAGGTCAGCATTGTGCTAGCCAATGGGGCGCTGGCACTGTTAGCAGCTGGGATAGATTCTTGGTCCATGAGGCCCTGTATCGCAGCTTGTGAAGAGAAGGATCCTACAGCCCCCCAGGGAAGAGAAGACCATCTCCCCCCACCCTCCCCTTGCTAACAGAACCATGTGGGTTTTTTTAAAGAATGCATGAGATGTTAAAAATTGATGCCGTGACATGTTGAGAAATTAATTTGCATTCAAAATGGGTTTGGTTCATTTTTATTATCCTTCTCACAGAATTTGAGTGGCCTGGCTGCAGATTTGGGGAGCAGGGAGGAATTGCAGGATGCCCCGGGCCCTGCCCTATAGGTGCAATGAGAATTGAGAGCCCCGGTCCTTTAGTTTGGGAGATAAACTGTCGGGTGCGGTGTCTGAGCTGTGGGGTGGATTCAAGGTGTTTCCACGGACGAGCAACGCGCTCTCTCTCCGCTCCAGGGCGCCATCAACCTGCCGATGGAACAGGACGTGACGGAGTTTCTGCTGACAAAGCCGATCATCCCATTCGACGCGGCCAAACGTTTCATCGTGATTTTCCACTGTGAATTTTCCTCGGAGAGAGGCCCGCGAATGTAAACAAAGCCGCATCCCGCTAGATCAGATCCCACTTGCAGATGTCACCGGGGGGGCGGGGTGGGAAGTATAAGCATTTATATAGTGCCAACGATGTACCTGGTGCTTTATAGAAAATCAAATAGTCACGGTCTCTGCCCGAGAGCTCACAATCTAAAGACGGGGAAGGGAGACAGGGAAAGGGGAACAGAGGGAGAGACAGAAGTTTGTCCGTGAGGCCGGTGTACTGAATCGGCCGGTCTGTCTATGGCAGGGGGTGGGTGGGTGTCTTGCATTTAAACCAGGAACGATGGGTTCAACCACAAAAGTCGCCGACGGCGCCCTGGGCAGCTGTAACCCCCTCCAAGCAGCCTTCCCATGTGATGCAGCGCGTCGTGGGCCGGCAGCTGCCAGGTGTTCGCCCTGCCGCGTGCTGCGTCCGGGGAAAAAGGCCGAGGATGACGCAGCCTGTAGCAGCCTTACCCCAAACGGGGTCAAAGTGCGGCAGCGTGTGCGCCCAGACGCTGTCTGCCCTGCGGTGTGAGGCGGTCGACGGCGGGGCTTTGAGCAGCAGCCGCTCGCACCCGTCCCACGTGACCACGGCACAGCTGGGGGACGGGATAGCGGTTGGGCCGGGGGAGGCAGCAGGGCAGGGCAGCTTGTCCCACCCCGCACTGTGGGGGGCAGAACATCCAACAGCAGCCTGCCTGCTTCCCCGCAACCATCTCCCCCGCCCCCGTGCTGGCCCTGCAGGGACCAAGCCCTCCACGGCTCACGTGACTGGCTCCTTGGCCCGCCCTGCCCCATGGCAGGAGGTCTGACAGCGGCTTGCCCAGCTTCCCCGCAGGGGGGCGGCACCACAAGATCAAGCGGCTGCCCCCTCTTGGCTAATGCTCTTTCTCTCTCTCTCAAAGGTGCCGGTTTGTCCGGGAAAAAGACCGCGCCTGCAACGAGTACCCATCCCTGCACTATCCTGAACTGTACGTCTTGAAAGGAGGATACAAGGAATTCTTCCCACGATACCAAGTGAGTCCAGGCGGGGTCTCTGTGGGGGGGGAGCAACAGCCACTTGGATGGAGTTCAGCCGTAAATCACGTTTTCTCCCGGTTCGCTCACACGTCAGGAGCTCTAAACTGAAGCCACGCAGGAGCAGAGAGAGAAACACGGGCTCCTGACAGACTAGGACGATCTGCTCCCCTTTGCTTTGTACTTCATAGTAACCGCAGCGCAAAACTACGGTTGAAACAAGCAGCGAAACTGCGACTCGCAAGATATTTAATTTCCCAGCTGTCTCCAAATAGTGACGCGATTTCTTCATTATTGCAATGCCACGAGATACTGCCCTGATTTCCCGCTTATCGCTTACCGCGTACTGCTACTTTCCCGCTGACCGCATTGCCGAGGGGACCGTTTTACTGCCAGGTTGGTCGTTTCCGTATTTCTGAGCCAATCACGGTGCAAATAGCCACCCCAAAAACTCCCCCCAGTCCCCCTTACCCTCCGCTCAGAATGGTGGTTCTACATTGTTCCCTTTGCTTGGACCAATCTGCAACTGGATTGCAGATTAGTAAAAGGATCTGCATCTCAGCCAATGAGTGACAAGGAAGTAGAAGGGAAAATGGGGTGGAAGAAATGCGGTGTCACGTCGGTATTACCTCTCGGGTTTTGAAATGGACGGCAAAGCGGTCAACAGGATCCCCGGGAAGGGGAAAGTTGGTAAATCGAGAAATGAAATGTCAGTCAAGTCACTGCCAAGAGGTTCTCAATTCGACTGAGACGGTATCGGGAAATGGGATTTTGATGAGATATCCCATTTCTCATTTCTGTCCTAGTGCAAACCCTTTCAGGGTTTGGGTAACATTGGGTGAAAACAGACATTATTATTAAGTATTATATAGCGCCAGCAGTGTACCTGGTGCTTCACAATTGTTATTATTAGAGAGCGGTCCCTGCTCCCAGTGGGCTTTGCATCTAAGATGGACACGGGTGAGGGGAACACAGGGAAAGTGTTAGGACCAGGGGAGGGAAAACTACAAGGGGGTAGCCCACGGACCCAGCAACCCGTGCCCTCACACAAGCGCCCTTCACTTGCATGGGGCTTCACAATAAAGGAGAAACTTCCCCTCAGGATAAAAGGTGGCCGAAAGTCCCTAGTGGGATACGGGCCTTTTCATCATCGGGGTTCCGAAAACCAACAGGCCCTGTGCGAAGCCCCTTCACCCACCCACGCACTCACACACCCCAGCCACTCAACCCCCCACCACCCTGAATTGCACGCTGTACGGGGGATGGGGAGTGCTGGTTTGGTGAAGGTCAGGGTACAAGGACCCCAGGAATAGGGGGGAGGAGGAGGAAGGGGTCCAGGGGAAAACAGGGAAAGCCCGGGAGGTCTGGGGAGAAACGGGGAAGTGCACAATCCTCACCCCGCAGTCCCACACACCCACGCTCTCACTCTCTCTCACACTCTATTCAGATATCTCTAATCACAATTCAAGTCAAGGTACTTAGCTTCCAATCTCCACCACCACGCTCGCTCGGGGCCAGTCTCACAGCACTGCTGATCACCGGCAGTGTCTGAGACTCTGAACTCAGCTTAAGTAGGGGAGGCCCCGCCCCTACGTGCCTGCAATCGTGCCGAGCGGCGTCTTGTTCCCAGCTGTTCCACCGCTACCTCCACCTGCCCTGTTTCTTGTGGCTCTGCCTGACTGGTTTCCGCTGTGCGGGGATGCTTGTTTGCATCCCCGCGCTGTTCTGAGTCTCTTGGGGGCGCGCCTCCAGGGCGCTGCCCCCCAGAGCGTGCAGCTGCGTCTGGCCGTCGTCCCGTGTTTCCAGGGGGCGTGGCCTCCGCCCGCCGCTTTCCCTGCCCCAGCTGCCGGCCGCCGTGGTACCTAAGCCACCCGCGGCGGCGGTAATTCCTGACAGAAAGACAGACACACACCCCTTCCCATTTTACAGATGGGGAACTGAGGCTAAGGGCTAACAAAGATCGAGTGTCAAAACCCCTAAGCTCATGTTTGGCCGTTGTGTGTAAGCACCAGAACAATCCCAACACCAGTTTGGCCCCCCGCTGAACACGCGATGTGAACCCCATTGCATCACAACGGACAATTTGTGTGTTCCGGCTGAACAGGTGGCCAGTGTTGTGTCTGATGGTATCGCATGTTAACGGGTACAACACAGGGAACGAGGCAGCGGCACTTGCGTGATGAAATCAGGTGGCGAGCAGAGCCCCGATTTGTCCCAAGATGGGCTGTGCCACACGGGGCCAAACCAGTGTTCACATCAAGGTCAAAACACACATTCAGACGCTCGCTGATGTTATGTCTAAAAACACCTTGTGACTTGCTCAAGGCCACCCAGCGAGTTCGTGGCTAGGACAGGATTTGAACCTTGCCTTCCCAAGCCCAGCACCTTCTCCACTACACCGACTCCACGTTAACGCTGCTTTAGCGTTTCGTATGCATGTAGCAGGGCTGTATGAGCGCCCCGTGCAGCCCTGCAACATGCATAAGAAATGATAAACTGGAGTTAAGGCGTATTTCTGTTTTCACAAGACTGTAACGTCATTACATCTGTCGTTACATCTCTCCTCTAGATCTTGGTTCGGCTTTAAATCTGCTGCCTCTTAATACAAATTACTTTGCGTGCTGCACGGTTAGCCTGTGGAACTCACTGCTGCAGAGTGTAGGGAAGGCCAGTAACATAGCTGGGTTCAGAGAGGATTAGATCATTCATGGAAGAAGGGCTGTTTTATAAATGGCTTTTAGATTGCTTGGTCCAGGGATGCAACTTCATGACTGGGGCAGACGGTTGAGTGTCGGGAGTTGGCAGTGACTGATGGGGGTAGCCTCGTCCTTGTCCGGCCGGCGCTGGGGGTCGAGTGGGAGACACAATGCTGCGGGTCTGGGGGCGGATGTTTAATGAGTTTCCTTCTCCCTCTGTACCACCAGGCACTCTGTGAACCCCAAGATTACCGTCCTATGCACCACGCAGATTTCAAGGATGACCTGCGGCAATTCCGCCAGAAAAGCCGCACCTGGGCCGGGGAGAAGAGCAGGCGGGAGCTCTACAGCCGCATCCAGAACTTCTAGAGCCCGGGGGTGGGGGGGGGAGGGGAGGGAAGATCATGGGGCAGCTACCTGCAGGCTTTGAGATGGGGCTTGACACACCGCTCTCAAAGACCAGGGCGGGGAAATCAAAACTATCCCCTGAGCCGTTTTGCTTGGGAATCGATCGAGCAAGTGCAACATACCTCGCCAGTCAGAACAGACACTGCGGCCAAACATCTCTCGAGCCCGTGTGACCGATACTGTGAAACTCCTGCGTGGGACGAGGCTTCTAGCAGCTGTGGCCTTGGGTGCATTATGCACCTTTCTGCTAAGCTTGGGGCACCCTAGATCAGCTGAACTGATTGGGAGACTCTCTGGCCGTAACCATGTCTGTGAGCCCCTGGAGTCTTGTCACCCGCCCACAGCTGCTGCGAGAGTCCGGTGTGAGAACTGCGTGAGTCCGTGTGTCCCCCAGACGTCAACCCTTGGAGGAGCGGACGGACGCGAGGACATTCTGGACTGGGAGTTTGACCCACGCGGTTGGGTCTGTTTCTCTGAGCTGCAGAAGCAACACTGACTTGCTGTTTCAGCTGGGGAGGGGTTGGGGGGGCGTGATCATAAATGCATTAAACAATCCATGGCTGTGGGATTAGGTGGGGTAAAAATCTCAGGGAATCGAGGGAGGGGAAGGATCCAGGCCAAGACCTGGGCTCTGGTAGAACTGGGAACCAGTTGCCTTTTGAAAACCAATTTCTGTGGCTAGAACCAAAGTCCCTGCTCTGACTCCCGTTTGGATCAACCATGGGGGTGGGTGGGTGACGATCCCCGTTCCAGGCCGGCGCGGGATGTTTCTGCGCTAGCGCCTTCCTGATTCTTGGCTTCTTGGACTCTGCAGCTGGCGGCTGTGGCAAAGCTGGGCCTTCTAGCCTGGCTGCAGTTGGGGAGAACCGGGAAGGCCAAACAGTAAGGGAGGTTTTTATGCATCGCTCGTTACCTACCGGGATTGCGGGCGGGGGCGCCCAAAGGAGCCATCCAGGCCAGGGGGCTGCCCTCCCCCTCTCATGCTGTGCCCTGTCTCCCCGAGGAGATATTTCTCTCTCCCCCCTTCTCCTGGGCTGGATGGATGGGCAGACAGGAGCCAGTGTTCCTGGGAGGCGTTTGGGGCAGCGTGGGGGGGAGGTCGGAGGACTTTGCAGATTTCTGTCTCTGCGTCTCGGTTTGGAAGGGGAGCAGAGAGCCTGCATCTGGAGCAGGCAGGAGCAAAGCGAGCTTGGAGGAAGGGGAGCAGAGAGCCTGCATCTGGAGCAGGCAGGAGCAAAGCGAGCTTGGAGGAAGGGGAGCAGAGAGCCTGCATCTGGAGCAGGCAGGAGCAAAGCGAGCTTGGAGGAAGGGGAGCAGAGAGCCTGCATCTGGAGCAGGCAGGAGCAAAGCGAGCTTGGAGGAAGGGGAGCAGAGAGCCTGCATCTGGAGCAGGCAGGAGCAAAGCGAGCTTGGAGGAAGGGGAGCAGAGAGCCTGCATCTGGAGCAGGCAGGAGCAAAGCGAGCTTGGAGGAAGGGGAGCAGAGAGCCTGCATCTGGAGCAGGCAGGAGCAAAGCGAGCTTGGAGGAAGGGGAGCAGAGAGCCTGCATCTGGAGCAGGCAGGAGCAAAGCGAGCTTGGAGGAAGGGGAACAGAGAGCCTGCATCTGGAGTAGGCAGGAGCAAAGTGAGCTTGGAGGAAGGGGAGCGGAGTCTGCAGAAGCAAAGCTAATTGCCTCACAGCCCTCCAGCTCCCCTGCCCCTGAGGAAAGGCTCCAGCAACCAGCAGGGGATGGAAACCAGAGACCTACTGGGATTAGGGGGGGGCCACCTAGGCAAGTTTTAAAGGAGCACTTATGAAAAATACATGTTGCAGGGCCTGCACTGGTACCTTGGCAACCTGTATTATTCATACGAGTTTCTTAAAGATTTGCCTAGGTGGCCTCCCCAACCTGGGATCCCTCTGTCCTGGCCTCAGCTGGCAAACGTCTCCCCCCGCATCCCTTCTCGGGGCACGATCCCAGCCTCCTCTTGTCGCGCACAAGGGCGCTGGCCTCCATCCGTTAGTGTCGTTGGCTGAGCTCCCGTCGCCGCGAACCGCGGAGGAGCCGCGCTGGGCCGAGCACTTAAAGCAGATGGGCACCTCGTCCAGGGTAGCTCCTTCCGCCACGCGGACATGGTGTAAACGAGTGAAATCCCGTTGCAGTCGGCGAGACCTGCTCCCGGGGCAAACCGTTGCCTGTTTCAGTGACGCACCGGTTTCCTCCGTCCCCCATGGCCCACGATGGTGTCAGTCTGGTCTGAGCAAACGCCGATCCCTGAATCCTACAGAACATCCCTTCCTTAAACGCGTTGGGGAATCCTTTCTTTTCTTTTCTTTTTTTTTTTATATTTAAAAGACTTTTGTATTTTTCATAAATTCCCGATATCCATTTTTATTTAGTAGCAAAATGGGGAGCTGGGGGTGGGGGTGTTATAGAGTATTTTTTTAAAAATAATAATCTATGATTAACCTAAAGTTTTCAGTGCAGCCTGTTTCTAAAATCACCAACGTGCGAATTGAGCATCAGTTTTGGCACTCAACTAAGCGGAGGCGACAAGTCTTGCGTGCAGTATTTGATAGTCCCGGGGGTGGGCAGATTTGAACCTTTCGATCCGCTGCCAGTGTAAGTACTTGGCGTCGCTGACTGAAGGCGGGTCCACACACAGCACAGATACCCGTGCATCTAGTCCAGCTGCAGGCTCAGGCGTCACTCATGCTCACAAAAACCTGAAAGGTTTCTATCTCCCTTCTGCAAGGGGCCCAGGTAGAAAGTGGCCGAACTTTGCTTGGATCAGCGTGTCTGTGCCCAAACAGAAATGTGGTGGACAGACCCCAAACTCTCCAGGGCAGATTGTAGCTGCTCTGTGTAAATGTGGGATGCTGGGATATATTCCTGAAGCCAGTGCATAGACGAGTTGTGCGTAGACCTGCCTGCCTGGTCAGGGACGTTCATTTCAGCCGGCTCAGAATCTGGCCTGTGTAGATGGGGCCGGGACATTTCCCCCTGCTCTGCAAAGTGATATAAAATACAGCACCTGGTGCAAGGCCGAGCCCCAAGCCCTTCCTCTGCTGCTATGACGTTACAACAACTCAGGGTTTTGCCTTGAACGGATCGACTCTGCTGCATCTGAGCCCCTCTGTCTCTGTGTCCTCATCGGGCCGGGTGCCCTGGCTGTTTTGCAAGAGGTGCGATTGCTGTCTTTGTACATCTGTGTTGTGAAATGGGAGTATGTTTTGTGATTTAAAAAACCAAAATCCCTTGCATCCTGCGCGATGCTGTATAATCAAGGAGAGGGGATTAAAAGTGTTTGTGTCAAGCGCCTTGTGTCCAAAATCCTTGATTCTCTAATCTGGAATAAGGAAGCCTTTTCCTCCTGAAGACCAGGTTGAAAATTAGTGCAAGTCCCAAGGGCTGTGTCAAAGTTGGGGCCAGGGCCAGCGCTCCTGGGGCCCCAGGACCACCTCTCTCCCCAGTTGGCGGGGGGTGCTTTCTGATGTACCATCTCCTCCCTCTCACTTTCAGTAAATCCCTGATCCCTGAATTCCCCTGCCAGAGAGAGCGAGGCGCATGTGAAAAGGAGAGAGAGCGAGCTTGTGTGTGCATGAGAGAACCCACTCATGACACTGCTTTGGTTTTGCAAACAAAGACCAGCCTGCCAATTGTTAAAAGACTGGGGTCATGGGGGCCACGTGCTGGGCCCTGCCACTTCTATGGCTGGGCCTGTTTTAAGGGAGGGGGCACTAAGGAAGGGAGAGAGAGTTCACATTGTGGGTCTATCCCCCATGTCAGGATGGTAATGGATTATCCAAACGGATTCCATCTCCAGCAGATTCACCTGGGCCAGGGGAATGGAGCCCGACTGCAATTTGATGTGGATTCTGCTGGATCTGTGTTTCAGCCACTCTTTCCGACCTGCACTGCACATTTTTTGCACGTGTGCACTACTGAAAACGTTTTTTTGCACAATAGCTAGAATTGCGCATGTGCAAAACAGTGGGTGTTTTTACACACACATTTCTCCTGCATGTTTGCTGTTACATCCTGAACTTTCTGTGTCTCTAAATCACTCACCCAGATCTTAAACATCCGGATATTCAATTCAATTCAATTTATTGTGTGGTTTTAAACCATTGCATGTATCCAACAACATACAGACAAACAAAATAGAAGGACATACATCTGTGTCTACAATTTGAACATATAATCCAGCAAATATGCATAGGATGTCTGAAAATAAAACAGAACTCACGGTTCTCTAGAGCACACCAGCGAGAGACGCCTCTCTATAACCTATATACTTGCTCTAGCATAGGGCCTTAAAATCCAAAAAATTCTCCCTGTCCTTAACCATCAGAGTCAGAAATTCTGCAATGGCCTCAATTACCTGGGTCTTGGGATTATTTAGAAGGGCACTCAGTATAAATACCTCCGGGTGACCTGGATACTTGTCCAGATGCCAGGCCAGAAATTTAGTCCTAGCCCTATCATAAAGATGGCAACTCAAAATCATGTGCCCCACAGTCTCAGCCGTAGTCTGATCAAAAGGGCACAAACGCTCGGCAAAGGGCACACCCTGAAATCGTCCCTCCAAGACTTGTGAAGGGAGAGCATTTACACGGGCCCGAAACAAAAGATGCTTGGCCCTAAGAGGGATGGGGGTCCGGAGGTAGCTAGCCATGCAGCCCTGTTCTGGTACCCAGTCTGCATAGTCCCTACCTCCCCCTGCCTATGTATGTCCCTTAATCTGGTGAGGATCTCCCTCCATCATACCTGGTGGCTTATGGGACAAATAGTCCGTGGAGATCCCGATCTTTGCCAGATACATCTCCCATCCGGATCTTTGAACTTCTGCGTAGAACTTCTCCCAGAACTTTTGTGTGTAAAACGTTCTCCTGGTAAACTGCTTTGCTCCAGGCAGCTGTGCTCACTTGGTTTCCATGGCAGCCCCTCACGTCTACAGCTGCGGCTACTTGAGGCTGCCTTAGGGCAGTGTGTGTGTGAAGAATGCCTCCAGGAACTGCCTCAGGGCAGCGTGTGTGTGAAAAATGAATCCAGAACTTGTGAACCCAGCTAGATTGAAAAATCTGGAATTTTTAACGTGTGTGTAAAAATGGCCAATATTTCAGTTACTGCTCCTGCATGAGATGGCACGCTCTTTCTGCCCAAAAATGCATCGGGTGGGGACTCACAGAGCAGCACTTTGGAGCTGGGGCACAGAGACTTGGAGAGGTTCAAAATCCAAAGGATCTCTAGGATAAAATCTGTAGAAGAAAAGGCTGCTCTGTCCTTTCAGCCCAAAGCCTGCCTGCCCTCATCTCCGTGCCCTTCCTCTGAGCTCACTCGTTCAGGGCTCGAGGGTAGGAACTTGAGGTCAGATCCAGGAACTGGAAGGAAACAGCCATGGGTCAGACTTGGCTCCCAGGTATAAGGTTCTTCACCTTCCCCCAATAAGCACATTCTCAACAAGGGAGCGGTGTCTGCTCTCCCCCGAGGCCTTTGACACTGCTGCCACTTGGCTCCAAGGCATGTGAAAGGAGAACTGGATCGTGTCTGACAAACGTAGATTTTGTCTGGGGAAGATGTCCAGCTTGGGTGATACAGTTGCATCAAATCAGGCCCTAACCCACAGGGGTGCAGATCCCCCGACCCCCTGAGCATTTGAGGAGTTCCCCCCTCATTTTACTGACTCCCTCCACCTCCACCCTCCCCCAATCACCCAAACCTCCACTCTGGGTGAGCAGAGTTTTTCCCTTGAAGTCCAGAAATTCCTTCCCCTTCTCCCCCACCCACAATTTTTCACCCATCTCCCTAAAAAGCAGACTTGCTTCTCAAGCTCCGGCACTGCCTGCACCCCTGCTAGCCCACACCAGCGGTCCCTGGTCTTTCCTAGACCGCGCCCCGAACCAGTGACTGCACCGCCGTGGCAGCGCGGGATGGGAAGCTGTTCTGGACCAGGGCGGGCTGCACGCCGGTAGGGAAGGCAGGGAGACGCAGGAACATGCAGCCTGCTCTTCTTCCCTCCTCCCCCCACGGCGGGGCACAACACACAGGACCGCCTGCCGTGACCTGCTTTGCCCCGATCGGGCAGAGGGCAGCCTGGGCTGTGACCTGGCACTAATCCGGAGGTCGGAGCCTGGGGTAGCCTCCATCATGGCCCAGGGCAATCCCGAGCCAACATCTGGCAGCCCCTCAACAGACGGACGTAGCGCGGCCACCTGTGCAAATGCTTAAGGAACACGTATGGAAAAAACGTGTTGTGGGCCCTGCCATGTGTATTTTTTCATACGTGTTCCTTAAACATTTGCACAGGTTGGAAGCCTAGACGGACGTGCTGACGGCTCGGAGGCCAAAGTGTGAAAACACAGGCCTCTGCGAGCCCCCGCCGCCTCTGTTTTTACCCGCTCTAGCCCCAGGATTGCGGTGTATCTGCTCTCTTCCTGGCTGGGAGGCACAGGGGCATCGCCGCCCCCACCCAGGGGGAGCCTGTGCAGTGGTGGCACCTGAGGTTGTGTTAGTAACACACCAGAGTGTCACGTCAAGCAGCGTGGGAGGCGCTGAGTTGTTAACACGGTGGCGCCTCGAGGGGCCTGCTGTGCTGCCGGCTGACTGATGCAGAAACACTGCCATACCTGGATCAGACCAATCGTCCATCCAGCCCTGCATCCTGTCTCCGAGAGCGGCAGCATCGATCACGTTCGAGAAATGTTAAACGGATCATAACTGGAGTGATTTACTTCTTGCTATTCACCTCCACCCACGGCAAAAGCCTGAAGTCTCATCCCACCCCCCACCCGATGAACGTAACTAATAGCTATTTATTTATGTGTTTGTCTATTTTTCACATTTATACCCTGCCCATCTCCACAGCCTCAGGGCAGCTAACAACATAAAAAATATAAAATACAATAAAACACATTAAAATATCTTAAAACCCCACCCACCCACTCACCCCATCCTTTATCCCCACCTACCACCCGTCAGTCCTCATCCCTAAACCCCGCCCCACCCTAGCCCCTCCTGCCAAATGCCCGCCCAACAAAAAGGTCTTGCATCTCCTCCAACAGATTAAAAGGCTCCAGCTTGAGCAGACGCCCCCAAGGGGAGGGAGTTCCATAGTTTATGCATCAAGCCGCAAGCAGTAAAGGATTTGTGGCCTTATCCTCATAAGGACTTATTCAATAATTTTTGGAACCCATTTCTGCTATCATCGGCCTCCACAGCATTTTCAGGCAACGCGCCCCCCACAGCTTCATTGTGCACGAGTGAAAAAGAACTTCCTTTTCTCCATTTTAAAGCTGCTGCTGGTTAGTTTTCGTAGCATTTCTCCTAGCTCTGGACTAGGAGTTTACAGTCTGGACAGACAGAGGATGCAACCAGGCAGCTGCTTAGGAGGGCAGAGTTGAGAGAAGTGGGTTCTTTATTATTACTATTATCGTTATCCTTTTGTCAGGAGTTGGGGGAGGATGACAGGGAACAGATTACTCCTTTGTAACTTGCTGCATCCTCCTCTGAGGCAACCGAGACTGGCCGCTGTCAGAGACAGGATGCTGGGCTCGATGGAGCATTGTTCTGACCCAGTAAATGGTGCTGACTGTACAGTGCCAGCAATGTACCCGGAGCTTTTCAATGCACTTCTGGTCACCCCACCTCAGGAAAGATAGAACAGAAGTGGAAAAAGTTCAGAGAAGGGCAACAAGGAGGAGAGAAGGGATGGATCGACTTCCATATGAGGAGAGGCTCAACAGGTTGGGGCTGTTTAGCTTGGAAAAGAGGTGATTAAGGGGGGGGGGGAGTATATGATAGAAGTTTTCTAAAATCATGAGTGACATGGAGGAAGTCAATAGGGAGCTGTTGGCTGCCCTTTCCCACAATAAGAGAACAAGGAGACACACTGAAGTTAAATGGCAGCAGATTTAAAACCAACAAAAGGAAGTACTTTTTAACTCAGCAGACAATACAGTTGTGGAACTTGTTGCCAGAGGAGGCAGTGAAAGCCGGCAGCATAACTAACTTCAAATGGAAACTAGATAAATGTTTAGAGGATAGAGCCTACTATTGGGGCTGAAACCCCTGATTGGGAGTGGTTAGCAGGAGATGGGTCACACCTACATGATCTGCACTTGACTTCTCTTGACTGGCTCTACTGTAGCTGGCCACTGTCGGAGACAGGATGCTGGGCTCGATGGGTCTGACCCACTATGGCACTGACTGTGTTAACTGATGCTATTCCTGCATGAGAATCCCCCAGTGACCTTGACTGACCTTGTCTGGAAGGGAGGGTAGGAGCCTGATGGGAGAGAGAGATTTTTTAGGAGGAATTTGGAGGTTGGGTGGGGAGGGAGCAGAGGGAGGGAGTTCGTGGCATGGGGGGGGGGGCACCAGGGGAGAGGATGGTTCAGGGAGCAGAAGTGTCTGGGGCAGAGGAGGTGAGACTCTCCACATCATACAGCGTACACGGCACTGGGCTGCAAAGCAAACCTCCCCAGCGACACTCCCAGGTTTGCACACATGGGTGCAAACCCAACCTAACCCCAGCCTGCCCGCCCTGGCAGCACCTCTCCGCTCCTGACTGCTTAGGGCTCCAGTTCCCAGCGAGCAGCCAGGGAATTTGCAATTCATGCCAGGATGTCAATGCTGGGAGGTTTCAAGTCTCTTAGTGACCTGGGGCCTATGGACTTTGGAGCGCCTCTCCTGCCTGGCATAGACAGGGAACCCCTCCCCCTGGGGCATATCCCCACCCAGTTTTCAAGAACAATTATGTTTATTTTATACCCTTTTTTAAAGGGTCTAGAGCGGCTGCCATGTTGTTGCTTTTCCTGACTTGTTCCCTGCCTGAGGAAGGGCCCCCACGTGGCCCGAAAGCCTACTGTCTCTCCCCAACAGAACGTGGTCCAGTTCCAGTTCAAAGAGAGCCTAGTCTGAACTGCTTCTATTTTAAAAATAAGAACTGCTGCATCCCCCTCCGGAAAGAGGCTCCTAGCCGCCCTCCTGGCAGGAAGTTCCCCTTCCAGCAACTTCTTCTCGCCGAGGGCAACGAGTCCGACTAGGGCTGGGGTGGGTTGTAGTGGCTGGATCCTACAAGCTTGTGAAAAGGGAAACCCAGTCCCCTGGGTAGGCAGGCACCCCCCCATTACGGTTGCCGCCTAATGCCAATTTCTAAGGAACAAAATACATGGTTCAGGGTCCTGCCACATGTATTTTTCATAAGTGTTCCTTAAGATTTTTGCATAGATGCCCCCCCTATTCCCCGAGTTCCCTGCAACCCTCAGAGCTTGTACTCATTTTAAAAGTAGCCTGGGGGGGTTGTCCCCCTCCCCTGCCCCCTACACTGTGCCCCCCCCCCCTTATCCAAGAGACCCAGAGGCAGCTGCCCTTTTTGCCCTCTCTCCCAAAATCCATGGAACAAGCCACGTTTAAAGGTGCCAACTGCAAAGTGATTTAAACGGCAGAGCCCTTGATTATTTTTTAAAAGTCACAAGAAGAAATGAGCTCATCTCATTGAAAGCCCTGTTCAAACGCCTTTCTGTCCCTGGCTCTTTTCCACTTGTATTTCTAACCTACTCTCGGTCTGGGCCAAGCCAGCCTGGGTTTCACGTGGGGCCGATAGCGCGCCCCCACCCTACACAGTATTTTGGTTTCCTCTGCAGCAGCAAGAAAATCAGAAATGCTTTGGCAGGCCCCGATGCGCTAACGTCTGGGAAATCCACGCCCTGCCTCCCGGCCACGCTCTCCCTGCCCTCCCGGCCGCACGTGGAGTGGGGAACGTGCTGGGGCAGCTCACGCGGTGCCTGACTATGGAATGAAATCCTGCTTTTGTTGGGTCGTAGACGCCTACGGCTGGAGGCTCGGAAGGGCCTTCGCTGGCCCTCTAGTCCAGACCCCCTGACCCGAGGCAGGCTAGCACGAGCTCTCCCAGGCGCCGTAAGGTTGCCTGCTCCTAGGCACTTTTTAAAGGAATGTTTATGAAAAATACAAGTTGCAGGGCCCTGCATTCGTGCAGAAGGCCCTGCAACATGTATTTTGGTATAAACATTCCTTTAAAATGTGCCTAGGTGGCAACCCCTACTCCCAGGGTGCAGATCCTTCCCTGCTGACGTGAATTCATCCCCGTCGGGCAAGTATTTGTGATGGTGAGTCCGACGCGCGTCTCCTCCCCAGTCACTCAGCTGTAGCAGTTTCGCTGCTTGGCTCATCCAAGCTGACCTCTTTTTTAAAAAAAACCCAAACAAAAAGAGTGAGGCAAAGTATTGAGCCATTCCTCCAATTAACGGTTTGGGAAGCTCCAGCCTGATTTTTAAAAGCTTCCGGTGATGGGGAGACCCCAGTGTTCCTCTGGTCGTTCAACTCTCCGTCCCTGGGACTCTATCTCCGCCCCGGGATGTCCTATCCTGCCGTAGAGCAGGGGGTTGGGCCCTTGAAGTCTCTTCTGACCCTAAACATTCTAGGGTTTAATCTAAATCTCTCCTCCTGTACTTCAAAGCCCCTTCCCTGGTCCTACCTCAAAGTCCACCCTTTCCAGGAGAGTTGGTTCCCATCCTGCTCAGAGCAGTTCTGTTCCCATATTTAAGGATGGTCCTTATGTTCCCGCTCCGACAGCTCTTCTAGAGTTCCTTCCCCCATTCCTCCCAGGTCTTGCATCCCACAGTCTTGGTCATCGTTGCTGTTGCGCGCCACAGAGACTGATCCTATCTCTGTTCTACAGGTGGCAAAAAGAGGAATCGAAGAGGAACAGCTGTCCTGAGCCGTTCTGGGAAGGGCGGCCTATAAGCTTAAATAAATAAGCAAATAAATACATAAAGTGACTCGTTCCAAGGTCATTGGAAGAGCTGGGAAGAGAATGACATTATTTATATAGCACCAACAATGTACCTGGTGCTGTACGATCATTAGTTAGAGACGGATCCCTGCCCCAAGGGGCTTACAATTTAGAAAAGACAAAGGGGCGACAAGGGAGCTGGGAATGTAGGGAGAGACAGGGATACATTTGCATGAGGAACAGGAGGGCTCTGGGCGAAGAAGGGAAGAGGAGGCGTCCGTGACGAGTCTATGGGGATGAGGAGCTAAGGAAAGCCTGACAAGGTTTTCAGGAGGAATTGGAAGGCTGGGAGGGAGGGAGAAGAACTAGGGCAGCCACCTAGGCCAATGTTTAAGGTACATGTATGAAAAATACATGTTGCAGGGCCTGCACTGGCACAATGTAGGGCCCTACAACATGTATTTTTCATAAGTGTTCCTTAAAAATTGGCCTAGGAGGCAACCCTCAGTACAACAAACGATCAAGGAAGGGAGTTCCCAGCCTGGGGGGCAGCAAGGGAGACATTTCAAGGAGCTCAGCAAGGGAGTTGCAAGCGGGCGCGCCTCGCGGGTAACGTCCCAAATAAGCCTGTCGAGCTTTCCCTTTCCTCTAACTGACTGGCTCCACGGATTCCCCCGGATCCGGCTAGAATCAGGGTGTCACCATGGGGAGGCCAGACTAGACGAATTCAGCCACTGCTCCCCCCCCCCCCCAACCCCTCTCGACTGGCTACGGTGCATTCACGGAGCAATAGATTTTGGGGGCGCGGGCAGACACGGTCACACATGCACAAGCACCCGTAATGCACACACATGTGCAAACCCACATGCACACACGCACACATACACACACCTGCTAGTAAACACACATGCTCATGCAGGCAACCCACTGCTGTGCAGTGAAAAAAAATGGTCTGCAGGTGCGTGCCGTTCAATTCCTATCCATCATGTCTTTTAGATCTTTTAGATTGTAAGCCACAGGCAGGGAACGCGTCTGATTGTATGTCTGTACAGCGCCAGGTTTTGCAACTGGCGCTTTATAAATGTTTAATAATAATAATAATAATAATCATGTCCTGCGGCTGGGAAGATCAGAGCATCCCTTCTTGCCTACAAGGAGCCCGGCGTCACCCTCGCGGAGACAAGGCCCACAGCCATGCAAGCCAGAGCTGAAAGAAGGATGAATCATGACTCCAATAGGAGTATTTGGTTTCTTCAATGAGCGCCCTGGGCCTCGCGCTCTTTCAATGAGTCCTGCGGTGACACCTGTTTTCACCAGGGAAGAATATGGACCTGGTGGGAGGGAGGGGGTTGGCTCCCTCCCAAACATGACCACCTTAGGACCCCACAGAGAGGGCCCCCAAAGGGTTGGGGTCCCCAAGGACCCCACATTTGATCTTTATCACAAATTGTAAGCCAGCCCTGGCAAGAGGCTTCAATTCATCTCTGGTTCAGATCAAACTCCAAACACAATCTCAGCACCAAAACCAAATTGCCAAAAATTGCTTTTCTAAATATCCAGGCCACGATCCACACACCCCCACTTCCTCTGGAGTAGTCCCATCAAAGCCGGGTAGGTTGGTGAATTGCGGCCCAAATTCCCAAGCAATGACTCGTCAGACGAGCTTTGCAAACCCGCCCAGAACTTGGAACCTTCCCTTTGAAATGTGCAACATTCCTTAAATTCAGAATTTGACCCAAATAGTCACTCCGGTTGCTGCCGGGTTAACAGCCCATCGACAGCACTAGGTCTCGGGCCTGTGCAGCCCACACCCCAGAAACCAGAGCAAAGGGCTCAGGAAGGCAAACCCTGCCCGGAGCTCCCCGAATGGAGGAGCAGAGTGAGGCACAGAGAGAGGCAGTGACATGCCCAAGGCCACACAGCAGGGCAGTGGCAGAGACAGGGCTGGGAAGCAGCTCCGTCCAGTCCTTTGCCCACTGGACTGTCCCATATCTGGAATGCTGGACTGATTCAGGGCAATCCCTCCTCCCTCTGCCGAGCCAGGGCCTGGTACCTCCCTGGAATCTCGTGAGAGCCCCCTCACCTGGCTCAGAGAAGGAAACAAGGACACGTGTCCCTGCTGCCACGGGAGGAGGAACTGCAGGATCCTCCCTCCTCGCTTGTCGCTGGCTTCAGCATGAAAACACATCTGGGATCGCTTAGCTCTGATGCTGCCCGAGCTGGGATCCTAGCATCCGGGTCAGGCTTCCTGGCCTGCACCATCTGCCCCTCTTCCTGGGCAGGGCAGCCTTGCGCAACGTGCAGAAATGAGAGACTCTCTAGAGTAGGGGCGGAAAATCTGTTCTGGGGTGGTGG
>QEPC01012366.1:1003946-1018906 GCA_003113815.1 Sphenodon punctatus
CGGACGTCCCTTATTTCAGACCCCATAGCCCCATAGAGCATAACGGACGTCCCTTATTTCAGACCTCACAGCCCCATAGAGCATATCGGACGTCCCTTATTTCAGACCCCACAGCCCCATAGAGCATAACAGACGTCCCTTTGTTGGTGGTTCTCCCCCAGCTCCACGTTGTCCCTTATTTTTGAAGTTTGGCCCTGGCGGCCCCATCGGTGACAGTGAGCACGCCAGGGCTGATTCGGGCCTGCGAGGCCGGACTCTGTGTCCCTGCCGCACCAAGCGAAGCAGAGGCCCCAGGGCAGCCGTCGGCAACGCGGGCCGTCTCTCCTTGGCGACGCTTGGCTAGCAGCCGTGGTAGCTGAGCGTCTCCCCGTCCGGCCTGTCGCCCTCACCCAGGTAAAGGCGTAGGCAGGGGTGCAGCTAGGCCGGGGCAGAAGGTGGGATGGGCGCCCCTGGCTCCCTTCCAGTAGCAGGGGACAGAGCTGCCTGGCCCCGAGGGAACGTGGGGACCCCCTCAGGCGCCCATGCAAAGCCTGCAACATGGTTTCCCCCTAAGTGTTCCTTCAAGCTTTGCAGCTGCCCCGCTTGCCCCGCGCGGCGAGTCCCGCTAGCAGACTTTGCACCCTTTGTGGCTGGGCTGCCAGACGGGAGAGTGCCGCACCGGGGACACGGCCGTGCCGAGGGGGAATCAATGTCCCAGCAAACGGAATCCCCTTCCCCTTTGGGGGTGTGTGTGTGTGTGTGTGTGACGGGAATCCGGAGACTGTGGGAACCGAGGGGAACGGCTCACGCGGCCTCCAGCGTGACCGAGCCCGGCTGGCTGGGTAGGCCGGGCAAGAGGCCAGCCTCTCTCTCTCACAGAGGAGGAGGAAACGCTGTGGCTGCTGCCAAGCTATTTCTGGGGCTGAGTCACTGCGCGGACAGGGCCTACTACCCCACTTGGCCCAGGCCGGCGGAGGATGCCATTTCCACGAGGCCAGGCCCCGTGAGGAGCCAGCCCACCCGCCCTGGCCCCCTGGCAGCCACGCCCGCCCTGGCTTCCTGCCACCGTTCGAAATGACGAATCCCATTCCACGCTGCCTCCGGCTGGGCTCCCTGCACGTGGAGGCGGCGCCCTTGGCTGGGCTCCAGAGGCCGGCGTCTGGGAGCCCAGCCAAGGGAGGGAGCCGGCGGGCAAACCAGTGTCAGCAGCAGCAGGGCAGGAGGGACATTTTAAAAAGGTTTCCAATTGTGAGGAGAAAAACAGGGGGAAGCCGGACGGACCAGATGATCCTGACGGTACCTTTGGCTCTGGGTGAAAACAGCCCTGCCCCTTAACTCCGCACTAACATTGCTGCGGCATGTTGCAGGCCGCCGCCGCGACAGCCCTGCCCCCTGCAGAAGAGACGTTAAAGCAGGGCTCAGACGCACACCTGTTTGCACCCAGGCTTTGACTCGACGACAAGACAATCCAGCTGCCCCCACCCCAGCAGGGATAGAGGCCCCATTGTGCAGAGCCCAGAGGTGGTCCCTGCCCCAACAGGATTACAGTCACGCCATAACCCAAGAGGGAGCTACGCCTGGGCAGAGCAAGGCAGGGCTGCTTTAGAGAGTGTGTGGATCAGGCTCAGTTCCCCAGCAGCGCTGGCTGTAGGCGTGCCAGATACGCCAATTTTACCAGGACACATGAAAAATACATGTTACAGGGCCTAAGGTGCCAATGCAGACCCTGCAACATGTATTTTTATATGTATTCTGGTAAAATTGGTGTATCTGGCGCGCCTAGCTGGCTGTGATTGCCTTGCCGTGGCTCTCAGTCCCTTCCAGGCTTCTCTCCCTCTCTCAGGCATCCCCTGCGCCTCGATTCCCCCGACTCCCACCTCAGCCTCCCATGCCCACTCTCCCCTTCTGCTCTAGGGGCCACACTGTCATTCCCCCAAGCCTTGCCTGCCCCCATCCCAGTTGCTATGGGGTCCAGTCCTTTAACCCGTGGCCCCCAGGGCCTGCTGCCCACTGCTCACAAGCAATCTGCCTCTAACCCACTGTAGTTCCTTCCTACGCAGTCATTAGCCAAAGGGGCGGAACGGAACAGCCACGGGACCTAAAGGAGCTGCCCCACAACTGGGGCAATTTGCTCCAGGAGGCAAACGGAGGGGAACACTTTGACCCAGAGCAGTTTGTGTAGCCACCACTCTCAGCGGTGTCTCCTTTCCAAACTTTGATCAAATCCCCTCCCATTGATTGTGCAGCACCAGGAGCACGGCTTGCAATATACAAATCAATAAATAACCCAAGGGGTCTGGAAGTCAGGGGACAAGCAGAATTTGGCTGGAAGGGATTCCCTGACCCCTGAAAGCCTCAGCCCCTAACGTTCCCCTCCTGCCGCACTTCCCAAACCCTGGCATTGACAGGGCAGGGCATATTCCCTTCATCTCCTGGAGATCAGGGTGTCGGGGCAGGGGCCAGTCCCAGAGGCTGCAGAAGGGGCCCCGATCCCCAAAGACTTTGGGGGCCGGTTTAGAAATGGCAGCAGCCTCACTCAGGCCAGGGGTTAAATGGATCCAATCCTCGGCGTGCCAGCTGCTAGTTGGGCTCACAATGAGCGCTGGTGGGCGCTGGGCTGTCTCGAAATGCCAGGACAGTTGTGCCAAGCAAGGCTGGTCTCGGCCCACTGGCATCTGGGGCAGGGACCGGTTGGCATCTGATGCCGCCCCCTGCCTGCGTCCCCTTGCAGGGGGTGGGGGAATGCACCGCTCCTCTGCCTCCCCCCACCCCTGTCCCATCCAGCATAAACGCCTTGGCTTCACCTTCAGCTTTCTCCACAGCCTCACCCTCCCTAAATTTCTACCCTCATCCCCTGCAGCATTCCTAGGCAAGAGCTTTGCCCTTCTTCTGCCCCCCACCCTCCCCCAACCCCAGAGTTTCCTGAGCCATCTCCACCCCTTCTCCCATAATGACCCCTATGCCCGGAACTCCCTCCCTGAACACATACACTGCTCCCCCCACGGCCTTCCAATCCCTCCCGAGAACCCACCTCTTCCATCAGGCTTTCCCCCAGGCCACTCACGAGGCTCCCTCTCCTGTCGTTCAGGGTCCCCTGCTCCCCTGAAACCAAGCGTGCCCCTGAGACTTCTCAACTTCATGAATGTCTCCTTGTCTCTCCCCAACTTCCCTTCCCTTTGTCCACCCTGGATTGTAAGCCCCTTGGGGCAGGGAATTGTCTCTAACGAATGATTGTGCAGTGCCAAGCACATTGCTGGTGCCGTACAAATAGTTCCCTCCTCCCCTTTGAAAAGCACCTGATGACCTTTTTAATGTTTATTCTCTGGGTGCTTTTAGTGGCTGCACGGCTGGATTTTAATGCCCCCACCCCCCTTTATTCTTTCCTTTTAATATGAGTTTTAAATGGATAATATGTTATTGCGTTGTCCTTGTGAAGCGCCCCAGGCACTATTTATAAGGGGGGGGGGCTATAGAAATAAAATTAATGCTTTTATTACTTAATAATAATTCTCTGAACACCTAGGAGGTGAAATCCATTTCTGCGGGAAACCTTGACGTAGGGCTCAGGCTTGCTGGGCAAGTGCCCAGCTCCCCACGCTGCTGCTGCTCCCCCAGGGCAGGGCTCAGTCTGCGCAGGACGGGGCTGGCGCTGTGGCCAGCAGTCGAGGATGCTGACCCCAGCAGCAGCAGCCCCGGCCCTCATCAAACCTAGCCCAGAGCGAGGTGGGGTCTGAGGGCAGCCCCAAAAGGCCCTGCTGGCTAAGGTGGCCACTTCGGCACATTTTAAAGGAACACTTATGAAAAAGGCACGTTGCAGGGCGTGTTGCAGGGCCCTGCAACATGTATTTTCCATAAGTGATCCAGATAGGTGCCCCCCCACCTGGAGGATCTGTGCGATTCCAGAGGCACCTTGACAAGCTCTAAAGCCACACGGACACACACCCCCACCCCGGACTGTCTCTCCTCCCTTGTCATGGATCGGGCTGTTATTTATACCCCTTTCTCTTAACGTGAGAGCTAGGGGCACCCGATGAAGCAGGTTTCAAAACAACAGGCAGGACTTTCTCTTCCACCAAGCCCAGGTAACGTGCGGAACTCCTTGCCACAGGATGCCGCGCAGCCCAGGGTCCCGACCCACAAACCACTTACTCTGGAGCAGTCCCATTGAAGCCCAACAGGGCTACTCCCACGTCAATGGACAGGCTCCTGGAGGGTAGATCCGCTGAGGGCTCTTAGCCAAGTTGCTCAAGGGAGGAGACTTCTGACCGTTGGGCGTGAACTGCGTGAAATGGTTTTCTCTCCCTTCCCCTATTTATTGTTTTATTGAGTTCCCGGGCCCTGCTTAATACTTTGAATAGTGTATTTTGATATGTTTGAACTGTTTTTAGATACATTTTATATGTGATTGTTTTTTATTGTAAGCCGCCCGGAGCTGTTTTAAGAGGGGCGGGGGAGAAATTTAATAAATAAATAAATAAATATTTTTAAATGGATCGCTCTAGAGAGGCCCGGTGGCTGCAAACACCCTCCGAGGCAACAGAAAGAGGGTAACACCTCCCCCCCCCCCCAGAGAAATGCATCAGCCAGGCAGCTGGGGCAGGTTCCAGGGTGTCAGCTCTTGGGGGTTATTATCCCCCCCCCAGTGTAAGAGAATCCGAGCCAGCCCGGAGCTGGGGCTGCTGCAGGGCTGGGGGGGGAGGGGAGGCCGGCCCAGCCACCTGGAACCAGGCAAACCGGGCCCGCTCATTAGGCCAATAACGTACCCCACCGTTCAGAGGGTTGAGACAGGGGAGCCTGAATCCCCCCCCAGGCTGCCTCCCCAGCCTGCCGGAGCCCGGGCCGCCCTCGTGCCGGCCCCTCGGGCTCCCCCTGCTGGCTCGGCTGCGAGGGCTCCAGCTGGGATCAGCTGCGCAGACACCCAGCCAGGGCCGCGCGCCTTTAAGGAATACTTATTACAAATCCATGTTGCAGGGCCCCGCCCAGGCAGGGCCCTGCAACATGGATTGCTAATAAGTGTTCCTTAAAAACCACCCCCGGGGCCACTTGCCCTGCTGCCCCCCCCCCTCCCGGGGTCGGGAGTCTCTGCTCCCCGCAGCGGGCAGGCAGCTCTAGACGGGGGGGAAGCTGGAGCTAAACCCAGCAGAGGAGCCCGCAGACTCTGCCCCCTTTAGAGCCTCTGCCCCAGGTAAGGCTGCCCAGCATTGGCCAATAAGAGAAGGGAGCAGAGGTTTTAGCCACGCTCCTAATCAGAACTGGCAAATCAGAGAAGGACACCGCTAGGTGACTCGAGGAGGCAGGGGCGTGGTTTATCCCTGCTAGGATTGGCTATTTTTTAAGGCGCGGGCCCTCCGCTGATTGGCCAGTGCTTGGTAGGGGGCCCCATCACTGTCCAATAGAAAAGGAAGTACAGGTCTCCGCTACACACCCCTACCAAGCACTGACCAATTAAAGTAGGGCGCACGCCTTCAGCACTAGCCAATCCTAGCGGCGACTAGCCACGCCCCTGCCTCCACAAACCAATCACAAGCGCCCTCCTAAACGTCTCTTCACGAAAGCAGCCAATCGGGACAGGCTACTCTCCCCTCCTCTTTCTCATTCCTAGGAAGCGGTGACTACGCGCGTATGGTGGAGGCTTCCTGGGAAGAGTCTGAAGCGGTGAGTGCGACGGGACTACATTTCCCAGCGCGACCTGCGGGGGCAGGAGCTCCATCTCAAGCGGCCCAGCCCCGCGGAGCACGCTGGGAAATGTAGTCCCGGTGTTTATCAGCCCGAAAGGCAGGGGAACCGCTCCCCTTGTTGCTGGGAGAGTGGGGTCCCTTCCCCACTGGGGGGAGGAGGGGGCATGGGGGATGATCTGTCCTGCACTTGGGGGGGAAGGTTGCCCTGCCCGCCTCCTTGAGTGGCCACACCTCCCCTTTAAAAGAGGACGCTTATGAAAAACACACGTTGCAGGGCTGCATGGGCTCCAGTGCCGCCCTGCAACATGTATTTTCAATAAGCGCCCTCTTTTAAAGGGGAGGTCTGCCCCCCTCCCTGCACTGGGGGAGGTGGGGTGTTGGTGGGGGCTGCCCTGGTGGTTGTGTGAATGGTGGGGGGGCTGTGGGGAGATGACTGCCCCCCCGCCCCCCATTACCCACACTAAGGGGGGGGTTCTCTCCCCCCTGCGGGGTGGCTGTACCCCCCCATCCCCCCTGCCTCCCCCACTGGAAGGGGGTTGTGGGGGCAAGTGGCCTCCCTCACCTGCTAAGAGGGTCGGCGGGGGGGGGGCCTGGTTATCCTGCTTCCCAAGCACTGAGGGGCTTTGCCCCCATCATCCCCAACACCCCCAGCCCAGCCCCAAAGCCCCCCCCCCCCACAGCTGTCCCTATACTGAGGAGGGGGCAGGGTCCCTGTCCCCCCCCCCCCCCCCCCCCGGCTGATCGCGGGCGTTGTGTGCTCCTCTCCTTAGCGCCTCTCGCCGACAGCATGGTCCACGCCTTCCTCGTCCACACCCTGCGCTGCCGGCCCGCCGACGAGGGCTTCCCCTGCCGGGTGCTCTACGCCAGAGTCTTCAGCGCCGAGAGGCTGGAGGAGGCTGAATCCGGGCGGCAGGAGCTCGAGACGGAGCGCCTGGGCAGGAAGGAGCAGGTTCTGGCCGTGGCAAGGTAGCTGGTGGAACCGTGGCTGGATGGGGCGTTGCTAGAGGGATCCACGGACGAGACCAGCCTGGGCATCTGGGCACGGTTGCTGTAGATACAAAATATTCCAGGACGCTTATGAAAAACATACATGTTGCAGGGCCTGCGTTGGCGCCAGTGCGAGGCCCTGCAACGTGTATTTTTCCATAAGCGTCCTGGGAAAATTGGCATGTCTGGCAACGCTGCGCGTGGGGAGAGCACTGGCCGGCCCATGACCCAAAGCTGGTTGGGGCGGCAGAGAGACACGGGGCAGAGTGCAGGGATGTTCCTGTTGAAGTGAGGGCCTCTCGGCCTCTTAAACCCCGTTAGGGACCTAAACCCCCTGCACCCAGAACATGCTCTGCGGCGGGAGTGTTTAGTTCTGTGCCCCCCTTAGACCTTTTGTGAGTTTAGCTGCTCTGCCATTTCTAGCTGCGCCGCGGGAGCCGCTTATTCCGTCGCCGCCCGGCTCTGACCGCTAGGAGGCGTTTCTTGATAATTAACCAAAATCTCCCCTCTTGTAACTTGATCCCATTGTTTCTAGCCAGCCAGAACCGTTCCTTGCCATCTTCTTGGGGGAAGCCCTGGAGATATTCGGAGGCTGCTCCGGCAACGGCCTAGAGGCGAGAGCAGCCTTCCGCTATCGAACGGGCAGCAGCCGTGACCGCAATGTCTCTGTTTCAAAGCGATGAAATGGAGGCATCCCGGTGTGCTCCAAGGCAGGGAGGGGTGGGGAGAATAATGCTCTTACTCAGGGTGATGGGGGTGACGCACCCTCTGCTACTCGGAGGTGAAGGAACCTGGTCCCAGGCCAGGGCTCGTAGCTCTGCCAACGTGAGAGGTCCCTGGTTCAGCCTCTCCCCACACACCCAGAGGGGCTGAATCCCAGCTTTGCTCTCCCCTCGGTCTCAGGCAGGTGGATTCGATGTGCAGGCTGCACCACCAGGCTTCAGGGAGACCGGCCTCCGATCTCCTCCTCCAGCTGCCCGACGAACCGATTTCTCTCCAGGATTCCCCGTCCGGGGTGTTTCGCCTCCCACCGGGAGATCCTTTCGGCGAGAGCAAGACGGTGCTGTGGCTGGGAGTCCTGTCGCTGGGCTTTGCTCTGGTCTGCGACCCACGCGAGAACCTGTCGCTGGCGGAGAACACCCTGCGGCTCATCGCCAAGTGCCTCCTGGACCATCTCAAGCTGCTCAGCCCGGGCAATGACGTGCTCCTCAAAGCTGACAGAACCGAGACCGTCCTCGGCAAGTTCCTGCCGCACGGACAGCTGCTCTTCCTGAACGACCAGTTTGTCCTGGGGCTGGAGAGGGAGCTGGGGGCCGCTTTGTCCAAATGACGGGCTCCGGCCGGAGAACGCTGTCGGCTCCCCTTGCTGTCAGCTGGATTGTTGCCTGGCGCTAACGGGCAGCGAGCTAGGGGTGGGGGGATTACTCTCAGCAACGCCAGCCAGAAGCGTTGGCCAAAGCCAGTGAGTTCTGCCCAGTTAGTGCCATCGGCTGCACCACCGTGTGATTCAATGGCAATACGTTTGAACTAGGAAAAGCTGCCGGTTGCACATTAGCGTGTGTGATCTGTGGGTGTACAGGGGCAAGGTGCGCTTAGGCCAAACGATCCCTGAATTACAGCCCAACCCAGGGAAGCAGAAACCCCTCGACTCTGCCTCCTTTTTAGGGGGGAGCGGGGTGCTGTAGCTGGGTCACTGCAGCTTGTGTGGGTCTGAGAGTTGGTGTATTGGTGACTTCCAAGGTCTGTAGTCGTAGCTGCTGTCACTCGCAAGTCCCAAGGGGTGAACACTCCTGATTAAAGTGGACAGGACTGGTTATATCACGCAGCATCATGGAACGCAGCGTCGTGCATGGAAATTTGATATGTTTTCAAAAGCAGGGGCTGCCCTCCCTCCTCCCCACACTTGCCTGCAGCGGCAGCTCCTAGTTTACCCAGTCCCACTGCCCTGGTTTTCTCGCTGCACGGCCCAGGCCCCTGTTCTCTCTGCCAGCCTGGTCACTTGCCCAACCTGTGCTTGGTTCTCCTGCGCTGCCTGCTCCCCCTCTATCTGCCCACTGCCCTGGCACTCGCCTACCTGGTGCCCCTGCCGCTCTGCTCCCCGCCCCACCATCTACCTGCTCCTCCGCTTAGTTCTTCCGTTCCCTCTGACCCTGCTCTCCTTGCCGCCTGATGTTTGCCATTATTTTCTACATCATTCTGTAATACGCTCCTGGTAGACAGTACGACACGTTCTTCCTCCCTCCATAGTCCCATTTCACAAACACATAAGAAGTGCCAGAGCGGGTCAGACCCATGCTCTGTTGAGCCCAGCATCCTGTCTCTGACAGTGTCCAGCTCCAGTAGCTCGAGAGAGAGAGGTCATGGAGGGGTGAGGGACCCATCTCCTAACCGCTCCCAGGTACTGTTAGTCAGGGGCTAAAGCCTCAACTAGCAAGCGTTTACAGCTCCATCCTCTTTCAGTGTCCCCTGGTTCTCTGGCTGTGTGATGAGAGGGCAAACAACAGTTCTCGATTGACTTTTTCCGTACTGCTCATGATTTTATAAACTTCTATCGTACCTCCCCTTCATCCCCTCCCCTCCGAGCTAAACAGCCCCAACCTGTGGAGCCTCGCCCCTCACATGGAATTCGATCCATCCCTTTTGTCATCCTTGTTGCCCTTCTCTGAACGTTTTCCAGTTCTATTGTATCTTTCCTGAGATGGGGCGACCAGAACTGCACACGCTATTCAAGGTAGGGTCATATGAAAGGTTGATATAGTGGCGTTGTGATACTTTCTCTTTTATTTTCTATTCCTTTCGCAATAATGCCTAGAATTCGGTTTGCCTTTCTGACGGCTGCCGCGCACTGAGCCGATGTCTTCAAGGATCTATCCACAATGACTTCAAGATCCTTCTCCTTGATATAGGGGTGACCGCCATGACCACTGTCGCCGGAGGTGACCGCAGCCGGTGGGGTGGGCCAGAAAAATCGATGCTAAAGGCAGGCCCATGAAAATATTGCATAAGGGTTAAAACTTGCAGTTGAAGACAAAATTTAGTAAATCCGTGACTCTTATTATTATATGTTTATTGTGAAGCCAAAAGGCTATTACAAGATAACATAATCACAAAATCCAAAACAGAATAAAAACAATAACATCCAAAACAGGGAATGCATCGGCTTACAGTAGAGCCCGAACGTGCTTCCCTAATCCACAAATAGAGCTGACAACATTTTGCAACTAATCTAGACAGAGTCCGTATAATTGAGAAGGGTCTTAGACAGCACCCAGGTCCTGAGAACCTGCAAAAAACCGGCCCAAGAGCTCCCGTCTAGGGCCACTGAGAGCTGCACATCTAAAAAAGATAGAGGACTGCAGGAATCCGGTTCCTGCAACTCCCAGAGCTGGCAAACCCTCTCATGTCTCGGGACCCCATTATATCGCCCTTCTAACGCGGCTGAAGGGAAGGCGTTACACCTCAAACAGGTGAAGGCCCGTCTCCGTCCTGAGTCCAGCCAAGCAAATAAAGAGCTGCTACTCGGACAGGGGGGGGTCAGCCACTGGGTATTCAGGGGCGATTTTCTGGGCAGCCAACAAAGCCCTCTCGTTTTGAAGCTCCTGATCCAACAGACGCCGCTGTCTGAGGGTCAAGGAGCCAGCAAGGCCAACATGCTCCAGAGAATCACAAGAGAAGCCCAAATGATCCGGCCCGAAATCCGTGACTCAAAGGGCCGGGTGGTTCTTAGCTGGTACCAAATAAGAAGATGACAAAGTAACAAGCGATCCAAACGTGACCGGGCAGCTTGCTCTGACACAAACACACAGAAACAAAATCTCCCCACCAAGCGCCAGAGCAGATAAGAGAAATAGTTCTGGGCATCTCACCCCGTGGCGTTGCTAATTCACCAGCGCCTCCTAAAGGTTTCTGGGAACAGTATAACTGCGTCCTAGATGACACTCCTTCACATTCAGATATTGGGGGGCTCACACAAGTGAGGTCAGCTCACCATGAACCATGCTCCAAACTCCTTTACTAGAACACCCAGCTAGGAAGAAGAGAGAACGGGGAACCCCCCCCCGGTAGTATTTTACTTAGTAGAAGACAGATCAAAATACATTCTCTCTCTCATTTGATTTGAGTTGATCCAGAACACTTGTATACGAACACACACACACAAACAGCACTGGACACAGTCACGCAGTAAACAGACGCATTCATAAAAATATGTTGCTTTGAAGCCGTTTATAAGAAACGTTGGTCAAGCAAACTAAAGAAGCCAGCAGGCATCCCTGCTGATCTGACAAACAAAGCGAGAGAGCATTGGGTCCCGGGGAGTAGCTATGGATTCAGGCCAGGGGCTTTACCCTGTCAAAGATAAGAAGGACAAAGAAGATTAAGGAGCTGCCGTAGGGGGGCTGGCTTTAATATCCCGCCTCGGGTTGCCAGAAAGGATGGACCAAGCCTGGATCAAGTCTGGTCAGGTGATCCGGTCTGAAAATCACGCTTTGGGATGCCAGAAAAGGGAGGGCCCGGACTAGATTGGTCAGTAACGGTCACGTAGGCTAAAATAATCAAAGCGTATCAAAGAGCATGTGGGAGAAGGGGTGGCAGCTGAGTGCTCTCAGCTCCACCGCCCGCTAGCCACGTGCACCAGCATCGAGGGGCTCTGAGGGGGAGCTAGAGCAGTGAGACACTCATTGTTAGGGTGTTTTGCTTGCCCTGTTCTACCATCCACACTGCTTGCTACCCTAGCAATCCATGCTGTGTGCGTATTAAACGCAGCTGTGGCCCTTGTTGGGGGCTATGGAGTTCAAACTCCCGCGCAGCACGGAAGCCACTGAAAGCTAGTTGGGCAAAGGGGTTTTTCCCCCCTAGGTGGCGCTGCAACACTGGTTACACCCAGATCAGAACCCAGCATCATGTATATAAAGCAAGGATTATTTTTCCCGACGTGCATCACCTGGCACTTATCAACATTGAATTTCATTTGCCATTTTATTGCCCACTCACCTAGTCGTGCAAGGACCCCTCTGTGGTCCCACAGACTGCCTGGGTCTTAACTAGCTTGAATCATTTGGTGTCATCTGCAAGTTTAGCCACCTCACTCTTTACCCCTTTTTCCAGATCATAATGAATATTAACCAAAACAAAAACCTTAACCCTTTAAAAAAAACCTTAAGTGCACATGAGTTCTCCTAAAATACAGCCCCTCCCCAAATTCACTACAATTACAATTCGAAAAACCTTCCACTCCTTACCTTGCAACAAAACATAAACGCCAAAAACCATAGAAATTTCAGAATGAGCAATATTTAATATTTTATCCTCATCAACATACATGTAATATATGTACTTAATTCCTTACCATACATACTTTAATTCATTTTTATCAATAATTAAACTCACATTTTTCCATTTTTAAACTTTAATTTATTATCATAATTCAACAAGGAACAATTTTTTCAGAATGCATTAAGTCTGTTTCTACAGAAGATCATTCTGTACAACAAATTATATAATGTCTACACTCACATTCTTAAGTTCACTGTATGAGCTGTATACAATTTGTATACATGTAAATAAGACAATGCACTCTGAAAAAATTGTTCCTTGTTGAATGATAATAAATTAAAGTTTAATAATGGAAAAATATGAAAGTTTATTATTGATAAAAATGAATTAAAGTATGTATGGTATAGTAGTTCAGCAGTTTTCAAATCAGAGTTCCTTCCATACCCTTGGATGTCACTCATGTGGCCTCGGTTACTTGCTACCGTTTAAATGATCTACAGGTAATAAAACCTCTTTTGATGCGATGCTGATTTCGGATAATTCCTCAGATTAAATAATTCTGTTGTGGGCGTCGCTCCAACGTTCGGATGTGGGTGGGTATCACCCCAGCATCCTATGCGTTAAAAACGGATGCAAAGAACTGATCGAGGTTCTCCGCCACGGCCTTGTCATCTTTGACGCCCCCTTTGATCCCTGATCAGCTAACGGACCAACTGCCTCTAGCAGGTTTCCTGGCTGGTGATAGACTGGAATTTTTTATTCTTTTATTTTGCTAGTGGAAGATTCAGGGAACAATAAATCACTGGGGGATTAAACCTGCAGAGGTGCAAGTGACGGTTTTGGGGTTGTGTGAATGATGAATGGGATCCTGGGAAAACTAGCGTGTGACGTGAAAGCAGTTTTAAATCTCTAAAAGGATTGATTGATTTGATTTAGATTTCTCTCCCGCCCGTTCCTGAAGGATCAGGTCACTTAAAAACACAATAAGCAACACAGATAAAAATCCAGATAGACCCCCCCCCCCCCAAACTACCTAAAATATTCACAGACCACCACCACCCCGATCCTAACCCTGCCTGCCAAACGCCTGGACAAATAAATAGGCCTTGCGCTGCCTCTGGAAGATGCTCAGACCAGAGTGTAGGCAAACCTCTAAGGGAAGGGCGTTCCAAAGCCATGGATGTCAGGCTCCAGGGTACGGAGCCAGGGGGCAGAAACGACGGAGAAGGAAGGCCAGAACTAACAGGCTCCAGGGGACAGAGCCGGGGACAGGAAAACAAGGTGGGAGGAATCTAGGCCTGGGCACAGGGGGGAGGGGAGGGGCAGGATGTCCTCAAGGCAAGCCCCTGAAACCTCTCAGTCGCTCTCTTGAACCCAAGAGATGATGCACTCAGCATCTCTACCAGACACGCTGGTCTAAGAAGGCCTGCGACTCATCATTGAGGCCAGGGTCCGGGGCCAGAGGGGGGACCCACCACAGGGGCGGGAGGATCCCACAAATGGGAAACCTTGCAGGGGTAACTAGGGGAAGGGGAGTCCAGAAGAAGACAGCCACAAGGGTACAGGCCGCGAGGCTCAAGCCAGGGAAGCTGGCGGGTTAACCCGTTCCCTGGAAGCAAAGGGGGGACTGAGCAGGGGCTCGCCTAAAGCAGGGGAGGAACTAAGCTCACATGGAGCGGGGGAGGAACAGAGCATAAGCTCGCTCAGAGCAAGGGGAACGAGCAAGCCTGGGGCACACACGAGACAGGGGGCACAAGACACAGTCTTACCACATGCAGAGGGGACACACTCAGGAATCACACACAACACAAGTACTCCTCAATCACCACAGACAGGGATGGGATGGGATGGGATGGGATTGGATTGTGGGGGGGGGGGTAAGAGCCGTTGCTCCACCCACTTCTTGTGGCCATACCAAGGCTTAAATCCTTCCTGTAGCCAATCAGGACGCCTGGAGGCAGGACTAAGGTAACTGGCTACAGCTGGGAAGGGGCATGACCCACAGGGAGCAAGCACACCAAGGAGACAGAAGGGGGACAACCCAACCCCCTCCCAAGCCCACCAGGTGGCGCACAGCACTGGACAGGCTCTCCAGCACCCCAAGGGCCATGGGTTCAAGGCCCAGCCCTGACAATGGAGGAGCCACAGAGAACTCCTCTCTCTGTGTGCTTGGTCAAAGAGAGCTTGGGCCGATGACAGAATTGGCAGAACACTCTCAGGCAGCTGATGGCACCAGCCCCAGTAGCTATGTATTCACTTTATTTGCAGACTCAGGACCCCAGAAAGCATACGACCCTGTTATAGGGCTGTTTAAAGAGGAGCTGGTCTGTGGGGATCCTCAGGCAGGGGCCTTCTCACAGATCCACCTGTAGCGGTTCTTGCAGAAGGCATCGTTCCAGGACTTCAGACCTTTCCCCGGCCTCATGGAAACACAGTCTTCGTGGGTTTCCCGGCCTCCGTTCCAGTTGTCCGGCTGCCCTGGCTCGCTCCCAGAACCTGGGGATGAAAGGTAAGATCATCTGGGTGACTAAATCAAACTGCTTCCCGCACTCTCTTCCATCCCACCGACCTCCAGGTGAGACTCTCTGCCCTTCCCCCATTTCATGCAGGTAGTTAGGGTAGTGCTTCTTGCTGCAGTATCTCTGTGAGACCCTGGGGCCACCAGGCTTTGAGCAGGTGATCTGCACCCCCAAGAGAGCTCTCTGCAAAACAGGCCCCTGGGGATTAGCACTGCTCTGTACCGCTGGTTCTGGTGTCTGTCTGATTGACCTAGATGGGGGCACTCCCTATTGGCTGCCAGACCTATATAAACAGAAAGCAGGAACATACGAACACAGCCAACAAGGCTCCGTCCAACCTAGCATCCTGTCTCTGACAGCGGGCAGCCTCGGTTGCCTTGGGGGGGAGCATGCAGCAGATTACAGTGGGAGGAGGGATAATCCATTTCCTGTCATCCTCCTCCAGCTCCTGGCAATATATGGAGCTGCCTAACTGAGTCAGACCAATGGTCCATCTTAGCCCAGTATTGTCACAACCTGACAC
>QEPC01012368.1:0-13148 GCA_003113815.1 Sphenodon punctatus
TTCTTTTCCTCAGGGCAGTCAACTCCATTTCAGGAGAGATCACATGTCACACTCCACTTATAAATTTCAAGGAAAATTTACCATTTGCTTGAGATGCTTTGTCCTTCCCTCTGGCAGTAACTGATACAGGGCTGATCAGGAGCAGGATCCTGTGTTTTCCACATTTCCATGATCGAAGCAACTTTCACAGACATTGGCAGTTTGACATAGCTTGACATATATTGCTTTTAACTGTGGCAAATTGCAAATGCTAGGATGCAGTGTCTATCTAAAGCCAATTTTTGTGAGTGGACTTTAGGACCCAGCAGCCACATCTGAGCCAAGAAGCCAGGAGCTTGCTGTTCTCTCGCACCTAGCTGTGATGAGAAATGGGATTGCTGCCTGGCACCTCTGAAATTGTTGCTCCCCTCAAATGAGCAGAGCTGAGGTGAGAAGTCTTTCCAGAAGAGCTGGGCAGGCATCAATTGCTAAGTCAACAGGGCAAAGAGAGGAGAAGGAGAAGCTACTTGGAGCCTCCAGTAGTGTGTGTGGTGGAGGGGTGGTTATGTTAGAAGGGAGATAGAGCTGTGTCATTCCATCTACCCACCCCTACTAATGTCTTTTCAGCATTTCCTACCATTGCTCTGTTGCCTGTCCCCATTGCTCCTCATTCTAGTGTGCCTGCCCTCCTCCGAAATCCCCGACCCTGTAGTACACCCACCATCAGCAATCCCCCTGTGGCAGATTTTCTCTTCCACCACCCAGTCCTCCTTCCCCCAACCCCCATGCTACCCCCAGTCAAAGTGACCTCACAAATGCACTGCCACAATACCCCCCACAAACAATAACCCCACTATTAGACCAGTTGTCAATACCCCAAAGTCATAGTTTCCAGTACCCTCTTACACCCATTGTCCCAGTAGTCCACACCCCTACAGCCACAGCTGCTTGACTGCAGTTAGACTCTCTGACCACACAGACACTGTGCCCCCCCAAATACAGACCCATCACCCCACAACACCTCTCCTGCCCCCAACAGCTTCACTGATCTTCTAGAAACTTGTATTTGCATTTAAAATGAGACTAATTTGCATAATCCTTTTGCATAATTTGTTTTGCTCACAGAAATTGTTCTTTTTCTGCTCACAGAATTNGTCCTGCAGGATGTATAAAGTAGCACAAAGAGTGGAATCCAGATCTATATCTTAACCACAAGGTTATATTTCCTCTGTTTTATTTGCTTTATGAGAAAAAGGTATTCTAATGAGAAGGGACTGATTTTAAATGTTGTTATTAAGGGAACCCTGAACTGCAGTTTGGCTAGATAGTGGGTAAGTGGAATACTGCCTCTGATACACTAGCTAGGATTACATTTCATTGCTGTTAATAATTGTCATGCTTTATGGGCACCAGCACAATTAGATGGGGGCAGTTTTATGTTTTTTTCTAAACCAATTGAGTTATGGATTCAGACAGAACTAGTTAGATCTCATCTAGAACTGAGTGTTAACCTAGTTTCATGACTGTGCAGAGAGATAAAAGGAAATAAAGTGTCCCTTAACATTACTATGTAAGACATCCATACCATCTCTGTCTAGATTATTTATCTATAACATCCTGTATGGTAGAATACAAATATGATACAAGGTATATTTCAGTTTTTAAAATAGTTGTTAGTGTACAAAAGTGAATGTGGAACAATTCAATGGTAAAAGTACATTTGCCAAGACAACTCAATGGACAATGCCAGGTACACATAGTGAAAAGCAGTTTGTTATTATGTTTGGTGACCTTCACATAGAAATGGCTGTTTACAAAGTTCTAGGTTAGTGGCTATTGGGAAGCAGTTGGACAAATGTTCTAGTCAATGTAGAGGTGACCAAGGCCAGTGTAATTGATTCCTACATGTATGCCTCCCATGTTACCCGAATGAGATATGCCCATATATTGACAGCTACTGCTTTGTACATTCTGGTGAAGCGTACATATGCATCATATGTGTAGTCACCTAAAATCAGTATTCAGTCTCTGGAAGAATGGTATAGAAACTCCTTTCAGAAATATCCACAGTTTGCATTCTGGGTTTCATGTTATGGAAATGTAGCTTGCAGCACTGCTGTTTGTTAAAGCAATCAGGAGAGCAGATTTCAACTTGTATGTCACTTCGGTGCAATACCTGATGCCATGTTTTTTTTCATTGGACCACATTAACTACACTTTTTGGCTTAAAGTACACCTTCATGACATGATGTCTCTTAGCTCAGAGAATCCAGAAGTCTATGAACAGTTCTGCAAAGGCTTCTTAACTGTTCATAAAAGCTGCTGTTTGTTCTCATTGATTGCATTGNCTGATACAGGGCTGATCAGGAGCAGGATCCTGTGTTTTCCACATTTCCATGATCGAAGCAACTTTCACAGACATTGGCAGTTTGACATAGCTTGACATAAATTGCTTTTAACTGTGGAAAATTGCAAATGCTAGGATGCAGTGTCTATCAAAAGCCAATTTTTGTGAGTGGACTTTAGGACCCAGCAGCCACATCTGAGCCAAGAAGCCAGGAGCTTGCTGTTCTCTCGCACCTAGCTGTGATGAGAAATGGGATTGCTGCCTGGCACCTCTGAAATTGTTGCTCCCCTCAAATGAGCAGAGCTGAGGTGAGAAGTCTTTCCAGAAGAGCTGGGCAGGCATCAATTGCTAAGTCAACAGGGCAAAGAGAGGAGAAGGAGAAGCTACTTGGAGCCTCCAGTAGTGTGTGTGGTGGAGGGGTGGTTATGTTAGAAGGGAGATAGAGCTGTGTCATTCCATCTACCCACCCCTACTAATGTCTTTTCAGCATTTCCTACCATTGCTCTGTTGCCTCTCCCCATTGCTCCTCATTCTAGTGTGCCTGCCCTCCTCCGAAATCCCCGACCCTGTAGTACACCCACCATCAGCAATCCCCCTGTGGCAGATTTTCTCTTCCACCACCCAGTCCTCCTTCCCCCAACCCCCATGCTACCCCCAGTCAAAGTGACCTCACAAATGCACTGCCACAATACCCCCCACAAACAATAACCCCACTATTAGACCAGTTGTCAATACCCCAAAGTCATAGTTTCCAGTACCCTCTTACACCCATTGTCCCAGTAGTCCACACCCCTACAGCCACAGATGCTTGACTGCAGTTAGACTCTCTGACCACACAGACACTGTGCCCCCCCAAATACAGACCCATCACCCCACAACACCTCTCCTGCCCCCAACAGCTTCACTGATCTTCTAGAAACTTGTATTTGCATTTAAAATGAGACTAATTTGCATAATCCTTTTGCATAATTTGTTTTGCTCACAGAAATTGTTCTTTTTCTGCTCACAGAATTAAGGGTTGGTTTTATTTCAAGAATACACAGAGCCATGTTCCTGAGATAAAAAGGCTGAATAAGAGAACAGGTCCTGTTGGGCCACAATGCTGTGCTTTGCAAACTTCCTGCTATGTTCTCGCTTCCCACCTTTAGTCAGATGCCATAATGTTCCCTATAGGGTGGTTTAGCAGCATGCAAAATATGTGTTCACTACATGTAGGACTAACTAGAAATCCCCACAGGGAAGAATGCTCAGGTTCATCAGATGGATTGAACTGTGCCACTAACTTTGGGGAGATTTGGAGGAACTTTGGTCATGACATAGTAAACTATAGAGTTGGGAATTCTCCTGAGATCCGATATTGCCGGTATTTGGGTGTATCGGCTTAATCCGATAAATCTGATATTTACCTGTACTGGCATACCGGATTTTTAACATTGGTCGCGGTACCGGATTTTTTACATTGCGGCCATTGAAGTCAATAGCCACAATGTAAAAAATCTGGTACCGCTGCCCACGTTAAAAATCCTGTACGCTGATACCGGTAAATCCGGTACCTGGGAGATCCGATACCGGTACATCCGGTATCCGGTATTCTCCCTGGTGTCCTGCCCCTAGTGAACTAATTCAGACTCTGTTTGGGAAGGAGGTGTCCACCATCTGGTTCCTATTTTTCTCTCTTCCCTCTAACCCTCTTTCTCAGAAAACAAGTCTTACATCTTGAACCTTTCAATATCGTCTTTCTTGAATATTTCCCCTAAACTTGCTCCTTCCAAGCTTCTTGTGGACATTTCCACTTTTTAATTATGTGGCTTTCTCCATGAAAACAGAATGGGGAGGGGAGGGTCTAATGCCAAAGGCACAAAATGAAGCTAGGAATTCCAATCACCCTCAAAATGAGTTGGGTGCCTAATTGCCTTTGTGGCTTAAGAAATCTTTGTCTCAGCAGGTGCTGTACTCTGCATTCAAGCCGACACTATTGAAGTATAGCAATACAATGAAAAGTGATTTTAAAAAATTTGGTGGGTTCCATATTTCCTGCCCATGAAGGATTCCATTGCAAGTATGCTTAGTACATAAGTGAAAATATCTTTTGTATCTACCATGTAACAAACTGACTGTGTTCTTTCCTTCACACATTTATACCTTATTATTCCTGTTTTTAAACTAGGGAAACTCACAGGCTTCAACTTGTGCTCAGTGATACATTTGCTATCCTGCTATTTTGATGGGTTTGAATAGGCTGAACTCATTGAAAGGTAAGTAATTCTGTTGGTGGTACATATGGAAGAACATAATTTCATGGCCTCTCTCTCATGTTATTGGTCTGCAGGGTCATAAAGGCTGCAATTCTCACACCACTAATTCTGGAGTAGCCTTTCTGAGTTTAGTGGGATTACTCTAGAGAAAACAGTGTCAGGATTGCTACCAACAGCAATAAGAACTTTAGTCTGGCACTGGAGTCAATAGAAAGCAGACCTGTTGAATGGGATGACTACATTTTCCTACAGTCACTTTGCACAGTACAACAGCACCTCAACATAAAAAGGAATTCTTCTTTATTATCTCTGTTAACTGACTGTAGTATTTGTGTTGTCTTTCCTTTTATTAAAATGACAAATTAAAAATCAGTACAATGGTGTGGTAAATACAGTACAAAATGTAGAATAAAAGGATAAAGAAATAGTGCCCCCCACCATTATACCCTGCCCTATCCCCTTAGGGTTCCAGACAGCTTAGAACAGAAAAACAAAGTAATTTTAAAAAATCAATTAAAATACATATAAAAATGAATAAGTGATATGTTGGGGTCATAGAACTGAAATGTAGGGTTGGGAGGGACCTCAAAGGTCTGCTTCCTAATACAGCAGGAGCCATATTTTACACAATATATCATCAATAATGTCAGAATTTAAAAATTAGTCTCTCTCATTACCTCATGACCCTTCCATATTTTTACTTCGCTCTCAGCTGTCACTTTTCTTTAAACATTAGGCTCCCATTTATCCTATCACCTAATTCCCTGATTTAGCCTTTGTTTAGAATAGCTTTCCTGTATGATTGTGCTTTGTTGCCATTCTATTTACTTCACCCCTAGAGCGGGAAGGAGATAGAGGTGATATGGGCTATAACCTCACTTTTCATTGTTTTTGTTTGAATAAAGTATGGGCAGGGAGAGAATTAAAAAAGCAACAGAGCATTCCTTTACTTCTCGAGGGAAAAATCACATGTGACTTCACATTTCAGGTATAGATCCTTTCAATCTCATCTGAAGATATCTGATCTCTCTCCTCTTTCTTTATCTACATCGTTTGCTCCTCCTTTCCTTCTGCTGTTGTCTTCTGTATATCTTACTCTGCAATATTTGTCTCTAGTTCTTTTGATCTGTTCCTCTTCAACCTGCCTAAAATCCTTGGGATTTAGTTAGCATGAAAGTAACTTCACTTCTTGCCTAGGTCTTCATCCTGACAGGTACTGAGATGCTAGGAATGGGAGTCTCAGTATTGCCGAGAACTGAGAGTAGCCAATAATGACTGTCAGATTAATCCTATATCGTGGTTCTTTCTCAGTTCTCAGCAGTATCGGATCTTTTACATTGGTTTTTTAATTGTATTTTTAACGTTGTGATNGATCTGAAAATATCCATAGTTACATGTCTCTGTGATTCTGCACAAACAGATAACACTCCTGAAATCAATACTGTTGTCATTGACAGTGCTGCATTGGTGAATATGCTCAATACAGGTGCTGCTCAAACTTGTCTGGAGTATGCAGAGTTTGTGTTCTTGTCACAAATACTGAAGTAGGCATCGTCAACAGTCAAACAAATTGATGTCATCGTTCCACCTTAACAGCTTTACTATAGGAGGGAACATAGCTGGAAATGAGGTCACAAAGACAGAGAAAGGCCTTGTAGGAGAAAACAAGGAGTTTGTGCTGGATGTGAAGGGGGGAGAGAGACAGTGGTATATCAAGGTTGTGATAGCCCGGAATAATGTCTGATGGGCAAGGGAACAAGGTCCTATGAAGCAGTGACCCTTCTATAGCCCCTGACCAGCCTCAGCCTCCCCCTCCAAAAGTTGTGTTACTAACCTGACCCCCAGAGTGGCAGCAATCCCACCAGGAATGAACTGTGTTAGGCATTGGCGGGGCAAGCAGTCCACCCCTGCCCACTCTGAAAGCTTCCATTTTGGCTGGCTCCTTTGCAAGTGGCCTGAGCGCCACTAAAAAAATTTCAGAGTGGGTGGTGGCACAGTATTGGCCTTGCTTTCTCCCCTTCCAGAAATTTCCTACTAGTTCTCCGGCAACATGCAGAGGGTTCCCCTAGAGTCTAGAGCTTTGGCTTAACTGATCTCCTTCACTCTTTGGTAGCTGTGCACCTAGAGTGAGTGGTGGGAGTAAAGGAAAGGTCGAATAGATCGAAGTAGTCAGATAAGGGGGTTTGCTTGCAGGACTGAAGTGGCCTTGGACTCTATTCCCCACCCCACCCCTTCCTCCTCTTTGCCAGGAGATGAGAGGAACAGTATGCTCATAAGGGCTTTGGTGGCCTGAGAATTGCATCTTTAACTTCTCCCCTATTGAGAGCTGTGTACACAAGCAGCAGGCTAAGTGAAGGTATGGCCCTTAGCAAGGGCTTGGGTCCAACAAAACAGAGTGAAGCAAAAGCGCTGCATGCAGTATTGGTTAAAGCACTGGACATTTGCTTTTATCGGCAAAGTGTAATGTTAGCCAGAATCCCTGATCCCCCCCAGAACAGATGTACCACCCCCTTTGTGGTGATAACCAAATAACTTGGACCCGGGGGTCGGCAAAGCCCCCAGGGGTAACCAAGGGCAAGGAGGCTTGGGGAAAAGATATTCTCCCCACACTGGATGCAAGAGGAGGGGGGGGGATGGAAAATAAGGATCGGGCCCAACCACCCTAACTCCTAGTCAAAGGGACCACTCATGAAAAAATACCAGCCTAAGGTTGAGAAAAAGACTGGAAGGGAGAGCCCTTGGAGTATATAATGGAGTCATTACGGAGAGGGGGCTCACCCTGTTGTGTCAAAGGACTGGTAGCCATGACTCAGAGAAGCAACATCCTATCTCTGTATTCCCCAAGAGAATTGTATCCTGAAGCCTGTCATTAGCCCTTCCCTCCCTTCACTTTTTGTTTTCAGTTTCCCTGTGTGTCAAAAGAGATCTTTTGCATATCTTGGAGTCACCTTTGTAATGGAAGCAAAAGTTGTGACTCCTCCCCTTGTTAACCCATTGAGTACCCCCAACGACCCTTCGTAGCCTCCCAAAACCCTTTGTTTAGCACCCACTAACTGCCCCTTGTTTTCCCCTCAACCGCTGAGAAATCTTGGGACCCAGATATGTGCAGGTCACTCTGTGCATGTCTGAGTTGAGAGATTTCCCAGACTTTGGTCTGCCCCTTCTCCTTCCTACATCCCCCGAACTCTGTTGAATCCGTGGGCTGCCTTTCCTGTCTTGACAGCGAAGGAAAGTTAACCACAGATCCAGACTTTCCCAGCCAACTGGGGAAGCCCTCTCTCTCTCTCGTTCATGTTCTCTCGCTCCCCATCGCTGAGTCGACACCGGACCCCCTCCTCCTTCTCCTACCATACTCCCCACAAGTCACTTGTGTTGTCCCATTTTAAATCCCACCAGCCAGACCAGGGCAGTGTTTCTCTGTTTTGTATAGCAATAAACTTCTTGTTATTGAACACCTGTCTCTCTCTCTCTCTCTCTGTTTGGGGAGGGTACATAAACTGCCTGTAGTGTGTACTGTCCTCAGCTTGATCCTTTTGAACATGTGGAGACCCCTGTTTAAGTCATTAAGCTAATTCCAACAAAGTTTAAGGAGCGGTGGATTTTAGGGTACCCACCCCCCAATAGTCATGAGTGGGAGGGGGTCTCCTGTTAACAGATTGGTGGAGAATGCAGGCAGGCACATGGTAATCCATGCAGGATTCTCCATGGAGGCATACGTAGCTGCAGCCAGCCGAAACCCCCATGTTTCTATCTCCTTTCTTCTCTCTGGACCTGTGAATTTAAGGATTCGGGGTCTGGGTTGTTGGGGAGGAATTGTCTGGAGCAGTGGGTTGTGGATCTCGGGACTGTATAAAGCGACCTTGGGATTGTAGAGGAATTTGATCTTGGATTGCAGAGGCAGTCCAGGGATCTGTGTTTGGTCCTAAACTTGTGGAGACAAGTTTGGGACAACTTGGAAATAGACTTGGGATTGCTAAAGGCAGTCCAGGGTCTGTGGAATTAATAGAGACTTGTGGTCCCACCCATGTGTAAGTGGGTGGTATTGAGAGACTTGTGGTCCCACTTGGGAGTGTGTGGGTGGTCTTGAATTGGGGGTAAAATGTTGGGACAGTTGTGGTCTCAGGAGGCACAGGTGCAGCTGCCAGCACAGCCCTGGTGATATTGGGGTCTCTCGCCCATAATGTTGGGTGGGGGGACATTCGAACTTATTGTTCTGGGAGTGGCCTGGACCACCTTGTGTCTGGGGATCCTAGTGTGGGTCCCCCGACTGATAAAACTATGTTTGGGGTGGGACGGTGTCAGCCACCCGGGGGGTGTATTACTGGAATGTAGAGGTGGTACAGGAGGGATACACTAGAATAGGCTCTGGGGAAGCAATTAATACCTGGGAGGTAGAGGAAATGTTGCACCAGGAGTCCGGGACAATTAGATTAGAGACGTGGGCAGTGGAAAAAGGGGAATGCCCATGGAAGCCAGGGTGCTTTAAAACTGAGGACCCAGTGACATCAGTTAGCAGAGCATATGATGGTTAGTTACTGCCAGAAGTTTGAGCCCAAAGGCAGTAAAAGGGATGCCTGCATAGCCTGGGCGTTGTGGTGTGCTTGTGGGGACTTGTGGGATCTGCTTAGGGAAACTAGGCAGAAATGTGAGGAATAGGGGGAAAGAGCTGGGAAAGAAGGAAAGAGGGCAGAGAAATGGGAGGCTAGGTGTAAGGAGCTGGAGAGAGACAAGAGCGAGCTGGTATCCGAAAAGTGGAACTTAACCTCCTTCCTGAGGAAAGCCCAGGAGGAGTACACTGTGGCACTGGCCAGGGAAGAGCAGGCAGAGAGGGAGTTAGAGGGATCATGGGAACAGCTAGGGAAAGCCCAGTCAGCAGCTTGCTTCCTGGCAGAGCAAACCCAGACAGCTAAAGTCGCAGTGAGCTATGATGCCTGCGAAGCAGCAATAGAGAAGCTGTGGGGAGAACTCAATGTGCACAAAGGCTTGGTAGTCACTGTGTGAGTTGAAGATCTACCTGGGGTGGGGTCCATACTGTTCCCTAAGAAAGAGCCCAATCTGCCCAGAGATGCCATTCCTGAAGCCCCGTATAATCCTGCTTGGCAAGCACTGGAGCCGGTGGCCCGAATTGTAAGTCAATACGTGGATTGTATTGGAGCAGGAGGGAGGGTGACCCATGAAGAAATTAGAGAAATGGTTAGGTGGACCCCCACTCAGGCGAAAGCTATTGCTGAGCAGGTGGGCCCACTGAATCAAGAAACCACCATCTCTTGGATGGTGAGAGTGTGGCAGTTATATCCCACTGCAGATGTGGTAGATCTGACACAATTGGTCTGGTCGAGCGCATCACCTGCAGATGCGCATGTCCTGGAAGCGGGGCTCAGTATGGCTGACATCCACGGTGCCAACTGTGGCAAATGGATGAAGGTGATACTGAGAGTCATGCTCCCAGGACAGAGCCGCAGAGGCTGTTTTTCCTGGAAACACAAGCTTCTGGGGAGCAGCTGGAGGGTTATGTGACTTGCAAGAAGCTATTGGGGGCCTTAGCGGAGGTGGTGGTTTCAGGGCAAAGGGACGGGAGGCAGGTCATGCAGCACGACTCTAGGGATTTCATAGAGGCTGTATATGCAGGACTTGCCCCCCTGATCAAAATGGCAATGGGGAGGATGGATCTGTCACAGGTTACCTCAGATGAGCTATCCACGGGTATCCAGCAGGTGGCAGACCTGATGAGGTGAATGGGGGGAACCAAATGGACCACTTGCAAGCAGCAGCTAGAGCCAGTCCAGGCAATTATGCTTATGAATAGCAGCCCCCAGTCCTCAGCTTCCCCTCTGTTAACCATAAACCCTCCACCCAACCCCTACCCTCAGAAAGGAGTCCAGGGAAATTATGGTAGCAATTTCCCTCCCAGAACCAACCCCAACCGGGAGCCCAGGAATGCTCTTTGGGCATATGTATGGAGAGAGTTAAAATCATATGGGGTAGATATGAGGCAGTTCCATCTCCAGCCCCTGCAGGTNAACTCTTGAATCATAATTCTACACGTCTACAATGCTCTGGTTCTCTAGCTCTCTCCAGTTCTAAGTTGTCTTTTCACATGTGTGTGGTGGGGGAGTGCCCATGTGAACACCACCTGTGGTGCGGGGGGGATAGGCCGGCATCTGTAGGAATGGCGCCCATGGTGGGTGGGGGTGTGCGCACGCTCCCGCGCTTCAGCCATCTCCACCCACCTCCACCCATGCATGGAGCAATGGGCTCCAATGCTGATTGCTCCATGTGTGGAGATGGTTGGAGGCTGAGATGGGTGCGGATACACACCCATCTTCCCCCCCACACGACCCATTTGAAAAGGGCCTAAGATTCCATTCACTCACACACTCATCACACAGAAGCAAAGTGATCTGAATTCTTAAGTGAAAAAAACAAATATTATTGAAGCACATCCCCATGTCACAGAAGGAATCTACAATAAGGAGTTTGGACAATCTAGTTGTTCCTACAGAGAAGTTTCCCAGACTGGGAGTTGAAACCTGAACAGGGATCATTGCACCATCTACAGTTGAGATCACAATCCCACTTCATATTTGATATACTTAGTATTAGAGCTGAAACAAATAGTGAAACTTTTATTTGTGAGTATTATCTGCATTTTTGGATAGCACTCCTCCAAATATCTGCATCACTATCTTCCCCAAAACGGATGCCCAAACAAATATCCATTTTGGCTTTATTGGCATGTCTGTATTGCAATGTGGGGTCGTGGGATTGTATTTAATTCTCAAAATGGGATCACATGGACAAAGGTTGGGAACCACTATTTTAGAGCCTAATATAACCTCCGTAATAGGCTTCCTTTAATCATAAATAGAACTTGTAACATGCTTGATTCTCTGTTTTCCAAATTTCAAGATTGATGCAATTGCAATAGGAAGAACTGTGTTTCATATGTTCATTTGTAAATGAGATAGCAATCTCAATGCATTTTTTTCCTTGGAAAAATATTTTAATAAGAAATTAACCAAAATATAGGAAAATCCTCTAGCACATCTGTAAGGTTAACTTTGTACCAGTTGTACATAAGTCAGGCAGGTCAGTTTTAAGTGCAACTTTGAGATGTTGTAGGCTGATACTACTATAGTTTATACTGCTTTTTCATCTTTTATGGCAAAACTAGAATTGAAATTATAAGAGATTCTTTAAGTTGCACAAATATTTTCACTCTTTGCACTACGTACAATATGTGTGTGTTCCATAGTTTACAAATATCAAAAAAACTTAGTGTGCAAATTAAAACAGCAATTTCATTGTCTACATTTCCTTTTTCAACATTAGAAAAGTTGCTTCTTTCAATAGTTCCCGACTCTGCACTAAATTGGTGTTTTGCAGAAATGTATGCTATTGATTTCTTGAAATCTGACTCAGCACTTCTCTGAATCTGGCTCAAGGGATGAGGAAACTATCAGTCAAACGTCTTGATCTGCACCCTCAGAAATGGTGCCCAANGAGTGGGAGGGGGTCTCCTGTTAACAGTAAGGTATTGCTAATAAAGAATTGCGGTCATCTGAATCCCACACCCACACCCTCCTTCTGTGTGGCTGAAAGTATTTAATCATCACAACATTTTGTCTACCCCCGTCCCCTTTTTGATGACACTCTTTAATGTTGAGATTCATTGTGGACACCAGCTTTTTAAAACATATTTCTCTGGGGCCCAAAACTTGCTCAAGAAATTTAAGATCAAAGGGCTAACCACTGAGGACGTAACATCACCAAGGTGCGTACATATTTTAATGGAAGAGAACTGTAATAAATCTGTGATGAGACTCTACACTAGCTTGAAGGGCTTTATACAAATCAGAATCAAAAGTTTTCACAGAGCCACTGCTTTCTATGCATTAATTTCTGTCTACTGGGTTTTCTATCCACTTTTTAAAGGGTGTGCATGTCATTTTCATTATTACAGTAACGATAACGCAAATTGTCATTTTTGTTTTTGTTATTGCAATAACGAAAACAACAAATGAGAAACAATAGCGATAATGAAAACGACAAATGAGAATAACAATACCAAAAAGAATAACTAAAATGACAATGTCGTTATTGTTGTCGTTATTATTAGTGCTGTGGCAGTTGGGTTTTGGAGGGTAAATTTAGAGCAGGGAGGAGGGAGCAGACATCTTGGAGCCCAGAAACAATATTGAACTTCAGCATAAGGTCCTTCATGGTCCAAAGGTCCCACCCACCCTGACCCAGAAGGCAGTATTTCCAGTCAGGTGACCAGTCACTTGTTGTGATGTGCCCCCCTATACTACTTATGCCTCATTTATTCTCCGACTCCTTTCTTCAGTCCTCTCTCATCTCCTAAGTAATGGGTGACTGTATCTTGAAGGCTTGCTTCTGGTACTCAGAAGTCTACTAGAACCTCTACTAGAACCTGATGCTGCAGCTGCACTCCTCTGAACTTCCTGTAGATCTTAGCTCTTCCTTTCCACAGTGCCCTTTGATAGCAGGAGGGGAGTGGCTAAGAAATCAAAATAAAATAAATAAATAAATAAATAAATAAATAG
>QEPC01012368.1:36698-71243 GCA_003113815.1 Sphenodon punctatus
TACCTCCCCAAAATTACAGAAGACTCAAAACATTGTAGTCGCAATGTTGTAAAGGCTCTTCTCAGCTGATACTCCTGAATTACAGATAAATACTGACTACCCTCCTTAGAGGGGAGAAAAAATCCATATTTCGGGCCATTTTTGCAGATAATCCACTCATCCTTTCCTCTTGTAATCCCATATCAGAAATTCTGTCTTTTACCAAATTTTTACTTGTACTCAATGGGAATTGTGTTAAAAAAGAGAGAGATAAACCTATCAAATTTAATTGGCTGTTGACATATTTCATCCATAAGGAAGTCATAGAGGCAATTTCCATTTTCCAGGCTTAATAAATCAATGAATCCCCAGGGCTTAAATTCAATTTCAGGGCATAAAGTAATATGATTATCTTTAGATGAGCTTCCAGGGTAAGAGAACCTGTTTCCAGCCTTACCAATGCTGATGGCACACTCATTGGAACTCCCAGTATCTTTTTTAGGAATTTCATTTGTAAATATTCCAGGATTATGGAAATTTTGGGGGAATACCCCCACACCTGAACCCCATAGGATATTTTTGCTAACACCTTCCTTTTGGAAACCTCTAATGCTGGGACAAAAAGGCGACCCCCTTTACCAAAGTAAAAATTTTCCACAAACCTTAAACTTAAATCTGCCTCCTGCTTTACTGCTTTGATATGGGGCCCTCAAGAACCGTTATGGGAAAAAATTATCCCCAGATACCTAAAACAACGGACCTGTTCAATTCTAACCCCATTTAAGGTCCATGACATTTGTTTATATTTTTTAGCAAAAACTAGAATCTTTGTTTTTTGATAGTTAATCCGCAACCCTTGATTTATACATTCCCTTCCAAAGTCCAATAATAATCTTTTTAGGCCAAGTCTCACTGTAGATAGCAGCACCGTGTCATCTGCATACATTAGTAGCGACAACCGCTGGCCTGCTATCTTAGGTGCCAAATAAGCTCCCTTATCCCGATGGAGTACTATCAAAGAATTAACATAAAGATTAAAGAGGGCAGGGGCCAAAAGACACCCCTGCCTAACTCCCCTGGAAGTCGGAATCTTTTCCATCAAAGCTCCCCTCCTTCCCAACCTGATCTGCAGATTGGTTCCTGTATACAGTGATTGGATCAATTGCAGGAGGCGGGGGTCCATATTTAACTGCTGTAACTTTTCCCATAACTTATTTCTGTCAATAAGGTCAAAGACCGCTGAGAAGTCAATGAATGCGGCGTAAAGATCTAAACCCTTTTTTTGACACTGTCCAACTAGATGGTTCAACACAAAACAGTGGTCCACAGTAGATCTACCTGCTCTAAAACCAGCTTGGTCTTCCGCTAGCAGATCATGGTCCACAATCCATTGGTTCAGGCGGGTCAGAAGAAGCCTAGTATAAATTTTTGAGATGATTGATATTAAACTTATTGGTCTATAATTCTGCGGCTCATCTCTTCTTCCTTTTTTGTAAATTGGTATAACTACACTCTCCTTCCAGTATTTGGGCACCTCTGCTGCATCATTTATAAGGGAAAAGAGATGGGCCAATGCATCACTTCACCAGCTAGCTTTTTGTTTAAATAGTTCAGGAGGGAGGAAATCCCCACCAGGAGCCTTCCCCCTCTTTAGCAATGATATCGCCTCCTCTATCTCCCAAGCGGCAACCTTCTTCCATTTTGGTAATCTATTCAATGCCACATTTGTCCGTTGACTTTCTGAAGGCAGGCTAGCATTGAACGTATCCAAAAAATGCTTTGTCCAAATATTTGATGGAATTGGTGGATCTATTTTTATCATTGGGGATTTCTTTAGATAGTTATTTACCTGATTCCAAAAAACCTTGGTGTCATTACTTTTGAGAGCATTTAGAATTTTACCCCAACTATTTTTTGCAAAGGTCTGTCTTTTTCCCTTAATAAATACCTTATACTGGGCTCTAGCTTGAATATTTCTTAATCTGTCCCTCAGAGTTTTTCTCCATAAGATGTCTTGCCAACCACCGAAGATCTCTTCTTCTTCTATCACATTCCCTATCCCACCAATGAAACGGCGAGAAGGAACCTTGACTCAGGGATCCTCCCTTAGTTAACCAAGGGAGTAAATGCTTAGAGATCGCCTCTAAGATCTCAAAACCCCTCCTTATATCCCCTGCTACCAGCAGATCCGCCCTTAGGGAGACCAATAGTTCAGAATGTAAGCAACTTGATAATTCTGTTTCTAGTATTAAAGACCAGTGTTGCCTTACTAAACCACTATCACACAACTCTCCCGGCCTTACCTCAGGGCTACAATCATTTTGTAATAGCTGGATTTGCAGAATTAAAGAAAGTGGGAAATTATCACTTTCAATTCTGGGGAGCACACTAAATTCTTTTATATTTTCTATTTGAGAAGGGGTGATGATACCATAATCTATAACACTAGCCCCGTTTGAATTAACAAAGGTATATGCACCCTGATGGTCTCCTTGTGCATTCCCATTCAGGATACAAAGAGAATGTTCCAATATAAATTTATACATAGACTTGCCTTGCTTATTTAGGACCATGTCTTGCGAAATCCTACTCGCATTCCAATCTTGATGCTCATCGGAAACAGGGCATAAACCCAGGACACTCAGAACCTGCTCAGCATTTGACCCAATCCTTGCATTTAAATCACCAAGAATTAGACTGTCATCCAAAGGGAAGGCCTCTCGGTTTTTAACAAAGAAAAGTTCAAACTCTTCCCAAATAGAAGGGCCTCGCGGCCCTGGCGGGATATATATATTATAAATTAACAGCCCTAACATATGGTCAACTGATTATCTCACCAATTGAAATTGAGTCCCATCCTCTGACAAATTTAATAACTTCAAGTCTAATGAGGACCGTAGCAACATAGAGAGCCCACCCACAGGTCTCTCTTTTTCCCCAGTCGCAGTTAAAGCTGGTATAGCCCAATGGGTAAAACGTTCAAAATTAAATGTCTCGGGATTTTTTGCCCACGTCTCCTGTAAACAGATAACATCATAATCCCTTTAAAAGTTCAAAAATTCATCATCCGTACACTTTATTTGAATACCAGCCACATTCCAAGATAAAAATGTTAACAAGGAGGGGTGCCTTGATTGATGTCAGGATCTTTGTTCAGTAAGGGTCAAACCAATTCTCCTCCTTTCCTGGGATTTCTCCCTAGCGCTATCCTTAAATGAAAAAACCCCTGGTAACAAATGGGACTGTAACTGCTGCCCTGTCTGATTTCCCAATTCTAGAGGCCCAAAGCCCCTACTAACTTCTCTCTCAGTTCCCTTTTCTCCACCCTGTTCTTGTATATCATATTTCATTTTACCCTGGACTTTTATCGAGGAACTATCCTCCCTAATTCCCTTCTCCTGTCTACCTTTAGGCAGACTTCTTTGGGACATCTTAACCAAACTACCATGTCCCTGCTGAGATCCATGCTGGAACTGATCTGACAGGGATTTTCCTATTTCATTTCCCTGAGTCCCTGTTGGAGAAGAGATTGGGACCACCTCCACACTAGAAATATTTTGTACCGGTGTGGAAGAGGCTGTTGGAACATCCAAACCAACCATAAACTCCTGAGAGGAATGGGACCCCCTTTGAGTCCTAACTCCTAACCCCCTCCCCACTTTCTGTTTTTTAGCACCCATACTTCTGTACTTCCCTGTTCTTACACATATGGAATCCAATTTGTCTAGAATTTCTACAAAATTCAAAGGCTGCTGGAAAGAGCGGGATTTATGCAAAGATAATTTAGGATGAGGTAAAGAAAAACTCAGATTTGGGACTGGGGATCGCCGTACCTCCAACTCCATAGATTCATCCTTCTTCTGATCTAGCATATTATTCTGGGGCTGCCCCACCCTCATTTGCTGTGATTTTTGTAATGTGGGGGGTGGGCTAACCCTTTTACCTCCTTTCTGCACTGAATCTCTCTCAATATTTTGTCTAGGCAAGGATGGCTGGGATAAGCCTGATGTTTTTAAGGCTATCCGTCTTTCACCTGTCAAGGAACCAATTTTTTTCCCCATAACTGTTGGAGAAACTGAAGAATACAAAAAACATCCCCTGTCTTCAGCTATTATTAAATCCTTTGGGGGGGGGGCTGGGAAACTCGCTTGATTTACAGATTCTGTTGGACCATGTATGGTGAACTGACCCCGAGAACAAGTTAGTTGTTTGGGCTGATCTTTCAACTTGACTATATTTTGTAGAGCATCAACCTTCTTGTTTAAATCATACAACTGGGCACATAATGCGCGCAGAGTATGAGATGTTACTAAGGCCAAATCTGCTACCACAGTCATTGAACCAGGACCCTGGTCCTCAAAACTTCTGGAATCCAGAATTATTTGACCTGAGTCCTCATCCCTCCCTACTTCTTTCAGGACCACCTGTGAATGATCCCACTCAGCTCCCCTCTCTTGACTAGCGGCCATTAGTGGATCAAAGCGATTCCGTTGCTCGATTGGTAAAAGGGCCTGATCTTCAACACCCACCGATTCTTGTTTATCAGGAAAAAATGCATCAATACGCCACTGTTTGGAATTTTTTACCTGAGACACTTGGCCGGCTACTGGTTCTTTCCTGGGTTGCTTTGAGTGAACCATTATATAGACACAGTTCTACCTACACCAGCAACACACAATTTGATCAGGGGACCAGGCCCCTGCACCTAGGAGCGCCGAAGGGAGCGCAAAAGGGTGCGCCCTTGTGTGCGCAGCCCTTCAGCGCGCTGCCCCGGCATGCTCCCCTGGCGCTGCTGTGGGCTGACTGCTACTTTTGTGTCTTTCAGCTCCTAGCTCTCAGCTGTGCTCCCAGGAACAGCTGCTGGGTAAGTGACCAGGATTACAATTCGGCGTCTCCAGCTCCCCGCTCCTTCCCCGCTTCCGTGGGCTGACTGCTACTTTTGTGTCTTTCAGCTCCTAGCTCCGTTCTCAGCTGCACTCCCAGGAACAGCTGACAGGTAAGTGACCAGGATTACAATTCGGCGTCTCCAGCTCCCCGCTCCTTCTAAAATTGTTTTTATGAATGTTTTATTTAGCTGTATGTCACCCCAACTCATAAATGCTTAAAATAAAATAAATAATTAAATAAATAAATAAGTATGTACAGTTCTGCCCACCCCAGCAGAGTCCCAAAGGCACGTCACCAGTATCTCATGGTCAACCGTTTCAAAAGCCGCTGACTGATCTAACAATCTCAGAAGTGTGGACCAGTGGTCTTCATTATAGGTTCAAGGCTTAATTTAATGTTTGTTCTCCCTTTATTGTAATTTTCCTTGTGACTGTTTCCGGGTGCAGCTTGAATTGAGAGCTTTTACCTGAAACCCTATTAAAGTGGTGACACACTGTTGTGCTAGCTAAGATTTAGACCATCATGAGAACTGTAACTTTTCTTCCTTTCTTCAAGGAGGAATGGAAGAGTTCTACCTATTTCAACAGACTTAGGATCCAGTCTTTATATAAAGACTACCTTCTCAAAGATTACCTCTGGTTTTTTCCACCCCATGAACCCTCTGTCTCCATGTGCCATCTCATTTCCATTGACTAACACACTCAAAATGTCAAGTTTATCTCTCTACTCATTTCTGCTATCCTGACATTTGTCTCCCAGGAGGCATATTATTAGAGGTGTGCACCAAGGACCCATGTTGTTTTTCATTTTTGTTTTTCATTATTTCATTATATTTATTTATTTATATTTATATGTATTTCATTATTTTTCATTATTTCATTTGTTTTTCATTTGTTATTTAAATCTTTCTTAAATATCAAATTTTGTTTTAGTTTTTGCTTTTGATTTCAATTTCCATTGGTCTCGATGGAAAACACATTTTAGGTTTTAACTTTTTTGTTTTTCATTATATTTGGATGAAACATGGAACAAGTTTACCTCCAATGGAAGGCATTAAATGTATCAAATATTTATACATTTATACAGAAAGATTAGATAAAGGAATCTGATTTTTAAAAAATCTGCATATACATTTGTGTCTGTAACTTCTTTGTCTTCCATATAATGTGGATGAAACTTGTCACGTTTATTAACATTCCCCCCTGCCCCCCAATGTTTACTATCTATGCCAACTTTCATAAGGACTGGATAAATGGTCCTGGTGGTATAAGCAATTAACTTATAAATGTATGTTTGACTGTAACATCTTTATAGTCCAACCTGTGCCCATTAAATTTGGCAGGGCTGTATCTTACACATTCAGGATAAAAAAAAAAGAAAATAAAAAAATCATTTTTGTTATCATAATAATGAAAATGAATTGCACCCCCTTATGATTTACTGCAAATATGTGACAGAAACTTCAGCAATTATTCTTAACATGGACTGGAAGGAATCCAAAGACTTGTTCAGACATGTAGAATTTTTTAAAGAGGTCCCTCAAGTTAAAATGTAAATAAGCTTTAAAAATATCTAACTGCAGGACTTGCATTAAAGCAAGTAGTCTACAGCAGGACTAAGGAGGAGGAAGCTATTGGCATTTGGACTAGTCATATATAGTCTGTGTTCAGTAGTAGGATTTCCGATTGATTTTTATTTCCCTTTTATCCTTGACTTTTGGAAACATATTTTTGCTTCCCATTGACATGCCAAACTTCTGGGCATAAAATTAAAAAAAAAATTGGGGAAAAAAAGATTCAAGACCAAAACCACAGGGATAATATCTTTCCACTGACTTGTTAACTGTGTCCAATGTGCTGTCATCTTTGCAATGGAGGTGGATAGAAACATGTGTCCCCCAAGGCTCTGTCCTTGGCCCTCTCCTCTTCTCTATTTACACCCTGTCCCTTGGCAAGATTATTGCCTCCCACAGGTTCCAATAGCATCTCTACGCTGATGACACCCAACTCTATCTTTCTACCCCCTCTCTCTCCTCTTCTGTCCACTCACGCCTCGTCAACTGCCCTTCCAATATCTCCGCCTGGATGTACCGACGTCAACTCAAGCTCAACATGGCAAAGACCAAACTCATTTTTCCTCCCTCCCCTTCCTCTCCCTCTAACCTGTCCATCTGCGTCGATGGAGTCACCATCCATCCTGTTCTCCAAGTCTGTAGCTTGGGCTTCATCTTTGACACACCCCTCTCTTTTAAACCTTACATTAACTCTGTTGCCAAATCCTGCTGATTCGCCCTCCATAACATTGCTCGGATCCGACCCTTTCTCTCAACTTCCTCGGCCAAAATCCTTGTTCATGCTATGGTTATCTCTCGCATTGATTACTTCAGCCTCCTCCTCGCTGGCCTCCCTTGCTCTCACTTCTCCCCCCTTATTGCAATCCCAAACTCCACTGCGAAGGTCATTCACTCTGCCCGTCGCTTCAATCATGTGCAGCCTCTCCTCTTCTCTCTCCACTGGCTCCCCATTCCTGAACGTATCTTATTTAAACTCCTGGTTTTCACGTTCAAAACACTGCACAACCAAGCTCCCCTTTACCTCTCGGACCTAATCTCCCTACGCACTCCCGCACACGCTCTCCGTTCTTCCGCTGTCTCCTCCCTCACTCTCCCTTGTTTTTCCTGCTCACCTAACCACCTTCGACCCTTCTCCCTCGCTGCCCCCCATGCCTGGAATTCCTTCCCTACCCACATCCGCCTTGCCCCCTCCCTCCACTCCTTCAAATCCCTCCTCAAGACCCACCTTTTCCTCACCACCTTTCCCAATGCCTGCTAGTATACCGGGGTATACTTACTGTCTGCCCTCCTCTGCAGACTGCTGCAACCTTCCTGATTGTAACCAAGCCATGCACACGCACCTGAGACTTCACATCCGCTTGAATGTTTGTTTGTCTTCTCCCCTGTCTCTCCCACTGTCCCCCCTCCTGTCTCCCCCTCCTTGTCTTTTAGATTGTAAGCTACAGGCAGGGACCGCGTCTATTGTATGTTTCTGTACAGCACCAAGCTCATGACTGGCACTATATATTATAATAATAATAATAATAATAATAATAATAATAATAAATAACTGTGGTGGAGTCCACATATGCTGAAAAATGTGTGTGCACACCTCTGAATTTGCTAGCATCAGCCCCAGGGTCTTCCTGCAGCTGCCATCAACAAAGCTCTCTCAGTCTACCAGCAACACTGCCAACTAGTAAGAGACAGGGAGTCTGCCTACTGACTGAAATAGCCTCCACCAACAGCAGTTCAGTTCAGGTTGGGATTTCCTGCTATGCCTCAAAGGACTAATCAGTGAGGATCAGGGAATTTCTACCTGTAATAACCCAGTTCAAGCAGGGGTTTTCTGCTCCCCACCAAATGTCCATTCAACAGGGAGCAGGCAACCCCCATGTTGGGTAAAAGCAGACGTGATGGTGGTGATCTGCTGTGGCCTTCTTTGGCCCACCGGCACATCTGTTTTGGCATCAACAGATGTTTGGCCCACCTTACCTGCTGTGGGTTAGGGGCTGCCATGGCTGGCCATCATGGCAGGGGTGCTGGAAGCAGGCCAGGGACAGAGCTGGCCACTCACACATTTGCTGAGCTCCTGGTTTCACCCAAGCCATGCAGGAGACAGCTCTCCAGCTGTAGGCACATGTGGCCAGTACCCCTACATGGCTCGGGCTGTGTCAGCACCCTCTCTGAATCACTGTAGGCAGGTGGGGGTGGAATGAACCTAGCATCCTTCCAGCAGGGACTAGACCAACCCTCCTTTCAATACCAATAACTACAGGTCCACCTGTATAATTGGCTACATTTTGGCCCAAACCCACATTTTCTGCCATTCTTAGGGCATCTTTAGACATTTGCCAGGTGTCAAAATCCCAAAACCAAGATCAGGTGTCAAAACCCCTAAGCACGTGTTTGGCCATTGTGTGTAAGCTCCATAACAATCCCAACACCAATTTGGCCACCCATTGAACATGCGATGTGAACACCATTGCATCACAAGGACAATTTGCGTGTTCCGGCTGAACACATGGCCAATGTTGTGTCTAATGATATCAAGTGGCTTGTTAACAGGTACAACACGAGAACGAGGTGGCACCGCTTGTGTGCTGAGATCAGGTGGTGAGCAAAACAACAATTTTCCCCAAGATGGACCATGTGTCTAAGCAGCACCACATGGTGAACACAGGGCCAAACCAGTGTTCTTATCAAGGTTCAGACACACATTCAGACACCCATTGATGTTATATCTAAAGACGTACTTTGTTTTTCTGGGGCCCCAGACAAAGGTTTATAAGGTAGCTATTTCATGCTTACAAACACAAACAGAAATACAGGAGCCATTAAGTGTCAAAACAGCTTTATCTTGCTGGTCTTACATTAATTAGGCCAGGGATGACATCTTTGATACTACAGAATGATATTACAAAAGTCTTGTATGCTGGAGTTAGATTTTGATAAGGGGAAAATGAAATGGGGTGTTAACAAATATGATGCTAACCCAGTAGGGCCCACTTTGACCAGGCTGGGCCAGTATGGCAGTATGTTTGTTCTGGGCTCACCAGATATGGGCCTGGTACAAACCCCAGTGGGGGTAGGGACCAGGCCAGAAATGTGGGCCAGGAATGAAGCAGGACTGCCGTGTAGGCCCGGCAGCTGCCCAACTAAGAACTGTGTGGGAATGTCTGTTCCAGTCCCGTTATGGCCCAACGTCAGGGATTGCCAGGGCAGCCAGTCATGGCTGCCTGTCTGTTAATGGCAGCCATGACTGCCTGTTATGGCAGAGGGCAGGGCACCGGCCGCATTGCGGGGTTGGAGCTGACTGGCCATGTGGCACTCCCCTCCCCCTCCCCCACAGGGGCATGCCATGGGGATGTTTGTTTCCACCACCAGAGCTTCCCTGGCAGGGGGCAGTTCTCCCCACCCCTCAGCGGAATGTATCAGAAGTACCCATGGTTGTGTTATGCCGGATATAAACTCTTTCACCCAAAACGTTCATTGATGTCAATGAAACACAAAGCAGAAACAAATTGAGTATCTAACAGAAAGAAAATAGCACAATAAGAAAATCTAAATTTTTGTCCCAGGAGATACAGAGAATTGTTTGAATGCCACATTGTGAAGAGATGTAATCTAGAAATGAACTTTAATCCAAAATGTCTGTCTTAGTTTAGAAATATTATATTTGGGACACTGAAGAGACTTCCTTATCCTGGTACATTGAAGAAGTCACTTATAATAGGAAATTTCAATGCCTAGGATACTAAATAGCTTTGTTCTCCTTCCAGCCCTGGTGTAATCTGCCTTTTCTCCTGCTGTTAACTTTTTGGTAATAAACAGAGACAGGTTACTGAAGCGTCTTCATCCCTCTTGATGTCTGGCAGGCGTTATAATGGTTATGGGGAGAAAGATGTTTAAATCCATTGTGTGTAATTTATGGCTAGATGACTCCCCACTTTCAGAGAGCAGCAGAGCTCTTGTTTCAGAGCAGCTTGGTGAGAGTAAACTGCAGATCATGCTGCAGATCTTTCAGGAGGGAAACACAGGCTTGAAACAATAAACATCTGCCACTGAGATGCTATGGAGATTCTTCCAGGAGAGCTGTTTCATTTAGAGATACACAAAATGATGCACTTAAAGTAAAAAAACAAAGCCCTCATTTAAATATATATAATCTTCTAGAGAAGCTTGATGGGCAGTTTTTTTTTAGAAACATAGGTTACCAGGCTTGCCGATGGGTTTAGAGACTGGGTGCAAATGGGATTTACAACTGGTGACCCATGGAACGGGTCAGCCTGGCCTGGAGGCTTAAAATCTGATTTTATTAAATATCAGTGTTTTCAAAATAAAATAAAATTTCCAGAATGGTACCATTTAATAAGTTCCAAACTCTGCATGTTTTGCTCAAAGTGTGTGTGTGTTGATACTATGGTTTGAACAGGGGTTGACTATCCCAGCTCTATAGAAATAATGTACACTGTCTGCATAATGAGAGATTTTTTGCAATCTGGTCTGCCAGCAAATTGTTGTGAGACGATTCCATTCGCAGTGGTCAGGAATCTGACAGCCCTGTCCTACAGGATATCCTTGCTAAAAATATCAGTCATAAGACATTTTGTGTTCTATTGAACATTAGTCACAGACTTTAAAACCTGTCAGGCCACTCAGAATGGCTTGTGATCCTTAAGTGCCTTCAGGGATTTAGGAACTGGGAAATACTTCTCATTGCAAATTGTAATTTGCCCAATTGTCCTGGAGAATTAATGTATCCAAGTTATAGTTTGTTCTGCTCCTCTGATTTCAGCCCATCTAGAGGAGGGAAAGATGGAGGAGGGTGGGATAAGAGGATGTAAAATGTATGCACAAACTGAAAAAAAAAACCTGCAGAAAAGAAATGTAAACTGTCAGAGGTGAAACGGTTGGGGACTTTGGTTACAGTATAGGGAATTTATATGTTTCACTGCCACATAAACACAATGTGCTTAAGTTAAAGAGTATGGTTAAGTCATATTAGACTACATCGTAAGTATGAATAATGCATTCAGTGCACAATATAGGGTTCATTTAGAAGTCAGCCTGAGAACAACTTGGATGGCTCAACAAGAAGACAGTTCAGTGGGTTCAGCAAAAAGTACGATGGAATTAGCCTGGATGTCGGTGCATCCATATTTAATTGAAAAAATGAAGCAAGAGACAAGTGGTGCTGGGATGGAGGCTTTGGAATGAATCCATTAAGATTAGGGTCCATTCCTTAAGGGACAGTCAAGACAGCTGATGAAGGGTCAGGAGACCTACATGTTGGGCATAATTAATATGTGGGTTCTGTTACGTATGTTTTTAGGTGAAAAACCATGCTACCTGGGTAATATATATCAAGTTGCATTTACCTAATATGATGTAACAAACCAATCAGTTATTGGAGTATTGTTACAATCAATTGTTAAATATAATGAACCAATCATCTAGAATTGATAAGTGATATGTTGGTGATTAGATATTCTCGGTTGATATAACCAGGAAAAAAATATATATAATCTTTATGTTTGGACCATCTCTTTGCTGGACCATTTGATGCTCCAGAGTGTAACCAGTGCCCCTCCAGATGGAGGTAAATAAAGCCTGTATTGCTTACTTAGCAGTCTGATCTTTTCTCTGAGCTACTTCCCAGGGCGTGCTCCATACCAGTCCACATCCACCAGGCCACCCTATGACAATGACAGAAATTAACATACTTTGTAGTGAAAATACAAATAATGTTTTAGGAAACACGCCCATTTTATTATTGATGCAGAAGGAATATTAACACCCCCCTTCCCCCCTGAACGGCCACTGACCAATCACAGCAGCAATAAAATTCTCAAATGAAGCATTATGTATTGCAATAGGATTGATCTTGTGATCTTTTCCAAAATAGGAAATCTTGTGTTTGCTAGTTCACTTTTGAAAATCCCACTCTATCTTTTACAAGGAATAATGTATGTGTCTGTCTGTCCCTGTGTTCCCCTCACCCTTGTCCCTCTTAGATTGTAAATCCATTGGGCAGTGACCTGTTTTTGAAAATCTTTGATTGTAAAGTGCTGCATCTGCTTAGTAGCTCTATAGAAATGATAAGTAGTAGTAGTAGTAGTAGTAGTAGTAGTAGTAATAGAATTAGCATGCTAGAGAGTGAACTAGCAGTCTCCTATTCAGAAGAAACACAACATTACATTTTAAAATTTCATGCCTCCTTAGATATATTTTTTAAAATGATGTATAGGATTAGATTAGAAAATGTGTATAAAATCAAATCCCTAGTACCCACAATCATAAGCAGAGATAGCAATGTTATTTGTGGATTATGCTGTTTTCCACCAAAATATGATAATTTTTGATGCTTCTTTCATAATATGGATGAAACAATACCAAAGATTCAAACAATCTCCTGAACATCAGACATGACACCATCAATTTCTAATGGGTTTCCAGGTACTAAATTGTACACTATACACAGTTGTAGGGATATGCGAACGCGGTTTGGATGTTCGAAGTTCGGATCGAACTCAGTCTGTTCGGATGTCAGAACCGAACGTCCGAACCGAACTCGAAAATAGCCGAATAGTTAGGTCATGTTTGGGTGAGTTCGGATGAGTTCAGGGGTGGGAAAAATGTGCCTTTGGGCAGGAAAAATGCGACTGGAAGGGGGAGGCAGCTGAGGAGCAGACTTCCTGGCACCAAGGGTGGAGACCAGGGGTTGCTTCAGGGCCAAATTATACCGATACCTACAAAATCTTCGAATTCGGTATCGGTATCGATAGCGCTATTTTCGGATGTTCGGCCAAGTTTGGCCAAACCAAACTCCTCTGAACCGAACAACTGAACCTGAACTTGGGTTTCGAACTGAATGACCGAACATCCGAACATCCGAACCACGTTCTGTTTGCACATCCCTATGCAGTTGTTTTATTAATTACATTTCTGCAGTTCAAAAGAACACAAAATGCTGAATATGGGAAACTATTTATATTTAACAGCCATCCGTCACGCATACAGTCCCATTGAGATCATATGTTTTTAAGAACTAGTCAAAATGAGAAAGTCTAGCAGAATCCTACTTTGTGACATGATGTGTTTGGGCATGTATCATAATTCTTATTTTTTGATTTACTAATGCCATGATTTATAGCTCCAAAGACACACATTCTAAGTTCTGAACTTGAGAAAACAATTAATAACTTTGCACATGATCCAAAACCCCCACACATGTGGTTTGTGCTTGGGCATGTGTGCGGGCATGTGTGGTTTGTACGTGCATAGTTTGTGCATGTGTCATAGTCCCCATTGGGGGCTGCATGCGGGCTCACGCAGGTATATGTGCACATTGCATGTGCTGTGTGTGTACTGTGCGCAGGGCCGGACTTAGGAATTTTGCACCCCTAGGCCCTTCTCAGGCTGCTGCCCCCAAGCCAAGCCCCGCTCACATGCTGCGTGTTCATGGGTGGGGGAGCTCCGTGTGAATGATACTGCGTACATGCCTGCAGTGACTGGGGGTGCATGCACGCACCTGCCTAACACACATCGCCACTCACCTCCCCACTTGTCCCCATGCATGGAGCAACCAGGGAAAATGGAGGTTGCTCCCTGGGTGAGTGTGAGCGGGGGGTGAGTGGGGATGCATGTGCAGCCGTGTGCATGCCCTGACCACAAACCAGCATGCCCATGGATGCCCCACCCGGTGGAGCCATGTAAAAAGGGCATGTGAGGAGCCACTTGAAGAAGAACAGAAGGTTGATGCCTTGTAAACAAGATTCTTCGAGATGGCTCCAAACATTATCACAACATCCACCCTTCTAGCCCTGCATGGATTTTTTTTCTTATATTCTTAGAAAGGGTTGGAAGGAACTGTCATTCTGAGGGGGAGATTTCTTTTTATAGTAGAGCAGCTCGAGACCATCACGTGATCTATTATTTGAATAGGGTGAGCATGCACAACCCAGTTGTGAGAATGTTGGGAGCTATCTCAAAGAACCTTCTTTATAAGGCAGAAACCTTCTGATCACTCACTATAGAGGAGTTGTTTGTAAACAAACAGGTTTATCTCCCAGTCCAATCTGCTGCAGCACTACTAGCAGACAGATGGCAGGTGAGGGATGGGGACCAAGGCAGGGCAGCAGCCTTGGCTGTGCAGGGAGAAAAACAAAAATGGAGCCGGCGCCAAAATTGCCACTCCCCTAGAAAATGCCACCCAAGACCTGGGCCTAGGGGGCCAGGTCTGGACACACATGTCTGCAGCTGGAGAGCAGTCCTGCCACCTGCACAGCCAGGGAAGGACTGGGAGATAGATGGCTCTGCCTGTGCCCTGCTCCCAGTGCTCCACTCCTCACCATGGCACCCAATGATGAGCAGACATGGTGACTGGACATGGAGGCCCCCGACTCGGGTCGGGTATGGCATGGCCACACAGATGTGCTTGCCCACATTGGCCCGCATGGGAAGCCCTTATCCTGGGCTTTGAATTCGGCAATTTTCCAGATGTCACAGCCAGGGGTTAGCTGTCTACCTGTCCCGGGACAGAAGCAGGCAAAAATCTGGCAGCACCACAACAGATGTGTTGGTGATTCCTGGGGTACAGCAGGCCAAAGTGGGCCACCAGAATGTCTGTTTTTAACTTATCTTGTCTGAATCTGGTTAGTTTGACATAGAAATTCATTTCTCATTTCATGTGGCCTCCATGGGTTTGCAGCCAGGACAGACAAGTGCAGCTGAATCATTAATTCAGAAGATGTGGACACACAGAGAACATAATGAACGATATAGTTTTGGCTTTATGTCCTCTTTCAATTGGCAACATGTAATGGATATTTCTTGGCCCAAATACCTATTCCTGTTATGAAACTCTAAATTCTCTTAAAACAGGGAGATTTATCCGATGAAATGCACACATGAAAGAAGCATTCAACCCCCAGTGGTTTATACAAGGAGCACCTTAACATGGTAGGACAGGAAGAATAATAAAATGCAGCTTTTACAAATATTTCCTACATTTTCTGCCTCAGAAAAGGATCATGGGTTAAAATTTCTAAAAGAAACTAAAAGGCAAACAGTATTTTACAACTTACAGAGAATTTCCCCCCAGTTAAATAGTGCAGCCTTGCTCTCTATCCTTAATGTTGACATGAAGCTTTAGTACAGTTGCTATTTGGTTCAAAGATCAGGTCCTTAGTGCTGTTATTTCATGCAGCACTTTTTCAAAGATGCATGATTTCAAGGTGCGAGAGCGCACCGCTCTTCTAAAAGTGGCCTTAGATGCTTTTGAAAATTTTATCTTTTGTCACTCTTGCTTTTCCTAAGGCTTTATTACAGAGGCTTTATTATCCTCATCTCAGGATCAACATCCAGACTCCATTTATAAGATACTAGTTGATAGCTAGAGTAGAAGAAAATAAGAAAAACAAATTAAGAAAATTCCACTTGCACAAGAGGAGTATTTTCGTCAATGCAAGAATAGCAACACTGCATAAATTATGGCATGGAAATTTTCAGAGAGAATAGAGATGAAACGACCTTTAATCAACAAATCCATCCTGTGAACAGTACATGCTTGATGCCTGTCATGTATTTTCATGACCACTGTTTGGGAATGTCTCAAACAAAATGGAATAAATATCAGGAGTAATTATTAATCTTCCAAAGGAAAACAGTCTCCACCAATATTGCCATTCCAAATGTTAAGATTCCCTAAATGCAAAGATCTGAGGGTGAATGTCAGACCATTTCCAGTGGGAAAGCAACCATGCTAGAAACAGCAGATCTGTGTTAACTTGCCTGAGATGACATTTTGTAATGGGATTTAATGCCTTTACTTATCATCCTTTTCCAACAGAAACAAGAATTTCCACATTTCAGGAACTGACACAAAAATGAGGCACTAAATTGTACCAAAACATTGCTGTTTGGGGAACTCATGTGACTACTGTATTAGTTTGGACTTCTATCACATGTATTATCTTTTTGATGAAATGAATGTAGCATGCTCCACATTTTTAATTGTAAAACAAAGCAGAAATAACGGAAAGTATCTCTTCCTTTTGATTTTCGTACGGTGGGAATAATTTGTGAAATGCGGCTGGACCACCCTGGGAATATCCATACAACATGTAAATAACGTTTATTTTACAAAGTTCTGTGCCTCAGCTGTTTTTCATTTTCATCCTACAGATGCTGTTTTGCTTACAGGATTGTTTAGTTTAAAAGAGCTGTGTTGACTCATAGAGGCAAATGTACAGTTCTCAGTTTTGATTAAAAAGCATGTTATTACTTTATCATCAAGAGGGCCAATGTCTTGGTGGTACAACACTTTGTCTTTCCTATACACAGACAACTACGGCTTCAGAAATAAGTCCCAACTCCCACTCTCTAGGAGGCAGGTTTGCTATGCTTAATTGTCCCAACTAATGGGACAACTCCTAGTGACTCACTACTTTGGCTTGATGGTTAGGAAAGATTGTTACCTTTGACCTTACTGATTAAAATCAGTTTTCTGCTTTGAGGGACAAAAAGACGGACTAAATTTATATTGGAACCAGAGAGGAGTGAAGTAATCCTTAAGATAAAACTTAAAGTGAGTTTCTATGACTGAACAAACTGGGACCCATTTTGAAGTTAAATCAGTTCAACTAAGGATACCAACTCCAACCTTAATCAACCCCTTCTTAAAAAAAAACTGGGGACACTTTAAAGGTGAACACATAGCACTGATCACTAAAAACAATAGGTTACTCCCTCCCCCTTTCTCTAAGAGCTGCCATGACTAGGTATNGGGCCTAGGGGGCCAGGTCTGGACACACATGTCTGCAGCTGGAGAGCAGTCCTGCCACCTGCACAGCCAGGGAAGGACTGGGAGATAGATGGCTCTGCCTGTGCCCTGCTCCCAGTGCTCCACTCCTCACCATGGCACCCAATGATGAGCAGACGTGGTGACTGGACATGGAGGCCCCCGACTCGGGTCGGGTATGGCATGGCCACACAGATGTGCTTGCCCACATTGGCCCGCATGGGAAGCCCTTATCCTGGGCTTTGAATTCGGCAATTTTCCAGATGTCACAGCCAGGGGTTAGCTGTCTACCTGTCCCGGGACAGAAGCAGGCAAAAATCTGGCAGCACCACAACAGATGTGTTGGTGATTCCTGGGGTACAGCAGGCCAAAGTGGGCCACCAGAATGTCTGTTTTTAACTTATCTTGTCTGAATCTGGTTAGTTTGACATAGAAATTCATTTCTCATTTCATGTGGCCTCCATGGGTTTGCAGCCAGGACAGACAAGTGCAGCTGAATCATTAATTCAGAAGATGTGGACACACAGAGAACATAATGAACGATATAGTTTTGGCTTTATGTCCTCTTTCAATTGGCAACATGTAATGGATATTTCTTGGCCCAAATACCTATTCCTGTTATGAAACTCTAAATTCTCTTAAAACAGGGAGATTTATCCAATGAAATGCACACATGAAAGAAGCATTCAACCCCCAGTGGTTTATACAAGGAGCACCTTAACATGGTAGGACAGGAAGAATAATAAAATGCAGCTTCTACAAATATTTCCTACATTTTCTGCCTCAGAAAAGGATCATGGGTTAAAATTTCTAAAAGAAACTAAAAGGCAAACAGTATTTTACAACTTACAGAGAATTTCCCCCCAGTTAAATAGTGCAGCCTTGCTCTCTATCCTTAATGTTGACATGAAGCTTTAGTACAGTTGCTATATGGTTCAAAGATCAGGTCCTTAGTGCTCCTATTCCATGCAGCACTTTTTCAAAGATGCATGATTTCAAGGTGCGAGAGCGCACCGCTCTTCTAAAAGTGGCCTTAGATGCTTTTGAAAATTTTATCTTTTGTCACTCTTGCTTTTCCTAAGGCTTTATTACAGAGGCTTTATTATCCTCATCTCAGGATCAACATCCAGACTCCATTTATAAGATACTAGTTGATAGCTAGAGTAGAAGAAAATAAGAAAAACAAATTAAGAAAATTCCACTTGCACAAGAGGAGTATTTTCGTCAATGCAAGAATAGCAACACTGCATAAATTATGGCATGGAAATTTTCAGAGAGAATAGAGATGAAACGACCTTTAATCAACAAATCCATCCTGTGAACAGTACATGCTTGATGCCTGTCATGTATTTTCATGACCACTGTTTGGGAATGTCTCAAACAAAATGGAATAAATATCAGGAGTAATTATTAATCTTCCAAAGGAAAACAGTCTCCACCAATATTGCCATTCCAAATGTTAAGATTCCCTAAATGCAAAGATCTGAGGGTGGATGTCAGACCATTTCCAGTGGGAAAGCAACCATGCTAGAAACAGCAGATCTGTGTTAACTTGCCTGAGATGACATTTTGTAATGGGATTTAATGCCTTTACTTATCATCCTTTTCCAACAGAAACAAGAATTTCCACATTTCAGGAACTGACACAAAAATGAGGCACTAAATTGTACCAAAACATTGCTGTTTGGGGAACTCATGTGACTACTGTATTAGTTTGGACTTCTATCACATGTATTATCTTTTTGATGAAATGAATGTAGCATGCTCCACATTTTTAATTGTAAAACAAAGCAGAAATAACGGAAAGTATCTCTTCCTTTTGATTTTCGTACGGTGGGAATAATTTGTGAAATGCGGCTGGACCACCCTGGGAATATCCATACAACATGTAAATAACGTTTATTTTACAAAGTTCTGTGCCTCAGCTGTTTTTCATTTTCATCCTACAGATGCTGTTTTGCTTACAGGATTGTTTAGTTTAAAAGAGCTGTGTTGACTCATAGAGGCAAATGTACAGTTCTCAGTTTTGATTAAAAAGCATGTTATTACTTTATCATCAAGTGGGCCAATGTCTTGGTGGTACAACACTTTGTCTTTCCTATACACAGACAACTACGGCTTCAGAAATAAGTCCCTACTCCCACTCTCTAGGAGGCAGGTTTGCTATGCTTAATTGTCCCAACTAATGGGACAACTCCTAGTGACTCACTACTTTGGCTTGATGGTTAGGAAAGATTGTTACCTTTGACCTTACTGATTAAAATCAGTTTTCTGCTTTGAGGGACAAAAAGACGGACTAAATTTATATTGGAACCAGAGAGGAGTGAAGTAATCCTTAAGATAAAACTTAAAGTGAGTTTCTATGACTGAACAAACTGGGACCCATTTTGAAGTTAAATCAGTTCAACTAAGGATACCAACTCCAACCTTAATCAACCCCTTCTTAAAAAAAAACTGGGGACACTTTAAAGGTGAACACATAGCACTGATCACTAAAAACAATAGGTTACTCCCTCCCCCTTTCTCTAAGAGCTGCCATGACTAGGTATTTCATAAACTCTTTGCTCCACCACTCGGGCAGGGAGTGGGGGTTGTGCCCGCCTTACCTTGGCAGAATGGGAGGAGCAGGACATGCCTGTGGATCACCGGGTGCACCCAATGGGCACTGAACAATCCCGGGGATCTCTGGGATAAGATGAAGAGAGCTCCAGAGACAGTGGAGTGAACTTGGCTCGCTCCCATTTTTTGCCTTGCACGTGGGCTGCAGGCACTCTCATAGCAATACTTAAGGCCTTGCCCGTATTGTCCAAAACAATCTTCCAGGCTCATTTCAAGGTGTTGGTTCTTAACAGTATGGGCCCTAAACGGTCTGGGCTCAGCCTATCTGTGGGACCACCTCACTCCCCATTTTCTGGATTGACCCCTACTGTAGGCCAGGGCCACCCTGTTTGAAGTTCCCCTTGTGCAACAGGGGGCTACTTTTGGGAGGGCGTTCTCAGTGGTGGCACCGCAGTTGTGGAACTCCCTGCTGACTGAGGTCCATTTGTCCCTGGCTCTCGCCTCCTTCAGACGCCGTTGTAAGACCTGGCTATTCTGCCAGGCTTTTGGCAGGGGAGATGGGTAGTGGGGGGTTAGAGTAGGGATGCTTTTTATAGATTCTCCCTTGTTGGTTTATTGATACTTTCATACTGCAGGGGTTGATCCAGGACCCAGGGATGCTGATGACACCCAACTTTACCTCTCCTTTTCAGCCAACCCAGATGAGGCAGTCTNAAAATGCAGCTTCTACAAATATTTCCTACATTTTCTGCCTCAGAAAAGGATCATGGGTTAAAATTTCTAAAAGAAACTAAAAGGCAAACAGTATTTTACAACTTACAGAGAATTTCCCCCCAGTTAAATAGTGCAGCCTTGCTCTCTATCCTTAATGTTGACATGAAGCTTTAGTACAGTTGCTATATGGTTCAAAGATCAGGTCCTTAGTGCTCCTATTCCATGCAGCACTTTTTCAAAGATGCATGATTTCAAGGTGCGAGAGCGCACCGCTCTTCTAAAAGTGGCCTTAGATGCTTTTGAAAATTTTATCTTTTGTCACTCTTGCTTTTCCTAAGGCTTTATTACAGAGGCTTTATTATCCTCATCTCAGGATCAACATCCAGACTCCATTTATAAGATACTAGTTGATAGCTAGAGTAGAAGAAAATAAGAAAAACAAATTAAGAAAATTCCACTTGCACAAGAGGAGTATTTTCGTCAATGCAAGAATAGCAACACTGCATAAATTATGGCATGGAAATTTTCAGAGAGAATAGAGATGAAACGACCTTTAATCAACAAATCCATCCTGTGAACAGTACATGCTTGATGCCTGTCATGTATTTTCATGACCACTGTTTGGGAATGTCTCAAACAAAATGGAATAAATATCAGGAGTAATTATTAATCTTCCAAAGGAAAACAGTCTCCACCAATATTGCCATTCCAAATGTTAAGATTCCCTAAATGCAAAGATCTGAGGGTGGATGTCAGACCATTTCCAGTGGGAAAGCAACCATGCTAGAAACAGCAGATCTGTGTTAACTTGCCTGAGATGACATTTTGTAATGGGATTTAATGCCTTTACTTATCATCCTTTTCCAACAGAAACAAGAATTTCCACATTTCAGGAACTGACACAAAAATGAGGCACTAAATTGTACCAAAACATTGCTGTTTGGGGAACTCATGTGACTACTGTATTAGTTTGGACTTCTATCACATGTATTATCTTTTTGATGAAATGAATGTAGCATGCTCCACATTTTTAATTGTAAAACAAAGCAGAAATAACGGAAAGTATCTCTTCCTTTTGATTTTCGTACGGTGGGAATAATTTGTGAAATGCGGCTGGACCACCCTGGGAATATCCATAGAACATGTAAATAACGTTTATTTTACAAAGTTCTGTGCCTCAGCTGTTTTTCATTTTCATCCTACAGATGCTGTTTTGCTTACAGGATTGTTTAGTTTAAAAGAGCTGTGTTGACTCATAGAGGCAAATGTACAGTTCTCAGTTTTGATTAAAAAGCATGTTATTACTTTATCATCAAGAGGGCCAATGTCTTGGTGGTACAACACTTTGTCTTTCCTATACACAGACAACTACGGCTTCAGAAATAAGTCCCAACTCCCACTCTCTAGGAGGCAGGTTTGCTATGCTTAATTGTCCCAACTAATGGGACAACTCCTAGTGACTCACTACTTTGGCTTGATGGTTAGGAAAGATTGTTACCTTTGACCTTACTGATTAAAATCAGTTTTCTGCTTTGAGGGACAAAAAGACGGACTAAATTTATATTGGAACCAGAGAGGAGTGAAGTAATCCTTAAGATAAAACTTAAAGTGAGTTTCTATGACTGAACAAACTGGGACCCATTTTGAAGTTAAATCAGTTCAACTAAGGATACCAACTCCAACCTTAATCAACCCCTTCTTAAAAAAAAACTGGGGACACTTTAAAGGTGAACACATAGCACTGATCACTAAAAACAATAGGTTACTCCCTCCCCCTTTCTCTAAGAGCTGCCATGACTAGGTATTTCATAAACTCTTTGCTCCACCACTCGGGCAGGGAGTGGGGGTTGTGCCCGCCTTACCTTGGCAGAATGGGAGGAGCAGGACATGCCTGTGGATCCCCGGGTGCACCCAATGGGCACTGAACAATCCCGGGGATCTCTGGGATAAGATGAAGAGAGCTCCAGAGACAGTGGAGTGAACTTGGCTCGCTCCCATTTTTTGCCTTGCACGTGGGCTGCAGGCACTCTCATAGCAATACTTAAGGCCTTGCCCGTATTGTCCAAAACAATCTTCCAGGCTCATTTCAAGGTGTTGGTTCTTAACAGTATGGGCCCTAAACGGTCTGGGCTCAGCCTATCTGTGGGACCACCGCACTCCCCATTTTCTGGATTGACCCCTACTGTAGGCCAGGGCCACCCTGTTTGAAGTTCCCCTTGTGCAACAGGGGGCTACTTTTGGGAGGGCGTTCTCAGTGGTGGCACCGCAGTTGTGGAACTCCCTGCTGACTGAGGTCCATTTGTCCCTGGCTCTCGCCTCCTTCAGACGCCGTTGTAAGACCTGGCTATTCTGCCAGGCTTTTGGCAGGGGAGATGGGTAGTGGGGGGTTAGAGTAGGGATGCTTTTTATAGATTCTCCCTTGTTGGTTTATTGATACTTTCATACTGCAGGGGTTGATCCAGGACCCAGGGATGCTGATGACACCCAACTTTACCTCTCCTTTTCAGCCAACCCAGATGAGGCAGTCTTGGTGCTTACTCGGTATTTGATGACTGTGGGGGACTGGATGAAGGCTAACCGACTGAAGCTGAATCCTGACAAGATGTAGGTGATGTTAGTGGGGAAGGTAGTGGGGTTGGCGTCCCCCATCATTGATAGGGTTTGCCCTCTGCTGGCTCCCCAGCTTTGTAGTCTGGGTGTGCTCCTTGATTCTCAGCTCCACCTGAATGTCCAGGTGGAGGCTGTGGCAAGGAGTGCTTTTTGCCAATTATATCTGGTATGGCGGCTGTGACCATATGTCTCAGACTCCAACCTGGTCACTATCTTCCATGTCTTCATCATCTCAAGACTGGACTATTGTAACGTGCTCTGCATGGGGCTACCCATGGTGACAGTTCGGCAACTGCAGCTGGTAAAGAATGCAGCAGCCCACCTCCTCTACTGGGACAGGCTGCTGGGAGCATATTACACAAGCGCCCTGTTCTCTGCACTGGCTGCCTATAGTCTTCCGGGCCTAATTCAAGGTGTTAGTGCTTACCTATAAAGTCCTAAACAGCTTGGGCCCTACCTACCTGTGGGACTGCCTCACTCCCTGGGCTCTAGGTCAACCCCTGCAGTTGACCGGGGGCACCTCTCTCGAAGTCCCGTGTGTCTCAGGGGGCGATGATGGAGAGGGCGTTCTCGGTGGCTGCACTGAGGCTGTGGAACTTCCTCCTGGCAGACACCCAGGTGGCCCCAGACCTCCACTCCTTTCAATGAAGCTGTAAGACCTGGCTGTTCCGCCCGGTGTTTGGTGAGGGAGATGAGTGATGGGTGGGGGTAGTGGGTATGGGGGGACTGGGGGATTGGTGGTTTTAACCTCCAATGTTTTACTGTGTTTTATGGTTTTATTGTTGTTTTTATCTTTTTATAAATTGTAAGCTGCTCCGAGCTGCCTGTGGCAGGAGAGGTGGGGTATTAGATGTTTGAAATAAATAAATAAATATTTGTATATTTTGTTTTGTAATCTGCTATTTATTAGAATTGCTGTTTTTATTGTTATTGTTATTTTGATTGTGAGCCTCCCTGACCTGCCAGAGCCAGGAGGGGGCAGCATTGAATTCATAGAATAAATAAATAAATAAATAAATAAATTAAATTAAATAAAACAGAATGGCAAAGGCAAAAGGGGACAGTAATACAGCCCACTCATTGGGCCTGACAGCTGCTCCAACCCATGCAGCTCAGGGTAAGGGTTCCCATACCAACTAAGCTGGGAAGGCTAATCCAGATTCTCACCAGTTATCCTGTGCCTGTTGATGCAGTTTATCTGCTCCAGGGTTTATCGGAGGGTTTCTGGATACCATACACCCCCCTGTGTATGGTATCCAGAGTAGGGTACAGATGTGGTCCCGGACTTATGTTCCTTGAATGGGCTGGAGTCAGTAGCAAGGGACAAATAGCTAAAGAGGCACAAGGCGGTAGGGTTGCGGGCCTTTTCCCTTAGCCCCCTATGCATTCCTCCCCCAAATTTCAGTGTCACCACTGGGGATTGTGTCCAAGAAGTACCCCAGTGACTACTACCTCATTCACCACCTCTCTTATCCCAAGACGGTGGGGAATGGGGTTGGGGAATCAGTGAATGATTCAATCAACCTGACTCTATACTTGGTGAAATGCTCATTTATGACTCAACAGTGTGCATGGTCAGAGCATGTGGTAAAGGGGTGTTTCTGGAACGTGCAATATTAAATTGGCTTTCCGCCTCCTGCCCATGCACCCAGATGAATTTAGACTTGCTAGGTTTCATGTTCGAAGGGCAGTATTATTTTGACAAGGCCATGCCCATGGGCTGCTCTGTATCCTTTGCAGCTTTTGAGACCTTTAGCCATATGCTTAAGGGGCCTTTCAAAACAAAACAAAACAAAACCAACAGGATGTCCACCTGTGTCAAGGAAGTGTGTAGGATCACAGCAGCAAGAAGTCATGCTGATGGACCTGCTATCCCTTTTTGGGTCACTTAAATTTGCATGTACAGATCTTTCACCTCACCATTTTATTGGAGTGACATGAGAGGTGATTTGGCTGGTGGCAGGTTTTTTCTCAACGGCTACAATGGTGTGTCCTTTGTCGAAGCACCCCCCAATCAAGACTCAGACAACAAAGTTGGGTTAAACTTGGCCGCACTCTTTATTAACAACCAACTATAACGAAATAACAACGGCCGGTGGGGGCAATTGCACCTAGCAATTTGGGTCCAGTATGCTAACTAATCTTATAACTTATTAACTCCGGTACTNTGCTCTCTGCCCCTTGGTTATAAAGCGCCATCCCTGGCACTCCCTCTGGGTCACCAGTATCTGATTCTGCCTCCACTCTCCCTGAGTACTGCTGCGGGGGGTAGCTGCTATATCTCCTCCCTGGAACAGGATTCCCTTCCTGGCTACTTATTCCTTCCACTGGGGGGGGCGTCTCCCTGGCCTTGACCACCAGCATCCTGGTGGGGCATGGTTGTCTCATGCCTGCCAACTTCCCCATCCATTTCCCTGTACCGGTGTGGGGGGTAATTATCCATTTTCCCCTCTGCACCGGCTCCTCGCTCAATATTGGGGAAGGTCCAGCAAGGTATCCTCCCCTTGTGTCCTCAGACCTCAACAGGCCAGTTTCTATATGGGGGCAAGGGAACCCCTCCTCCTCCCTCTCCCCTTAGTCTGCAACCACCCGTGCTTTGGTGGGGGGGAGGTTCCTCCACCCCGCTCGCTCCGTGTTTCCAGGGGTCCCCCCACGGTGCGTCCCTGCACCAGACTGTTTCCGCATTCGGGCCTTGCACGCCATAAGGCATAATAACATCACCTCTCTAGAGGGTAACAGTTCCCGCTCAGCACTGCTGCCTTCCCCTGCTGGCGGAGATATGTCCCCTTGCTGCGTTCCTGTGGCCGCTGGGGATTTCCCTTTGCCCGTCTTCTTCCTGGCTTTTCCCATCTTCACGTGGTAGGCCCAAGGGATTCAGCAGCAAGGAGTTCTTGCTGCTGCCTCTTTGCCTCCACGTTCTGAACTGCCACTCTCTGCAGCGTGCAGGAGGCTTGCCCCGCCTAAAAGGGGCATGCCTCCACAATTTTCCCCGTGGAGCACATCTGCGCCGACAGCCTTCTGTTTTCTGCAGCAGCGCCTTCTAACAGGCGCCACTGCGCGGCCCCCCTACCTTGAGTCTTTTTCCGGCCGGAGGGAGGGGCCCGACAATTAGCCCGTCGCCGCCATTTTAGCAGCAAAGGGGGCCTTTGGATAGAGTTTTTTCAAATGCTGGTTGCAATAAAGCTGTGGGGCAGGATATTTAAAAATAAGAGAATGTGCTTTTGGTGTGACTCTGACAACGTTGCCATGGTGCATGTTATCAATTCCCAGTTCTAGCTTTTCATTCAGTTTGGTGCGGGCATTTGTGTTTGAGTGGTTATCTGCCAACACAGTATTTATAGCAAGACAGATGCCAGGGATCAATAACATATATTGTTGATGCCCTTTCCCATTTCCAGGCGGAACGTTTTTGAGAAGTTGGCACCAGAGATCGACGAGACCCTGATGCAAATCCCACCTAAGCTGTGGTGCCTTGGAGAGGTGAAACGGACAGGGTTATGAATGATTTGCTAACATCCACAACCCGGGCTAGCTGTAGCACATGGGTCAGGGATTCCAGGGTACCCAGGGACAGCAGGGGTCCTGCCATTATCCCCAGCATCTGAGAAACAGGCGTTAGAGTATGCAATGCTACTATGGGACAGTGGTGAAGACAATTGCTGGCTGTTTGGAAGCAATCTCCTTCCTTTTATCACTGCCCATAATGCATGGGGACTAGGCCCCCTTCAACAACAAGAGAGAAATACACCACAGGAATGGTGGCACATCTCATTTATTAACAATGCAACAGGTATTAAGCAGGTACCAATGTTACCCTGATCCATGTGGTGGTTTCCAGGTCCACCGAACCCTTGAAGGCTGAGTTAAGGAGCAGGAAGTGTCGTTGGACCTGCATTGTCCAGTCACACCTAGGATGCTGGAGACCCTTTAGCTTCGCTTCGTTTCATACAGTTACATCAGACAAATGTGCCTTCATTGCTGCTTTTTGTTAACATTTTGGGAGGGCTCTGAGGATTAACAAAGTGGTGTTATCTTCTGTCAGAGGTCTAATTGGATGCCTTTACAATCTGGGATGACACTTGGGATGGGTATGAGGTAGCAGTGGCCCTGAGACACTCCAAAACAGCTCAGAGGGAGAGGGGGCAGTCCTTAGGCTTCCTGTTTCTGCTGATCCAGCACTGTGCCCTGCCAATGCGATGAGGGAGTACTTGTTGATCCAGAAATATAGCCTAGTTCCTCTGTGAATGTGGAAGGTTCACCCTCATGAGATATCAATTCATAGTGGTTTTCAAGAAGGGCCTCGTGGGTTTGGGTCTGCCCCCAAGGAATTTGAGTCTCATTCTTTCAGAATCATTGCAGTCACATAGCTGCAGGAGCAGATTTTTAACGAACAGAGCATCCGAGCCACATAGTGTTGGAGGTCAAGAGTTTATAAGCGTTATATTTGTTTAGAAGCCTCTGGGATGATACAGTTGAATTGCAGCAAGCCATCTGTTTATACTTCATGGTTAATGTTCTTGTTTATGTTTGTTTTTTAAGGACAGCTGCCCCAATCTCATCAAGCACAGATATGGATAATCGGCACAGCACTGTCTTCTCAGCCCACCTGGAGGTGTGTCAGCTGCAGTGTGTCTTGAATCTTGGTCTGGATGAATGGGCTGGCATTACTTGGTTCTTTTTTCAGGAGATGAGATGAGCTTAGCTGTGTCTGTGGTTGAGACCAAAGTTACTGGGATTAGTTTTATTCTAACTAATAAGAATAAATTGTGGGATTTTTCAAAATTGGGGAATTTTCAAGGTTTTAGTGCCATTGGTGAAGTGGGTCTGGTCTGACATGTTCCCAAGGTTAGTGATGACGTGAGACTCTGTACCCTGCCTGGGCTGACAGGGCACCCTGAAAAGAAAATAAAGTCATAGGGGCCCACATCAGAGAAATGAGGGTTTTTGTCTGTGTCTCATTTCATTTCCATTGGTGGAGTTATAAATGAAGGTTCATCCTCCAACTATTGAGGCCAATGCCAAAATCCTCATTGGCTTTAGTGGTGAGGAATTATGCCCTAAGTTCTACATTCTTCTGTTTATCTGTAAACGTATGTCTCAGACCCCTGGTTATTCTTCCACTTCAGTCATTTACTATGTATTCTGGTACTTAATTCTCACACCAGGATCATTTCTTTCATAGGCTGTCACAATACAGCATGGAACATTTCATGATACAAAGACAGCAATCCTGAAACACAGTATAGAGGCAAATGAACAATTCCAAAGACTTTAAAAGTCAGATGTAGGGAAAAGAGTGCATGCCACTCGCAGGCAAGCAAGTTTTAATGAGCAAGCTGGATTTCAGTGAGGAGGTAATACTTTGCATGCAGTTAAGTGGTAGCACATTTCCTCGGGAGTTTTCAAAATGCCTTGCCAACACAACTTCCACGATCATATAGTGTGTGATAACAGACATAATGACAACCGTGTACAAATCAATCATGTGCTGAAATTGATGACATCGTCCAGTGAGCATGGCTGGTTTTACAGACCATTATGGTGCTGAATGTTTTCATGGCTTGCCAATAGCCCCATGTTGAACTGTGGGGACAGAAACTGTCCCTTGATGCAAGGGATTTCTGTGGCATCTTGGATAGCCAAAGTCCTAAAGTGGAGCAGTGGGCTTATTTGCATGTAACAACAGTTACGTGCAAATGGGGGCGAAATGCTGCCTGTGACCACGTTTACCAGGGATCACAAAGAGCGGTAGCGCCACCAAGAAAAGTGTTCTTGCAAAAAAAAGACATAACTGGTAAATGTGTGTTTACTCTGCTCAAATGAATGGCTAGCATTATGTATGGTAGCACCCAATGTGTCAGTGGCAGATCTAGCAGTAAACCAATGGATTCCTTGATCCCATTCTCTTTTATCAATTTCACCATATTCCCCACCCCCCCCGGGAATGTGTACTAAAAGAAATTTTAAAAGGTTCCTATCTGGGAGGGGAAGAGTTGGGAAAGCATAAAGACAAGAGTGATCAGGATCTAACTTTTGGATGTGGAACAAAGCGTTGTAATGTCTGCCTGCCCCTGACCTGAATTACAAGGGATTTTGGAATGAATGTTTGTGAGAAAGAAGCAAATCCATTACACTCTGTACATGTTGTGAGTCATTGCCTCTGGCACGGACGTTGCTTTTGGCTTATACCTCTGGCATCACCAGTGAAGCACTAACCCACAAGCACAAAACCCACCTCGCTGACCCCCCCCCCCCTTTCATTTCTCCCTTAGCTGTAACCTTTTCTTTATAGTTATGGCTATGAAACCACCCAGTTAGCCATTAAAAGAAAAAAGTTTCAATAACTTATTATTCAGCTCCTTTCCCATAAACCAGTTGCCATTGCATCCTCTTCCCCCATCCCCCCAATCAATGTCATTATCTCCCCAGAAGAAAAGTCACCATATGCAATGAAACACACACACACCCATCCCACACACACACACACATCCTCACAGACATAGATGGACAAAATAATGAACATGTGTTGGCCCCCACAGTCAGCTAGACATGCACACTAGAGCTATGCCCAGGCAAATGACTGACAAGTTCCTGGAGTTCCTCAGCAGCTGTCCTAGCAAAGGTGCCTGGCTTGGGCTTCTGGGGGCAATGCATAGGTATGGTTCAAGGTGCTAGGGGAGTCATGTTATAAGCCTCCTGAAGCCTTGAGGAGATAGGACAAGGTAGAAATATGAAATGAAACCCTCGGTGCCACCACCAGAAGGCCAGTGCCCTTGAAAACCTGTCCATCTTGCCCAATGGGTGGATTGGTCTTGTCTCCAATTCAGTGTTGAGCAAATAATCAGTAGTGAAGCTGTAATTCAGACCCTGAGTCTTGAGTCTTTCCCCTGAATCATCTTCTAACACATAAACAAATGTAGGGATGTGCTCGAAACAGACAACAACCTTAAGTGCTTTAATGGATTGTGGCCATTGCATATGGATGCATGAATCACTATAAGCGTGTGTGTGTGTGTGTGTGTGTGTGTGTGTGTGTGTGTGTGTGTGTGTGTGTGTGTGTGTGTTTCAAATCATTTCTGGCCCTTCTTCATGCACGCTTTATATATTAACCACTTTAGAAATGGCTGAATTCTTACTCAAACCACAGATATTACTAAAGGGAACCAAAACTATAAAGATTATAGTTTGTCTTTCCAGCTGAAATAGGACTTCGCAGACCAAAAAAGGTAAGCGAGGGAGCTAAAGTGATTTCCCCCAAGTTTGTACAAAAAGGGGCAGTCTAAGCCTTTGGTCACTTAATTTACATGGACTGCAGGCCTCAAGCAAACTTACTAGCAATGAAAAGAAGTTGTGATATCAAGCAAAATCAGAATAACCTGGAACATAAAATGTCAGTACCAGCAAAATAGGTTTTTCACAGGAAGAAGTAGAATCCACAAGTCAGATGGCAGGGCTATATGGATTCAATTTATGCCTGGCAAAATAAGCTGGAGTATAATATTTCTTGTGTAAAGATTTTTCCACTTCCACTCCAAGAATTTTTGTGTCATTAGTAACATCTGTGACAAAAACATCAGCTCAAGCAGGCCAAGAAAGAGAAGACTTGGCTCTGTTATAATATTACTTCATCTTCGGGGTTTGCCCCAGCCCAGATTTCCAGTGATATTAAGTCTGGATAGCTTTGACTTAGTCTGGCTCTGATATAAAAAAAGGATAGTGCAATATTCAACTATATATAGTCTGCTAAACACCTTTGATTATTCAGTTGATTTTTTAGAGCAGTCACATTTATTTTATCAGTATATATTAGGGCTGAAACGAGTAGTAAAAAACTGCTCGCAAGTATTCGCCTGAGTTCCGGGTATTGGCTCCGGGTGCTTGGGCTGGTCCAAGGACCCTCGGCAAATACTCGTGAGAAGTTTCTGAGGAAGGGGAGGAGGGGCAGACGAAGCCTGAGGGGGAGGGGAGGGAATGGGCCAAGAAAGAGGGGGTGGTGGCCTAGCACGGGCTGAGGCAGTAGAATACTAACCCTCCAGAGGGGCTCTGGAGACATGTGGATTCCTCCAGACTGGGTAAATTTGGGGGGAGGGGAAGCTGGGCATGCTCAGAAGGGCCGAATGGCCCCTTCTGAGCATGCTCAGACTTTTCCAAGATGGTGCCCGCATTGTGCTGATGCTGCCAGTGCCAAATTGGAAAGGTCTGAGCATGTTTGAAAGGGGCCATTCAGCCCTTCTGAGCAGGCCCAGCTTTTTTTTTTTTTTTCCCAAACTTACCGGGTCTTGAGGAAGCCACGTCACTGGAACCCCTCTGGAGCATGAGTACTCTATCCCTCAGCTCCCACTAGGCCCCCCACCTCCTTAACACCCCACCCTAAGCCTCCTCTAGACCTGCCTTCTTTTCCTGGCCCCTGTTGGCCTATTCTCTCCTTGGCCAGCAGGGGGCAGGGGCCTACCTTTCCCTGTACTTGGTCAAGAATTTTCTGAGTTCTGAAGTTTCAGGGGCCATTCCTTGAAACTTTGGAACTTTGAAAATCGAGTTGAGTACCTCGATTCTCGGGGTTTTCAGGGGAAAACGGAGGACCGAGTTTCAGCACTAGTATGTATCGAAGCATCTGTCTTCCACAAGATATATGCCTACTGGGCTTAAACATATCAGCTTAAACATTGGCATTTCTTGGTTCAGTCAAGCCTGTTAACTATGATTTTATGTGTGAGCTGTAAAATATAGTTAGTGATGTGGTTTTATGGCATAATTGTCATCACAGTTCTACAGTTCCCCTGGTCACATTGTTTATGACATTTCCAAGTATGATACTGTAATTGTTGTAATATAAATATCCTCATTATACAAATGTTACTTCAGGTTACAGTAAAATCCAAGGTGAGATTTTTAATTTTTTTTAAAAAAACAACCCTACTTCTTGCATGTTTTATTCATAATTTTTCAAGTAAATCTTTCCTTTTACAGAGATTTTACAAAAATAGCCACTATCTCAAGGGAGTTGAATAATTCTAGCTGCATGTGAAATGGCTGTTGGGTGAGGGTGAGATGGCTTGAACGGGACTGGGACACCTGTCATTGATGGATCCAGCCCCCTCTGGTCACTCACGTTTGCAGCCTCCGAGTGTTTTTGAGTCCCTCATTGTGCCTAGATTGTCAGGTGGTAGCGGTGAGACTAGGAGCATGTTTCATCAACTCCATCTGGTAAGGAGGCTGCGGCCTTTTCTTTATGATTCCAATCTGGTCACTATAATCTGTGCTTTCATCACCTCGAGGCTAGATTACTGCAATGCGCTCTATGTGGGGCTGATCTTGATGACTGTTTGGAAGCTGCAGCTGGTTCAGAATACAGCAACTCGGCTCCTTTTGGGGACAAGTCACTGGGAGCACATTACCTGGTGCTCCGAAGTCTGTACTGGCTGCCTATAGCTTTCTGGGCACAATACAAGGTGCTGTTTTTGACTTTTAAAGCCCTAAACAGTCTGGGTCCCATATATCTGAAAAGATTGCCTGTCCTACCATGTCCGTTTGTGGCCACTACGGTTGTCCAGGGGCACCCTCCTGCACATTCCATCTGTTACCCTTGTCCGTGGGGTGGGGGCATGTGGGAGAGCTTTTTTGGTTGCTGCCCTCATGTTGTGGAACTCCCTTCACTAGGAGGTTCATTTGAGCCCAAGCCTGGCTATCCTTCGGAGGTGGTGAAAAACCTTTTTATTTGGAAAGGCATTTTGGCAGGCAGGGATAGGTGGGGTTTGGTTGGTTTTCTGGTTGTAGGGGAGGATGAGGGTTTGAGGGGCAGGTGTTCTTTGTATGAATTTTAATGTTTTAAACTGTTTTTCATGGATTTAGCCGCCCTGAGCCTTGTGGGAAGGGTGACATAGAAACTCATTCAATAAATAAATAAATAAAATATGAATGTCCTGCAATGGAAACAACACAGCTGTCCAATTTTGTCAATAATGCCAGAATAAAGGCATAAAACAGTTAAAGAAGTAATAACCAATGGATTTTATTTTTGAAGGCTTCAGATTTTCATAGAAGGATCCCTAAATTCCTGGTTGTTCTGCATGGCTTCTGTAGATTCCAAGTGAAGGACAGAAGACTTGAAGCAATACTGCCTCAGACTCAGGAGGGAGTTTTTTGGGGTCACCTTGAAGAGAGAAGAAAAACAAAGCAATATTGAACCAAGTGCAGCAGTTTAGCCACAACAGTCTTCTGAATATTGTATTTATACTATGTTGTTAGTCACTCTGGGCCGCCTGTGGCGGGATAGAACGGGATATAAATTCCATAAATAAATAAATAAATAAATAATAAAGGGAAGCAGTCCATGTCTTGACAGGAAGAGAACAGTTGAATCACTGAATCACAGAATGACATAACTATGGTAGCTGCCATTCAGAGACCTTACTGAAAATGCGTCACCCTGCATAGTTATTGGCGTATGGAAATGAACAAGCAATCTCTGCTGCAGATCAAGATAGACCAACAGCTGTTCTGCATCAGGGTAAATTTGCCTTGTCTACAGCAGAGCAGCAGCACCAGCCAAATTCCTTTGTCGCAGGGCGTACCAATATCTACAATTTCTTCAGTCTGCTCAGGGACCAGATCTATGACTCATCCACACCCACTTCACCTGGACTTCCTGTTCTGGATAATTTTAAAGAGTCACAGAGGGATGCCTCTGCAACTTCATCTTTTAGCCAAAGCAGAGTAGTAGGTGGGCCTTGAAATAACTGGTTTTGTAGGCTGAGGGATCTGATCATTATGAAAAGTTTCCAAACATACTGAGCTGTATAATCTAGAGGGCTTCTGTGGGTCTAAGGGTCTATCCTACTAAAACTTAACACATGGTCATGAGACACTATAGCTGCAGTTACATTCTGCTAATGTGCAGAGACTTTGACCCTTTTTAGATGGCTGCCTCCCCTCGCCCACATGTGCAACTGGGTGTGTGAGGTGTGTGTGTGTTCATTTGACCACCAGTGGAGATGGTTGGGGGGGGGTGCATGCGCGCTTCCACATTCCACCCATCTCCACCAATCCTCTCGCACAGAGACACTGGGGAAAACGGAGATACCTCCGTGTGTGGAGATGAGTGGAGGTGCATGAAAGTGGGTGGGCATCCATGTGATGGGCTGCCAATGCACTGCACATGCTAGTGGTGTGCATGTCATTTTTGTTATTACAATAATGATAACAAAAATTGTCATTTTCGTTATTGCAATAACAAAAATGACAGAGAATAATGACAACAATAATGAAAACAACCATGTCGTTATCGTTGTTATTATAAGTGCTGTGGTGGTTGGGTTTCGGAGGGAAAATAGGGAGAGGGCAGGAGGGAGCAGACATCTCAGAGTCTTAAACAGGGTTGAACTCTTGAACTGTGCCTGTGTTGGAAGGGGTGAGCAGCTCAGCAGTATCTGATGGATGTATC
>QEPC01012368.1:77723-88129 GCA_003113815.1 Sphenodon punctatus
TATCTATCTATCTATAACTTTTCCACCAGCTGGTTCTCCATACTGACTACTTGCAGCCGTAGCCCATCCATAAAGTCCATGGTAGGCCTCTCCACTTCAGCCTGAAAGGCTCCTCCTGGGGGGACTCCTCAGCAGAGCTGGAGGAGGGGGAAGGGCTTTGATGGTGTTGCTTCTGGCGTGCCTTCCCCCTCTTCTTCTGGCGATGACGGTCCACAGCCATGTCAGAGTTCTACCGCCTCACTGTCTTCCCGTGGACTTTCTCCACATGGGCAATGAGCCCCGATGTTGTCCCCTGGCTGGCCCTTTTAAATCTTTTGCCACATAACTAAAGAACATAAAAAGATAGGAACATAAGGAGTGCCATACTGTGTCAGACCAATGGTCTGTCAAGTCCTGCCTGCATTCTGTCTCCACAAGTGGGTGGCCAATCTCTCTCTGCAGGGGACTTCCTAACAGATCATAGGGCAATGCATTCCCTGTTGTTCCAGCCCCCGTGTCTTACCGTGCAGATGGTGAATCCGGTATGCTTCTCATATAACTGCCAGATATCAGACCTCGTGCTCCTGCTGTCTGGCAGTGGCGACCTTCACCTCAATGGTGTCCTGCGCGTGGTGGTGTAACCAGCGTCAGGGGCGGCATCATCACCCTCTCTGAAACAAGCACACACACACCAACTCACCAACCAGCCAAAACAACACAGTCAAACCAACACGGCCAAAACACACCAAACCAAACCAAACAGCCAGCCAGCCACAACACACGCGCTCTCTCTCCACACAAGCTCTGCACGCACTCGAATTTCCGGTTTCTGGTTTCCGATGCGATACCTAGACTAAAACCTATTTCTGAACGACTGAACCGAATACCACCGAACCAAATGGCCGAACCCGAACTTAGCTCCCGAACCGAAAACTGAACCTCAATCTGTTCGTACATCCCTAAAAGGAGGAATAGTGCATTGACACATTACAAAATTGTGAAATTATAATACTCAGTATTATCTCCAGTTATTATAAGAGCTCATTGTGTAATGTGTGAAAGCAGCCTCTGGGTGAAGACAATGATTGGTATGTGAACTGATTGATTGTCATTACAGTCTTCCTCTTTTCTCTCTCTCCCTCTTACTAGAGAACCTGGTGTAAGGGTCAGGAAAAAGAGATGATTGCTGATGTGATATATACTCATGCACACACACACACACAAACACACACACACACACACACACATTTTTACTTTTGCTTTCATCGCCAAATGTCTTAATTCAGATACTGTAGCCTGAATAAGGCTTATCTGTACCTGGCTTATACTCAGAGGCTCCAGAGGTGGTTTAAAGCCAACTTTGGAAACAAACAGACATGACGGTGGTGAGGCACCTCCATGGTCTGGCCCATGGTGAAAAATGGCACCTACCACCCCATCCGGGTCACAGGGGGGGTACGGAACAAATGTTCCTGTGACTCCTGGCAACCCGAGAGCCATCCCACCGTCCACTTGCTCCAGGTAGGGTGGAGAAACAAAACAAATATGTGGGCGGCTGCTCCCACACCACTTCCAGTACCACGCCCCCCACAGTACTGTAGAAGAATGAGTCCCTGGTAACCATGCCGGTAACCATGCCAGCACATAGAGGTGCCAGCCAACCACAGGGGGAACCAGTCACCACCCAGCAGAAGCTGGCTGCAAGGAGTAAAGCGCACACTCTATGGCGAGCACAGGAAGAAAAGGGAAAAGCAGAAGGGAGACATATGAAAGCAGCCGTACACAGAGAAAACAACCAGTCCCCCTGGCAGACTGCTAGTCCAGTCCCTTCCACACGCCATCAACACCATGAGTCATAGATCATTCACACTGGTGGTCCATAGTAGGGCACAGTTCCCATGGGGTCCTGGCTAGGGGTGTGCAATTTGTGTTGTTTTAATTAGTTATTAAATGAATGAAACCCTAATAGTTTTCATGCCTTTTACAAAAATGGATGAATAACCAAAAAATTGTCTTTTGCTTTCATCTGTTTTAATTTTATTTTTTTTCTTTTATTAACTAAAAATGATAGCATAATAGTAAAAATAGTTTTAAAAAAATAATCACTGTGCATGTGCAAAATGGCCACCAAGGCCGTTCTGCATATTTGCAGCCCTTTTCCCTTTTCAGCTCCATTTTGGACAAGGGCAGCCAGTCTGCACATGCAATGCTGCCACCACCATTTTGGCACATCACTCCTCAACCAATAGACATAGGGGTGGGTTTGGTGGGTGGATTTGGGGTAGGATTGTGAGGGGGGATTGGGTGTGGGGAATTGGGAGGTGGTATTGGGTTGATGTGGTGAGAGGGTTCTGGGAGGTTTGAGGGTTAAGAATGTTTTTGTATGAGTTTTAATTCTTTTTACTGTTTGTGAGCTGCCTTGAGACTTTTGGAAAGGCAGCCTATAAGTTTAAACAAAATAAATACATGGGGGGGTCCCTTCTGCAACCCCTCCTTTCCAAACTCCCACCCCCTGGGAGATACGATGCGACCCGATGTCACTCAAAAGCTGCACCTGAGAAAGACTCACCAGGCTTGCTACCCTCCCAGCTGGGGTCAGAATCAGACCCTCAGCTGTGTATGGACGATTCCAGCCAATAGCTAGGCATACAGTCAGCCAGGTGAGGGAAAACTGCTGCCTTAACACATCATGCCAACACCTTAAAGGCTCTGGAGTGGTGTCTGAATGCTCATTGGCCCTCTGACTGAGAGCCCTAGAGCATGAGTCCATGTCCTCCAAGTCCTCCTCATCAGCACAGAAGTGTGTACCAGAGAGATCCAGATGGTGCATGCCATCTGCTCCACCTGGCACAAGGCCATCACCACCAACTGCCTTGGGCTCCTCTGTGGCATTCAAGCCAGGGTGCTGTGGCACAGCAGTATGTGGGATTCCTGCAAGGCCCATCACAGGGCACTTGCCCGGATCCAGCGGTGTTGTGCCTCTCTGGTGTTAATGCAGATTACCTGCCATGTGTACACAATGCCTCAGGTTACATGCCCCGGGTAGGGTACAAAATAATAAGATGTCTTAGACCATTTTTATATGAGCAGGATTTCTCCTGCCTCACAGGGCAGGCTTTAGACACTCCTCTGTGAACCGGAAGTCGCCTGGGTGCCATTAGAAACATCGACACCATGCAACTCCTGGACGTTTTTAGATGCAGCATAGATAAAACCTCAAAACCAAGGTCTTATGTACGCCACGTCTCAAAACTCATGGGAGTCCTGCAGTGACGCTGTTTCTAATGGCGCCCAGGCAACTTCCGGTTCACGGAGGAGCATCAAAGATTTCCCCCTCCCCCGCAGGGGTTTCCCAGCACTGCAAGTTTAAACTGTGGGAGAAATCCTGCTCATATAAAAACAGTCTAAGGGTGAAGACAGCAGTCATCTGTCTGAGGCCATTTTTACACGAGGTGCTTAAAGCACCTCTGGAACCCCGTATTGAAGAGGAAAGCCGCACGGGGAGTGTTTACATGCTTCTTGTGATACCGGAAGTGACGTGCCACCCGTTCTCTTCAGCGTCATCATCTGCAGACAAGGCATGTTCTGTAGATCTGAAAATGGAGGTCTATAGAATGTGCTTTTTGAAAGCCCCACATTTGCAGCTGCCACCGATGAAAAAAAATGAGCATCATGTCACTTCCGGTAGTGCGGGCAGTGTATAAACACTCCCCTCAAGGCTTTCCTCTTCAATATGAGGCTCCAGAGGTGCTCCTAAGTGCTTTGTGTAAAAGTGTCCTGACAATCAGGGTCTGCGGCTTAAAAGAAAGAAGTGCGGGAGCTGCAGAAGATACTGATGATGTTGTTTATTCCAAGAAGAGGGCTGTGGATCAGAAAGCATGTAGTTATACCATTTGTTTTTACTTTGGGACTGTTTGGAAGTTTTAATCCTGCTGTGGCAGCACTTCTTTTTAATTGTTGATTTAAAATACAACCCTAGGTGGGACATATTTTTGCATTTGCACAAGGAAATGTGAGAACTGAGATAAGGCTACCCTGTGGCTGTTTCCAAACAACTTTTGCTGTGATTTCTCTCCCCACCCCAATAACAATATCAATAGAAATGTTTTATAAATATCCAACTCACACTTCGGACTGAATCTGTTATTTCTTAAACCGATACAACTCCTGATTGGCTCATCTGACGTCTGTAGAGAACCACTTGAGCAGCACAATCCTGTAGCTGTTTGGAGATGGGGCTAACCCTTTGTCCTGAAGCTCAGCGCTAGTGCCCTGCCAAACAGCTGCACAATCACATGCTAAATAAGAAAGACCCAAGAGTAATTTTTGGTACTAAAAAATTCTTGTGAAAGTGGGGTAATGAATGGAAGAGACACTCTGTGTAGAACAAGAACATTACTTCAAACTTTGGTAGTAATTCACTTCTTTTAAAATTCCTGCTTATTGGCTCTGAGAATCCGTGGGTTTAAAAGATCACAGCTTTCTTTTCAAAGAAGTAAGGCAATTAAAGTAAAATGAAGAGCAGACATGGGCTTGTTTATTTAAAAAAGGAAGACAAGAAATTGCGGTTAAGAGGCAGGACATTTTTTAAACATATAAAAAGTGGTGCGGAGAAACATTTCACCAGTCCCTAGAAATTGTCTGCCAGTGACTTCAAAATGTCCTATGAGTTACATCTGAAACGGTTAACTGTGCAGTAACTGTTGGATTTGTGGTAGCAGTCAGCACTGACAATGATTGACTACCAAACGGCATCTGTTTATTATTCAACAGCTTAACCAATTTACTGAAATACCAATAAATACCATTTTGCATTGTTTATTGCCTTACCCCATTGCGGTTTCCCCACCTGTTTCACAGTTACCCGCTAGTTCCCTTTGCCAATCATTTTCCTTTTTACTTGCTGCCTGATTTCAGGTTTAACTCTGTTTCCCATTGGATACCTGGTTCAGATCTGCTAGATGCAGCTTTACTATTCATCTGGAAGTAAAATGGAAATGACAGAATGCAGAAAAATGGTAAATGGGTTACACAGTAAATTGGTGATATGCAATAACGGTAAAATGGTTAATGAGTTAACCACTATGGTATGCAGTTACCGGTTGGTAAACAGATTAGCTATCCAGGATTTTGGTTATTAACCATGGGTACAGAATAACTATCTGTTACAGCTCTACCATGAGTTCTTGTCCTGCCGAACAAACACACACTGGGTAAAACAGTGATGCTGCTTGACTTGGCAGCTCACTGTCATCCTTGGTTAAACTTTAGTCTATTACTTCCCTCCCCAGCACAATATTTGGAAAAGTAAATCAGTATAAGAAAGATGACTGCCTCTATGATATGCTGTTCTGGTTAACTTTATCTTCACTCTGTGGTCTAGGACTTGGTTGTTTTTACCCTTTAGCTTTGCAAGTTGCCTTCACTCTTCCTACAGAAGTACAACCAATTGGAGCTGGAGTTTGCAGGCAGCAGGTAAATCAGACCTCTCCTCACCCCTCCCCTCATGATCCAGAAGAGTTGGCCAGAAGGAGCCATGGAGTTGCTGCCTTGAGTTCCAGCTCTGGGTAGTAGGGGTATGCACCAGGCTCACGTTTTCATTTTTGTTATTCAAAAGTGTCATTTTCGTTTTTGTCATTATCATTTTTGTTATTGGTATTGATATCGTTATTGATATTCATTATCGATATTCATTATCATTATCGATACTGTTTCAAACTAAGATTTGATTTTTGGTATCGGTATCGTTATTAATTCCCGTGCACAACGAATATCTATCTAAATCTAAAGGGAGACAGGGGAAGGGGAAAGGAAAACCCTATTATCTAATCAATTATCTATATAACTATTCTAATCTAATCTATATGTCTATAATATATCTATATCTAATCTATACTACCTATCTATATATAATGTACAGGGGGGAGAAGGGCAGGGAAAGGGAGAAGGTAAAATATAGGGTATGAGGAAGAAAAGGTAAAATATAGGGTATGAGGAAGAAAAGGTATTGGTAGTAATACAATGAGGGTTAGGGAGGATTTTTTATGTGCAAGCACCACAGTTCTGTAAACGCAACCTGAAAAGCAGAGCTTTCACAGAACAGAGAGGAAAAAGTCTGGTCCTCCCATTATAAAGGGTTGCAGTGCCTTCCCCCAGAGTCCTCCTTATTGGTTGTGGGAGGCAGCAGGCATTGATCATTCACAGAATACCATGAGACTGCTGGGGCTTGCTTGTGCTGCTCATTAGCCAGCGATATATCCATCAGATACTGCTGAGCTGCTCGCCCCTCCCAACACAGGCACAGTTCAAGAGTTCAACCCTGTTTCGGGCTCTGAGATGTCTGCTCCCTCCTCCCCTCTCCACATTTTCCTTCCAAAACCCAACTGCCACAGCACTAATCATAACAATAACGACATTGTCGTTTTCATTTCTCGTTATTGTTTTTATCATTTTTGTTATCGTTATCATTATCATTATTGTTATCGTTATCAAATCAAAGGACCCAACAACGTGCTAAGATAACTCCCCAGCTCTATCCTGTTGTATTTGATTCTGGAAGCCTTCTCCTATGTACTTCTTTAGTTGGATGAGGTTATATTGTAATTTATTATTTGATATATGTTTGTATCCTATTCTACTGTTTACTTGTTTATACTTTTGTATTTTTTCTTTTGGCCATGGCAAAAGCTAGTTCTTAATAAATTATTATTATGTTATCGTTATCATTATCATTATTGATATCGTTACCATTATTGGTATTCTTGGTTGTCGTTTTTTGTATTCTCAGTTGTTATTTTCATTATCGTTGTTATTCTCGGTTCTCGTTTTCATTATTACAATAATGAAAATGACAATTTTTGTTCTTGTTATTGTAATAACGAAAAGGAAATGCACACCCCTACGTGGGTAAGAGTAGTGCTGAATGAATACCAATTTTTTTTCTTTCAATAATTCTCACGGGATCCGGCACTGAGGAAATCCTTTTGCAGTTGTTCTCAAATGACCCCAAGCTGAAGGGTTTGCTCTTTCCAATGAGATTGTAAACATGGATGTTGCCTGTGAACATATGTTGGGCAAAGAAATACGTTTTGGGCACAAGTATGTTATTGGGATCCCAATAATTGCCCAAGACCATGTTGAATTTTCCGCAAGAAATAAAATAAAATAAAACAAACTGCTCATGTGCAAATGGGATTGGTTGGGGAGTTTTGGGGGAGATTGGGTGGGGCATAAAGGGGATTTTAAACTTGATTTTAATGACTTTTTATTACTGTTTTTATGATTGTAAGTCACCCTGAGTCTGAGAGAAGGGCAGCATATAAATTTGATTAAATAAATAAATAAAATAAATGGCGGATGGGCCATTTTTTGCAGTGACAATATTCATTCATTAAACGTATGACACCCTACCCATAACTTCTCAGGGTGATTTGCAGTTATTAGAAACCCCTTGGGGAAGAGAGTTCCATAAAACTTGGGCAATGACTGAAAATGTCCCTCTGCACATCCCCGTCCCATGAACAAGAGTAACAGATGGAACCCATAGGAGGGCTCCCCCAGCCAACCGCAGGGGCTGCAACAGAGCATAGTAGAACAAGCAATCTTTGAGATATGTGGCGCCCAGGCCAATTAGGGCTGTAAACTTAAAAACCAGCACCTTGAATTGTGCATGGAAAGCTATAGGTAGCCAGTGCTGACTCTGAAACGCATGTGCAGTCTGATGCCCTTTACTAAAATGGCAGAGATGCTATTGACACCATTTTGGTTAAGGACGGAAGCCATTTACCACATGTGCAGTTTAATTTATTTTAAAAGATATATTTTAAAAAATATATCACCACTAATTTTGTGAGATATTGTCGGTCATTCTGAAGTTCTTAGTTCATCACACGAGAACCTGAGAACTGGGGATTTTGATGAGATCACACGGTTTAGGAAGACATAATTTCAGCCCTAGGTAGGAGGGGATTGTTTATTATTACTATTACTTATGAAAAGGCCCATATTGAAGCTCAGTGTAATCTGTGCTTGTTTATAACTACTATGACACTGATACAATGCCATCCATATTTTTCCAAGGGCTCTCAGTTGGCTCTGCCTCCAAACCCACATTACAACAATCATTCATGCAAATTTCTTCTGTCTTTTTCTTTATTCAAGTGATCTAAATAGTTCACAATGAACCATATTTCCACGTCAAGGGTGAAGAGCCAGGTTATTTAATGGTAAGTGAAAATATTCTTTATATTTTCTCTTCCCTTGGAGCTTATATTCCTTGGAGAACCTGGGCCATTTCTTCATTCATTATTCTTGCTGTCTTTTTTTTCTTTTTTCAGTGAGGGAAAAATGACATGGATAATATTTTTAAAGATTGATAAAATGAATAACTTAGATGAAATACCTTTGTGGTTGTTCTGAAATGACCCCTAATTGAAGGGTTTGTTCTTTTCCAATGAGACTGTAAATGTGGATGTTGTCTGTGAACATATGTTGGGCAAAGAAATACATTTCTGTCAGTGGGGATAGAAAGAATGAGGAGAGTCAGATGTTTGCTGCAAAAGGATTAGTACTTGAAAGTGTTCCCTCCTCTTTAATTTCTCCTTGTGAAATGAAAATGATCATCAAACTTCTTCCTAGAGAAGTTCCACAGTCACTTCTGTCTCTGCCCATATCTACAAGACTACATTTTTTAATTTGCCCTTATAGCAGGGTGGGTGAAAATGATGACCGACTGAGACTTTGGTTAAGGTCAGAAGAGACGTTAACCCACATTGCGTGAACTTACTCCACATTAGTCCATGATGCATCTGACGCTCAGGTCGGTGGCCACTAGATGTTTGCCCACCTTTGTCCTGGAGTTGGCAGCAGGCTGCAATGAGATGCATCCACTGGAGAAGGCCGGTGGCATATCATGGGCTACTGTTGTTCCACCCAAGCTAATTTAGGATAATGGGTCATCTCTTGTCAGGCCATTTCCATGCAGCCCTACTGCATGGCGAGGTCCACCGGCACTACAGAGCCACGGGTGTAGTTCTCTATTCCTGTGCATCTATGTCATGACAGTGGGCGTGGCTGGGCATCTGCCCATGTGGACACCTCCTTGGCCCGCCCCAGCATGTGACAGGACTTGTGATAATGGCCCACCTTCCCAGTTTCCCCTGAATTGGGGGTGTGGGACAGGGAAGATTGTTTGGACTGCTCTCCCCGCTGCCTAAAGTGTGATGGCTGCCTTTACCCTGCCTGGGGAGGGCCCAGGATCAGTCTGGTTTTGTCTCATGTGGCTTTACCTTTTGACCCAGGACTCACATGAAATCTGAATCAAAACTTTTATCAAGATTTCTAGCACAGCTACAGACCTCATTGACTTTATAAATTTCAGAACACACTGCAAATGTTTTGAAGGCTTCCCATATCAGTATTACCAATTCTTCATTCTCTGATGTGGGGAAAGAGGAAAATTAATAGAGTGGCATCGATTGTATACTATGATGTTTTTCTGTATTTAAAATATCTACTATACTAGTACCAATTGACTTTAACGCTCATGACTATCTAGCTCATAATCAAACTGGCTAGGAGATGAGACCCCTGACTTCTGGGAACTGGGATTGAACAGCTGGGAATGAATCACTCTATGACCTGTTCATGAGCGTCTCTGAAGCGACCAAAACTGGCCACTGTTTCAAACAGGATGCTGGACCAGGCAGACCATTGTTCTGATTCAGGATGGCACTTCGTATGTATATTCAGATTTCTGATTCCTGGTTCTACCCATGAAACAACATTCAACAACCAGTGTATTTATTTATTATTTATTGTATTTTTACCCTACCCCTCTTGCCTAACGGACTTGGAGCGGCTTATAAAGTTTTATAAAAGAATAAAAATAATCACATTAATATTTCATATTATATTGTATCCTGTAACTGCTTTAGAAAGAAGGGAAATGTATCTCCCGCTAAGCTTTTGGGCAGGGATTGTGTCTATCTTATTCTTTGTAAAGTGCCAGGTACATCACTGGTGCTATATAAATGTTTATAATAATAATAAATATATCACCACCACCACCAGGAAACTGTAAAGATGGATGGAATCTGAGGACTAATTGCTACTCTGATGACTATTCATCTGCTGAGAATACAGCAGAGATAATCAAGAGTGGGGAACTGTCTGAGACTACAGTATACAGTCCAACTTCAAAATTAACGTTCTACTTGAATTCTTAGCATTATAATTAACAAGCCCGCCTTTTGTTTATAAGAAAAACTTGGGGGCAGTCATGAGTGATTCTTTTTTTTCCTTTTTAGGTCTTTAATTTTCTAATATTTTCCAAATTCTCTTGGTTGTAAAGGAAAGAAAAGCAGCTCTGTCTCCCTCATTAGGGAATGAAGTCAGCTAGGGCTTTCAGCCAGAAAGCCAGAATAAGG
>QEPC01012368.1:113935-130617 GCA_003113815.1 Sphenodon punctatus
CTCAGATTGTAAGCCCTAGGGGCAGGGACCGTGTCTATTTTATTACTTTGTAAAGTGCCATGTACACTGCTGGCGCTATATAAATGTTTGTTAATAATAATAATAATAATAAAAGCCATGCGGGAGCTGGGCATGTAAAAGCTTTTTCCTTTTTAATGGGGAACACGATCAAACCCTGCATCAATTAGTCAGTAAGTTCATATGGGAGCTCAGAACACTAAGGTGTCTTAAAGTTGTTCATTGGCTGACATTCCTCCAGAAGATTGCATCAGCTGGCTACCTGACTTTTTAGCCAGATGTGAGCCCTCTTTTACAACAGGTGACAATAACACCTGTTCCTCGAGGATGGTGTAAGGCTTAACTAGCTTCTGTAAAACAATCAAATAGCCAAAGATAAAAGAAAGCATATTAATGTAAAACATGTCCGTTTCTAAAAGTAATGGCTTATGTTGTAAAACTGTCAAAACGTTTGTTACCATATAATGTTAAAAAGAGCTACCCAGTTTAGTATTAAACATGGAGGTTATTGGAACTTCAAAGGCAATTTTAGCAATGCCAAATTGTGCTGCCTCGAATTAAGCAGAGAATACCGGATATTTATCAACAATCTGATTTGGCAATAAGGCATCCCCTTGTTACTCCTCTTTAAAAACCAAATACAACTTTGAGGAATACTTCATGCATTTAAAGTGTTTTAACCTTAGGAATTTTTTTACTGTTTTACGTTTCCAGCCATTCCAATCAGCAGTAGTGGAAGGGCGTTATAACGGAATTGATTGCTCTCAATGCCTGTGTCCCTGTGGGGCTGACATGGTTGAAGATTTATCACATTATCTATTGTATTGTAATCTCTACGTACAATAGAAAAAGAGAGAGATTTCTCTGGGGAGCTGCTACAACCACCGACCCACATACTCCTGCTGCCCCGACCAGGGGCTGTGCCGGGGATTCACACACCCCCAGGACTTGTGCTGTCACCCGGCCCCAGGTACCATCAGTCTCCTCCCCCTGTTGGAGGAGGGGGCGGGGTCAAGGTGCATGGATGGACTTCCAGGCCCGGCCAAAAGTGGCCTGCCGTCCGGCAACACTGTAGGTGCGCGCTGCAAGCGTTGCGCCAAAGGTCTGCGCTAGGCACAGCCCTTAGCAAGACTGGGAGGGCCGGAAGGTAGGAGGTATATTTGTTTTAGGGAAGGGATAGGAGTCGGGGGTGGCTTGCTTGTTTTGGTGGGAGGGGGGCAAGGGGACTGGGTTAGGGTGGGAAAGGCCGAAAGGAGGGTGGGGGTATATTAGTGGGTGGGAATCTTCCTTGGGGGACTGGAGGGATGGCCTCTGGGTGGGGGAATGTTGGGAGAGTGGACCAGGAGGGATTCTGCAGCCATAGGGGTTGTGTTGGGCTGGGGGAATTATGGTCCTTCTGGGAAGCGAGTTCGATCTGTGAGATGGGACAGATGTATACCTGTTCCATTCAATGGTCCCCAGGCTGGCGGTGAGGTGATTGGGATTCAGAGGGCCCCTGGCATTGCTTTGCTGCTGGTAAATGCGAGGTCGGTGGCCAATAAGTCAACCATGGTCTGGGAGATGTTTCTGGACCAGGCGGCCGACCTTGCATATATTACCTGGCTGGACACTGAGTCAGGGCCTATACTGGCTGACCTTGTTCTGGCTGGGTACTCCATACAACACCAGCCGCGGCTGGAGGGATTGGCGGGGGGAGGGTGTAGCCATTATTTTTAAGGATACATTGTCAGGCGATTTCCTGTGCAACCTATCATGGGTATAGAGGGTTTCCATCTGGTGTTGGATTTGGCCGGAGACAGAGTGAGGGTACTGCTGATATATGGGGCACACACAGCACTGTACAGCAGCTTCCCTGCCCGCACTGCCCGAGCTGGTGTCAGTGGTGGCCTTGCGGTCCCCCAGGGCGATATCATTGCCGACACCAGTCTTGGAGGGGCAGAGCATGAGCTAAGAGAGTGGTGGGCCCCACACATGTGGAGGACATACCCTGAACATGATTTTTTGCACTGGCCTTGAGGTAGAGGATCCGTTAGTGGAGGAGGTATCATTATCTCCTCCAGGCTGGTATCCTGGCACATGCTGGCCCCCGGGAGGATGCGGAACCAGTTAGTTTGGTTTGCCCCTGAAGGCTTATGGAACCAGGAAAGTTCCAGACCGCTCATGGGGATGTTTCCTCTGATCTTGATGGCTGCTCACTCAATGACCTCGTGACCATGTGGAATTCCATGCTGGTGGAGGCCATCGACCGTTTGGCCCCCAGGCATCCGGTCCCGAATCGCCGACAATGCAGCTCCCCGTGGTATACTGAGGAGCTGTGGCAGATTAAGTGGGAAGGGTAGCGGTTAGAGCGATGGTGGCATCACATGTGTATTGAAGTTGACTGATTGCAGCATAGAGTCTGGTTACATACCTACGCCATTGAGGTGCGAACAGCAAAGAAGATTTTCTTTGCTGCCCTCATTGCATCCACCATGTCCTGCCCAGCTGAGCTTTTCTGGATGGTGAGGGGGCTGTTCAGTCCGGCCTCCCTCTGTCTGGATTTAGAGTCATCAAATGCTCATTGTAATTTGTTTGTGGACTTTTTGAGAATAAAATCGCTCAAATCCACCACAGTTTTGACGTGACTTTTCTAGATATAGGTGAGCCAGAAGCAGTAGAAGGCCCTTCTTGTCCTGTTTTGTGGGATGAATTTCAGGATGTGTCGCCCTCGGATGCGGGGGATGCTCTTGAGACTGCTCAAGCCACTTATTGTGAATTAGATCCATGCCCGTCCTTGCTGGTTAAGGCTAGCCGGGAGACACTAGGGCCATTGCTGGTGGGGATAGTCAACACCTTCCTTGGGAGGGCAGGGTGCCAAACTGTCTCAAGGAGGTTGTGGTGTGGCCCCTTCTCAAGAGGACGTTGGCATCCTGGCCAGCTATCGGCCAGTCTCTAACCTTTCCTTTTTAGGGAACGTTATTGAATGGGTGGTGGCTTGACAGCTTCAGGAGTATTTGGACTGGGTCAATTTTCTTGATCCCTCACAGTCTGACTTTCGTCCGGGTTATGGCATGGAGATTGTACTTGTGACCTTGGTCGACGACCTCTCCTATGAGTTGGACCAGGGTCGTTTGACCCTGTTGATTCTGCATTTGATACCATTCATCATGAGTTGTTGGTGACTCAGCTACAGGACCAGGCAGGGATCAGCAGGACTGTTCTTGAATGGTTCTGCTTTTTCCTGGCTGTGAGAACCCAACGTGTGGTGCCGGGTTATTTTTCATCTTCTCCCCGGGGTCTCACGTGTGGAGTTACACAGGGTTCCATCTTATCCCCTCATCAGGGAGTTTGGGGTGATGACACCCAGCTATAGCTCTCATTTTTATCTGACCCAGGTTTGGCAGTCCCGGTGTTTGTCAGCTGTGGGGGACTGGATGAGGGCAAACCGCCTGAAGTTAAATCCTGACAAGATGGAGGTGATGGTTGTGGGGAAAGCTGAGGGAGTGATGGCTCCCATCATTGATGGGTTCTGTCCTCTCCTGGTATCTTAGGTCTGGAGTCTGGGGGAGCTCCTCGATCCACAGCTCCACCTGGATGTCCAGGTGGCAGCTGTGGTGAAGTGGGCATTTCACCTGTTACATCTGGTATGTCGGCTTAACCCCTATGTCTTGGACTTGGACTGGTCACAATCATCCACGCTTTTATTACCTTGAGACTGGACTACTGTAACGCACTTTACATGGGGCTACCCTTGGTGCTGGTTCGAAGACTGCAGCTGGTGCAGAATGCGGTGGCCCATCTCCTAATGGGGACAGGCCGATGCGAGCACATTACACTAGTGCTTTGCTCTCTGCACTGGCTGCCAATAGGCTTCCGGGACCAATTCAAGGTGTTGATGTTGATCTTTAAAGCCCTGAATGGCCTGAGCCCCATCTACCTGCAAGACCATCTAGCCCTCTGAGTCCTGGATCGACCCCTGTGGTCGGCCAGGGGTGCCCTCCTTGAGGTCCCCTGGTTTCCCAGGTGTCAACCATGAGGAGGGTGTTTTTTGTGACTGTGCCACAGCTGTGGAACTTCCTTCTGTTGGAGGTCCACTTGACCACCAACTTCCCCTCTTTCTGTAGACAATGTAAGACCTGACTGTTTCGTCGGGCCTTTACCAAAGGAGATGGGTTGGGTGAGTTGGGTTAGGGAGGGTTTGGATATGAATTGTTTTTAATTTGGGGATTTTAGGTGGTTTTAATGGTATTTTGGTTTGTTATCCATTTTAATAGGTATTTTAAGATGTTGTTAGCCACCCTGAGATGCTTTTAGCAGAAGGGGGTTGCATATAATTTTTTTAAATAAATAAATATTGGCACAGAAATGTTTCTGTCCAACTGTACAAATGTTAGAATTGCTACTGAATAGCTGTAACCCTCAAATTATGTTTTCGGTTGCTACTTTTGCAAAATTAGCTACTAAAGACAGGGAAAAGATTGGACATGTTCTGTAATGATGAGTTCACTTTTAATTATAATTTTTGTTTTTAGTTTTTGCATGCAGTTTTATTTTTGATTTGGTGATTTTGTTGGTATATGTAATTGGTTTTAACTGTATTGTGTTTTGTATATTTTTATTTTTGTTTTCATCATGATTTATGCTATCATGTTAATAAAATTAATTTATTCATTCCTTCACTGCCATCTCCATAAGCATAATTAACTGTTGTCCAATAATAGATGCTGGAGCCAATCCCATGCCCTGCAGAGCGCCGTGCAGCAGGTACGAAGTGTGCGAGCACAGACATGCACGCAAACCATTTGCACTCCTGACATTGGTCCTATAGCACCCGTGCAAACTGCGCAAATGCATATGCGGTACATGGGATTGGCCCCATCGGATGCAGCCGCACAAGACATTATCCACTTTGGGCAGTTATCCCACACAGGGCAACGTTAATACGAATTGCAGTGGGTCGTATGCCCTGCAATCTCCAGATTTTCACCCCGTCCCAAGACAAACAGCCAGCTATTATGGGATGTGTCCTCCAAAATAGTCAGGCAATGCCTAGTGTTTTAATGTTGCCCAAAGTGGGTTAATGCTGCCCAAAGTAAGTTAAAGGGCCTGCTGTCCATGTGGCTGTGCCATGCAGCCCTGCCATGAGGACTGGGGGTCCCCGAGGAGCATAGTCACCCTGACCACCTAATACCTGATTGTGGAGGAAGGAAACTTGGAAGAGCGCACACCCTCTTCCACACTGCCTAACAGCTGATCTGGGGTGGGGGGAGAAGGCCTAGGAGGACCATGCATCAACGCCGTCGCCATCACCAATCCTGATAAGACAGAGGTGATGGCAGTGGGTAGGGCAAGGGAGGTGTCAGCTCCCCTCATAGAGGGGTCCACCTTCCCATAGCCCAGCAGGTTTGGAATCTGGGGGTGTTATTGAACGCGGGTCTCTGCCTAGATCAACAGGTGGAGTTGGTGGCAAAGGCCACCTTCCGCCAGTTGTATTTGGTGCGGAGGCTGCGTCCATACATCTCCAGATCTGACCTGGCCACCCTCATCCATGCCTTCATCACCTCGAGGCTGGACTACTGTAACGCGCTTTACGTGGGGCTTCCCTTTACGCTGGCTCAGAGGTTGCAGCTAGTGCAGAACGCGGCGGCCCGTCTCCTGACAGGGGTGGGTCTATTACTCCTGTGCTCCGTGTGCTGCACTGGCTGCCTATAACATACCAAGCCAGATTCAAGGTGTTGGTCTTGGCCTATAAAGCCCTACACAGTTTTGGGCCTGGATATCTCAGGGACCGCCTCGCCCTCTGCACCCCAGGGTGGCCCCTTCAGTCCACTGGGGGAGCCTTCTTGGAGGTCCCCCGTGTAAAGCAGGGGGCTAAAATGGAGAGGGCATTCTCAATGGCTGGGCCGTGTTTATGGAACTCCCTCCCGGATGAAGCCCATCTGACCCCAAGTCTGTTGGCCTTCCGCTGGGCCTGCAAGACATGGCTGTTCTCCCAGGCCTTCGGAGGAGGGGGGTGGTGGGATAAAAGTGTGGGGGGGTTAACTAGTTTTATTGTAGATGTTTTTAAATTTTTGGTGATAAATTGTTGTTTAATTGTTCTTATGTTGTGAGACACCCCAAGATGCCATGGGCATGAGGGGGCAGCTAATAAATGTAACTAACTAACTAACTAACTAACTAACTAACTAACTAACTAACTAAATAAATAAATAAGTGCTCTCCTGGGCTCCTCCTCACCGAATCAGCTGTTTAGCAGGTGGATTGGGGTAAGGGGGCCTTGGGAGAAGTATGTGTGCCCCTGCCACCCGACCGACAGCTGACTGGGGAGGGAGGCCTTGGAGGAGCACAGACACTCTTCTGGGTCCTTCCTCTCCTTGATCAACTGTTTGGTGGGTGGATCAGAGGAGATGAACTCTGATCCCCCGCAATCAGCTGTTAAGAGGAGGGAGGAGCACGCACTTCTCTGCTCTCCCCAACAGCTGCCTAGCAGCAGTGGACCCAATTCTGCAGTGCAGCAAGAGTCTGTGCATCCAGCCCTGAGTGGCTGACTCCGCAGCCCACCCCAAGGGATGGGGGGCTGGTGATGGCTACAGGGGAGCAGACTGTGTGGCCTGCTCTCTGCGCTGGCCCAAAGTGTGGCAGCTATGTTTGCCCACCTTGGGGCACGCAGGGGATCGGGCCTTCCCTAGCTCATGTGGCTGCATCCATAGCCTTCCATCATTATATTGTTAGATGTTGGGCTTCCAGAACAACCCTCAGAAACCATTCATACACATCACCAGAGACTACAGAAAAGCTGGAAGGCATTCCCCACAATATAGGCAGAAACATACGGGCGTATACCAGAGCAAAGAGCAAAATCAGTTTTTTCCAGTACCCTTGCCCAAAATACAATTAATACTGGATGCTCCCATAGGCTGTATACTCGAGGGTGCTTTCCCACATTACTAAATGTACACTGTTTGCCTCCGTGAGAAACTGCAAGTGGTAAATGGTGTGCGGCTTTTGTCACGAGGGGAAAGCAAAGCCGCACAGCTTTGGCACTGATCATGTGGAGAATGCAGAGCTCGATTTTCCAGCTCTGCATCCTCCACATGATCAGTGCCAAAACTGCGCTGCTTTGCTTTCCCATGTAACAAACACCGCAAAGCATTAACCTCTCACAGTTTCTCATGGAGGCAAACGGTGCACATTTATTAATATGGGGAAATGCCCATAATCACTTGATGTTTCCTAAAGGCAGAATGATCAGGATATTATTCATGATTAGGAGATGCATCCTTGCCAACTAAAATACTGAATCCATGATAGATTCTGGACAGATTTTAAGACATAAAGATGTCTGTTCATCTAAGGGCAATAATATAAGTTGCATTTCCAACCTTCAACTATGGGAGACTTTGGCATATTTAATCTTCACAGATTTCTTTTGCATATTATATATGTTTTATTTCTTGAAACTTGATTTTTAAATCTTTGCCTCATTATTTGCTACTAAAATATAATGTACATTAAACAGAGAAACTATATTTTCACTCTTGTTTATATTCTTAGATAATCAGTACACTGATTACATCTTGTTTTAAGTACACCAAAGCAGTCCATACAGTATCTTCCTGCTACATGCTCAGTGACCAGTTATCCCTTCTGAAAGATACATCCATATAAGGTTTCTGTGCATTACAAAACACAGCTTTTAGGGAAATCATCCCATCTCTTAGGCATGCTTTCAGCATGCTCTAATTCCCAATTTTCTTTCTGTTTTATAACTTTGTTTCCTATGGATGAATGGCTATATGACTGCGTGCGTAACAAGGTGAGCCTTGTCTCGCCCACCTGTGCAAAATATCCAAGTAACATCCAGGGGAAGGAAATGCCAAACAACTACTAATGGGTAATGACTTCAGCTCAGTCAGCCTCTCCCTGGCCGAGTTAAGAGGGCACTGCTTGGGAAAGAAACACCTATGCAAGAGCAGCAGCAGGTGCTGGTGAGTTTGCCAGAGAGCTGAGCAAGTGGGGAGTCTGGGAGCTAGGGACCCGAGCCCAGAGTGTGGGCTACAAAATTGATATCTGAGTGGGGCTGAGTGCTAGCACCCTGCGGGAAGGAAGGAGGATTTTGGCTGACACCGGTCTGAGAGCTGGTGAGAACATCTCCATTGTGAGACAGAACTAAGGCAGACCACACTGCACAGGGAAGCAGCTTTGCCACTTGACTTGGAGCTACGGTCCAGCGTCGGCTGGTGTGTGGACAGACATCCCCTTGAAAGAAGCCTGCTGGAGCCCAGACTCATGAAGTCGTGGGCCCGGGGAGTCAGAGACCTGTTGGATAACCATCAGAGCAAGCAGTAGAGGCAGAGAGATCGCAGGACCCAGAACACCAGACAGTTCATGGGAGGATTGCGCCTTGCCTAGGGTTCTGCTGTGATATGGACTGACTCCGGAGAATAAACTAACAGATCCGGTGAGCTAGACTTTGCAATGTGGGGTATGGCTGGAGCCCAAGAAGTGGACTGGGCAGACTGGTTGGCTGAGCTGCAGCAGTTGGCTACCCGAGGGGAAATGGGCCAACCTGGATCCGGAGTGGGGATTCCCGTTACAGTGTGTGTGAATGTGACTGGTATGTTCACTCCCCCTTGTCAATAACATTTAATCTCACAGACCAGCTTCAGTCAAACTTGGTATAGACACTGAAGGCTGAAATGGAAGTAAGGTTCCAAAATGTTGTAAAAATAGATACTCCTTCAGAAGATATATGATCACTGTTATCAAATTGTATTGACTTACATAGAGCACTCGTGACATTTTATTCTGCAGGCCTTCGTAGGCCTACAGCGTCCTGATGCCGGCAGCCACAGTCGGCGCTGAGGCCGCCGGACCACCCGCCGCCGCCGGAGCTCCCAAAGATAAGTGCCCTGAACGTTAGTAGGGGTGATCCCTGGGGGGGGGTGTGTGTTAAACACCCCCACCCCCCCCAGGGATCGGGTCATACTTACCGGGGATGCCGCTGGGCAGGGTGGGTGGGGGGTGTCCCCCCTTCCACCCATGCAGCCTGGACTCGGGGAGGGTTTGTTTTTTTAAAACTTTCTTGCTGGGGCCTTTAAGTTTTTTACATTGCAGCCATTTTTAAATGGCTGCAATGTAAAAAAATCCGGTACCCCGGAATCCGGTACCCGGTCCAGATTACCGGGTCAAATCCGATAATGCCGGTACGCCCGGTACCGGCATTATCGGATACCGGATTCTACCGGTTTCCCACCCCTAGTGGCTACATTAGACTGCCTCAGGGCAGTGTTTGTGTGAAGAATGCATCCAGGAACTGCCTCAGGGCAGTGTGTGTGTGAAAAATGCATCTGGAACTTACTTGTGGACTTGTAAATCCAGAAGATTGAAAAATCAGGAACTTTAACGTGTGTGTACTAAAAATGCCCAATGTAGCTGATGCTGTTCATTGTTTTGGAGTTGAGATTTATAAATGCAAAGATGTTCAACATTACTGGTTCTGCTAGATCTCTCAGCCGCATTTGATACAGTGGACCATGGGCTGCTGTTGAGACAGTAGCATGACCTGGGGGGTCTGGATGGGACCACCCTTGGTTGGTTCCAGTCATTCCTCTCGGGGAGGACCAAGTGGGTTGTCTTGGGAGCAGAAACATCTAGCCCCTGGGCCCTGGACTGTGGCATTCTTCAAGGTTCAATCTTGTCTCCTTTATTATTTAATATATATATGCAGCCCTTGGGGGAGATTGTGAGAGGGTTTGGTGTGTGTTGCCACCAATACCCAGCTTTACCTCTCTTTTTCAGCTGACCCAGGCCCTGCTGTCTCCATGCTATATCAGTGTTTGGAGGCCGTGGCGAGTTGGTTATGGCAGAGCAGACTGAAGCTCAATCCTGATAAGACGGAGGTTCTGGTGGTGGGCCGGGCGGGGGAGGTGGTGCCCCCTCTTGTGGAGGGGGTGCGCCCCTCCGTGGCTCAGCAGGTTCGGAGTCTGGGGGTATTATTGGACGCGGATCTCCGTCTAGATCAGCAGATGGATGTGGTGGCGAAGGCGGCTTTCCGCCAGCTGTATCTGATGCGGAGGCTGTGTCCATATATCTCCAGACTCGACCTGACCACTTTGATCCATGCCTTCATCATCTCGAGGCTGGACTACTGTAACGTGCTCTATGTGGGGCTTCCCTTGACGTTGGCCCGGAGATTGCAGCTAGTGCAGAATGCGGTGGCCCGTCTCCTAACAGGGATGGACAGATGAGAGCACGTAACACCGGTGCTCTGTGCACTGCACTGGCTGCCTGTAATGTGCTGAGCCAGGTTCAAGGTGTTGACATTGATCTATAAGGCCCTGTACAGTCTTGGACCTGGATACCTCAGGGACCGCCTCACCCTCCATGACTCAGGACGGACTCTCCAGTTCACCGGGGGCACCTTCTTGGAGGTCCCCCGTGTAAAGCGGGGGGCTACAATGGAGATGGAATGCCCCTTCCCCCCCACCCTTCCCAACTGCAGGGGACTGTGGGAACACAACTGCATCATGTGTGGTCACTGACAAGCCTGTGGAAGCTAGTGCAGCTGCACTGCTTATACCTATTATAGTTATATCCCGGGCTTTGCTTCACCAGGGGCCCTACTGAACTGAGTGGGATTTTACATGCACATGTGAGAGGGGTTGGTAAGATCAAGGCCTAAGCTTTGAGATCTGAATAATGCCCATTGCCTAACCTGTATAACTGTATAACTCCCTCTCCCATGACATCCCATGCACCCCCACCTCCCAAGACTGTCCCTGAGAAAATGGGGAGGGGACACAGACACACAAAGAGGAGGAATCAGATGGAGAGTAGACAGACAGATAGTGTCATCATGAGTGACATTGTGTGTGTCGTGTGTGGCCCTAGACTAGCATTTAGGGGCTGGGGGGGCTATTGCACTGCGGGACCAGGTGGCCATGGGTAGATCTAAAAATGTGCTGGCTGCTTTCCTTACCTGCTCTCAGGCGGCACTCAAAATGCCAAGTTAGTCACTCTGTCAGTGAGTCGGACAATGATATTTTCCTCCTGTCCTGTCCGAGCATGAAAATTTCCTCTGACTGCCTGGCTGGGACAGAGGTAGGTAGAGGTACAGATACGCACCCGGGTGATGAGTCAGGTGGGAGTCACCTCACTCCCTGGGTTCTAGATCAGCCCCTGTGGTCATCCGGAGGAGCCATGTTGGAGGTCCCCCAGGTTTCCCGGGGGGCCATGCAGGACAGGGCATTCTCGGTGGATGAGGAGCGTCAATGGCAGCAGCATGCTGAAGCACGCGGGGCTTTCAGAGAGCAGGGAGGAGCGCACACACGCGCTGCTCCCTCCCTGCCTCAGTCCCCCGATTCCTATCTTGCCAGGGCTGTCAGCACAACCGCCCTGGTGAGATCTTCCATTATGCCCATTGAGCGCAATGGAAAGGCTAGCCCCTCCCTCCACAGCATGTCCCATGCATGCTGTGGATGGAGGAACTCAACCACCCAAATCGCATTTTCCATAGGAAAACGCTGTTTGGGTGACTGAGCAGCCAGACTTTTTGTTCCTTTGGGGACCCACTCCCAGCACCCCCCCTTTGGCTTGTTCCTTCTGCCTGACCCCGCTACCAGCCCTGCTAGTGGTGTTGTCATCCTGTGGCTGGCCGCCCGCTCACCTGTGTCCATGACCACCCCCACCACCCCCATGCCCCCTGTGTGCCTCGTTGTCTGTGTGGGACTTGGGGCCCCTGGACAGCACCTCCCAGCTTCCTCTTGGGGGGGCTGGATGTGTTGCTTGCCAGTTCCTGCTTGCCTCCATCCTTGGCCGTGCCTTTACATATACACGAGGGATCCCTGCCACCTGGACCTGCCTCAGATCGCTGCGGTGCCTTCCCCGGCTTGGTTGTGCCTGTGACCCTATGACTTGGGGTGTCTGTGTTGCTGTTGGGTGTCCTGTGCTGTCAATGGGGTTCTGGGTGCCTGTCAGAAATCCCTGGTCTGTTCCTGGCCCGGTCTCCTCAGCTTCCTTGGCCCGGGGCATCTCCTGCCCCATGTCCATGCTGCTGTGTGTGTTGGCATTCCCTGTGTGCTCCTCCCTTCCTTCCTTTCCTGTTCAGGTGTGTTAGCGCCTGCGCGTGTTTTTGTGTTTTGTGTTCTGCCTTGCCTGCAGCTTCCCTCTGCCTTTTGGGTGTGCTGCTTCAGCGGTTCTTCTCCCTCCTCCCCCTTCCTTCCCATTTCCCTTGTGTGGGCATTTCCTTTTGATGCTTGTGGCTTCATTTGCCCTCAGTCAGCCATGTCTGCTTCCCACCCCACCCCAGTGTCTTCTGGGTGTTTTAATCACCGTCTGGAACTGGCATAACATCTGTTGTGCTTTCCCAGGCCGTGGTCCATCTGTCCGTTTCCTTGCCGTGGTCCCCCTCCCATCACGTCTGTTCAGGGCTTTCCTGGACCATGGGAGGGGGTTAGCCAGCCCACCATGATTGGGAATCCACTGTGGTGACCCGGGAGCATATAACATCTGAAATTACCCATTTTCTGTGGAAAGAGGGGCGACTTGGGGCCAAGCAGATGTCCGTTGGGTGGGAGTTCCACAGCCTCGGTGTGCCCACTGAGAACATGCTCCTAAGTACCTGAGATACTTGGGGAACCCTGAGGAGGGTGCCCCCGGATGACCGCAGGGGTCAGTCCAGGACTCAGGGGTTGAGGTGAACCCACAGAAAAGCAGGGCCTGACCCATATAGGGCTTTATAAACCAAAACCAACACACTGAATTGGATTCGGAAAACTATAGGCAGCCAGTGCATAGACCAGAGGAGTGGTATAATGTGCTCGCGGTGACCCATCCCTATGAGGAAGCGAGCAACAGCATTCTGTACCAGCTGAAGTTTCTGGACTGTCACCAAAGTTAGCCCCACGTAAAGCACGTTGCAGTAGTCTAGTCTTGAGGTGATGAAAGCATGGATGATAGTGACTTAGTTGGAGTCCGAGACATACGGCTGAAGCCATCACACTAGATGTAGCTGGAAAAATGCCCCCTTTGCCACAGCTGCCACCTGGGCATCCAAGCAGAGTTGTGGGTCAAGGAGCACCCCAGACTCCGAACCTGAGGGACCAACAGAGTGTGAAGCACCACTACCTCAGCCCTCCCACCAGCATCACCTCTGTCTTGTCGGAATTCAGCTTGAGACAGCTCACCCTCATCCAATCCCCCACAGCTGTCAGCCAGCACTGAGACTGTCACACCTGGGTCAGTTTAAAAGGAGAGGTAAAGTTGGGTGTCATCAGCATACTGAGATTTTCTGAAGGCACAGCCCAGGTTAGCTGCCTACCTGCCCCGGGGCAGTCCTGGGCTAACATTTGATGGCATGAAAACAGATGTGCTTGTGGGTCCCAGCCCCCAGGCCAAAGTGAGACAAAGTGGACCACTGTCATGTCTGTTTTTATCCAAAATGTCTGTCCACTTTGCCATATGTGTTGTCTACTTGATCATGAACTATAGCAGACAAGGCTGTTGTCCCAGTAGTAAGTAATATACAATAATCCTTTGAAGTGGCTTTGTTACCTTTAATACAAGAGGACCCAAAGGTTGATTTTGGGCTAGTTTTCATGCACCCATTAGAGATTTCTGTGGTAGAACAAAGATTTGTTAACAATCTGAACACATACCTAAATTTGATGGAGGAGGGTTCCAAATTATGATGCATCTACTAGTACTGAACTTTATGGGGCATTCTGTCATTCTTAACTTATATAACAGAACATAATTATCTATTATGTGATAATTTTGATCCAGGCTTTCAGATTGTGTCCTTATCTTGTTGCAGTGATGTCTAATCGCCTACATTTGCTTTTATCTCTTTATGCAGAAGCCAAGCATGATACTGGCAGTTTCTTCATAAACAGATTATATAACATTTTAAAATCATACTAAGAAAACGTAGAACAGAAATTTCTAGCAATGTTTCAAAGAGAAAAAAGGTCACATTTAAAATTTGTGTCTAGAATAATGTGCAGATTATGGTTTGTTTTTTAAAAGCTTTGTTCTAAAGATCCAATGAAATGTGCTATCCAGATTGTTAAGACTGTTTTAACAGTCCCCCAGAGCCAGCAAATAGCTCTAACTTTAATTATTTTTATCAATCCACATCATAATTTGAAAGTGCTCAATTAGCTCATCTGTTCTGAGGATTATTCTATTATTGTGATTACTAGTTCCGCATGTAAAACTCAAGTTGAAGTTTAACTAGTGTTGTCAAAGAGAAATTTCATTATTTTCTCATTGTTTTTGTAATTTCTTCCTTTTGTTTTTTTTATTATTCATAGCAGCTATTTATTGGTTGCAATATCTCTGGGAATTTTTAAAACTAACCTGCAAATATTTCTTACATTGCATTATCTAGTTAAGACTAAATAATTCATTATTAAGTAGGTAAGAATATTTAAGGGAAAAAAAATTAAATGCTTCAGTTTGGTTAGCTTCTTCCAAAGATTCTCTCAAGACCTAGGACCCAGTCAAGCAATGTTGTGCCTCACCATCTTTTGGGATTTTTACTGAAATATACACATACTAAAGGAGATTATCCAGACACAGGAGTGTCTGGATAGTTAAGGCAAAGCACACTCGCCATTAAAAAGAATGAATATGCTATTGCTCATAAAATCAAGGTGATTTATGGTATCATTATGAAATTTGTCATGGCAGGCACTGTTATAAGAGGTTAAAATGTCCAACTTTCAGACAAATCAGATTAAAAATGGCTGAGGAGCAGTTTTGTGGATGTTTATTACAGTCTCAAATTGATCACCCTAGGGCTTTTATAGCTGTTTTTCATGAGCTGAAACACTTTTACAAAATTCAAGCCTTGGGGTGATGGGTGTTGTTGCTTTAAAATATAATGATTCCTGTACTACTTTTAAAGTTATTAGAAGTTCAAGTTCCCATTTTATCCCATGGAAAGAACGCAAACTGAACTTATGCAATGGATATGCAGTGGAGTCTGTTGGCCAGCAGACACGTTCACTATCAGTGAAATCATGCTTCAACTGTTCTCTGCAGTGTTATTTAAGCTGGGGCAAACAGAAGTTCAAAGCTGACTTGATCTCTGTATAGATTGACTGACCCTCAATTACAGCTCACTGGAGATGAGTACTGTACAGGGGGAGACGAGTTCACCTCTATGGATGCCTTGGTGGTGGAGACTTCCATTGACTGGCACTGCTAGTAATGCCCTGCCTGCGAGAGGCTTCAGTTGACCAGAAATGAGATAGTACTGTCACTTTGACACCCTCGCTATCAGTGAAATCACACTTCAGCTGTTCTTGGCAGTGTTATTTAAGCCAGTGCAAACAAAAACTCAGTGCTGGTGATCAAGGCTGATTTGTTCAGTGTGTAGATTGACTGGCCCTCACTCTTTGCTTACTTGCTGTCATCTTGTGGAAGCTCTACCTGTTGTCAGTTAAGTACCTTGTGTTGTACTCTTCATGTTTACTGTGTACTTAGATCCTTCTCCTTTTGTAGCTCTGTTGGTGTAAGCCAGTTTCTCTCCTGTGAGTGTATCTACCTCCCTGCCCCCTCCCTTGATTCCTTGTTTTATGCTCTCTAGGCTACCCACATAGGTTTAAGCCTGTTGTTTCCTGTATTGGGTGAGTGTTCTCTAGTCCCTTTCCCCACCCTGTCCTTGCAATATTCCTGGGCTCTTCCTGTGTTTCCCATGCCTAATGTGTGTGCCTCACAGGTAACTTGCACCAAGACTTGGAATTCTACCTTGTGCTGTCTATGTTTGTGATTTGCTCTCCAGCTCCTGCTGTCTGTTATTCTGCAGTCTAGGGAGCTACACGCTTCCCCAATTATGAGGATTAAGGCTTGCTGTGTTGCTTGCTTTCACCTGAGGGAAAAGCCTTACCCACAGTTGGTTCTAACTAAGGCCACTTTTAGAAGTCTGCGGCACACACCTGGTGTGAAATCACGCCACATGTAAAAATCCCACAGGTGGGGTTTAGATGCATCATCTCATGCATTATAGCTGGTCATGCATTCCTTTAAAACTGCAAATTAAAAAACCTCAGTATTGAGGTATTTAATTTGTGGTTTTTAAAGAATGCGTGGCTGGCTATAATGCGTGAGATGTTGCATCCAAACCCCTCCCTCGGGGTTTTTACACGTGGCATTATTTCATGCCAGGTGTGCACCGCACATGTCTAAAAGCAGTCTCAGGAATCTGGCTTTGCAAAGGGCTACACAGCTCTAGCCAGAGTGGCCTCGTGCAAAGCTGCAAGTGGCTGCCTATTTCAGCCTGAAACAGACCAGGTAGTCCCTTGAGGGGCTTGCAAGGGGAAGTCTTGGTTAAGAGATCTGCCTCCCCCCCCGGGTTCTCAATTAAATTTCCCACTTCCTCGTGATCCCAACCTGTAGCCCCTGATCCCCCAGCCCTGTTCTTCCCCCAGTTCTGCCACTGTCCCTCAATCCCCGCCAGCAGGCCCTGCTCTGTCTCCCCCAAACCTCCAGTTGCTCCTCAGTCCCTATCTGAAGCCCCTGTTCTGCCACTGCTCCCCCACCCCTGGCCTCCCCCCCTGCTGCTACCTTTCAATCCACACCTGCAGTGCCTTCTCCCCCAACTCTGCCCCCTAGCGCTGCTGCTGCCCCTCAATCTCCCTCCATTTCTCTAGCTCTTCTAGCCCTAAGCTCCTCCCCAG
>QEPC01012368.1:138376-151820 GCA_003113815.1 Sphenodon punctatus
ATATTTAATATTTTAAGTATCTTTTTGATTGTTTTGTATGGATTTTATTGTATTTTATGGTTTTAATGTTGGAAGCCGCCCCGAGCTGCGTTGCAGGAGGGGCGGGGTAGAAATTTGTAAAATAAATAAAAATAAAATATACGAGTCCAGCTTTACACATTTCACTGTCCTAGATCAGGTTCATGTGCATACACATAGGGATGAGACAAGAGCAAGTGTTCTTGTTCTGCAGTGAAATATCAACCTTTCAGGAGTGTTTGTGACCCTGTAGGAGTTCTGTTCAACTTGCAAAAAAATAACAAATGATGAAAACATGATCTGTTTCCGACGGCAACAACATGCACCACAATTTGTCAATTCAGGCCTACATACACATACCACAGCACAGTGACCTGTCACCAGCAGTCTTTCTCCATTCTCCCAAGTGCAAGTCCTGAGCTGAAAGCTTGCACTGCTGGTTGGGGAGGAAACATGAATCAGGAGAATTCTTTACACCATTGACAGTGCAGTCTCCCAGTTCAAGGCTTGCTCCAGAGGTGGGAACAGCATCACTTCCCCGCTGATCAGCTATTCAGCAGTAAAGCAGCAGCACTGCTTCCTCTAAAATTGTCTTCCCTAGGCTGGGGCATACTGTCCTGTCCACTAAGATTGGGCCTATGTCCATATGCCTGCAGCTGATATGCAGAACACAGTGTGTCTCTGGCACACTTAGGTTGCTTTCCCATGTTACCTGGGATGGGCAGGGAGGACTTCCATGAGGGCAATCATAGCTCTAGTCTCAAAGGAATTAGCACACATAAGAATGCGGATTCTGCTTTTCTCCTGTGAAAACACCTGTAATTGTAAGAGCTACACCAGGGAACTTGGTCATGTGCACTTGTTCTCATGAGAGAAAAACAGAATACTACATTCCTACATGCACTAATTCCCAGGAGAATAGAGCCGCAGTTGCCCTTACGGAAGTCCCCCCACCCCAGGTAATGTGAGAAAGCGGCCTTATTCTCTCTCTTCACATCTATTAGAAGCATTCCGGTGCTGAAGAATCATCCTCAGAGGAGTTGTAGACTGTCATAAATGGAGTGGAACAGGAGAGAATATCAGATGGCATTCCTCTCCCAACATGTATTTTTAAATTGACACTTTTTGTAATCTTTTGGACAATACAAAGCCCAGTTTAAAAAGTGTTCTTGCTAATGTCTGCATCATGATGTTTTAAACTTACAAAACATTTCCTGGATGTTGCCCATGCCAGATTGAATTTGTGGCCAACACTTCTACATTCAGGGAAAAGGTTTTGGAACTTTCCTCACCACTTGCATGGAGCTCCACCAAGATGAGTCAGCACCTTGGGAAATATGGCCTTAACACACCTTCTGAAGGCCAAAATCTGATTTTTATTATAAGTAAAGGCTCATTTCTGAACTTGGGCTAAGATCAGATTCCTGCCTCACCATTAACTTGACCTGCAGAGAAAATATGTGAAGATTCAGTTTCTGCTGCTTATTTTAACCACGCAGACTCTACAAACCACCACCTCACACAGTGTGTAAACATATTATTAATTTATATCAAAATTCAAAACGTCTTCTGGATTAAGACCTAATTTTCCTTGCCTAAATTAGAACGGTCTCAGTTTGTGTTCTAGTAAGACAGGAAGATAAGCCTGCTTCTTCTTCTTCTTTTTTTTATGTCTACCATGGCACTTTAAAGCTGAAAATAACCCTTAAATTCCAATTGGTCAGGCTGGACTTTCACTTCTCAGGTGTCGTAGCTCAAGGTGTGGTACCTGGTCAAATCCCATTGCCTTCTTTCCGGTGGTTTCCATCTGTTTGTTTCTAATGGCTTTGTAAGTAAGCCAGTCTAAGACAACGTCCAATCCCTACGGACATCTTACAGTTTGAAGATTTTTTTGAAGAGCTGAACTGCCACAGTCCTCTTTCTCCCCTTCCCCACGACTCTCTCCTTTCATAACCGTCACCCAAATGCTCACTCCTTTCATAACCTTCATTCTGTCAACCCTCAGGACTTTGCTTCCTCTTTCTCACCACTTCTTTCATCTGTTTTATCTTCCTTCTACCTTTTGTCAATTGTTTCTGCCTTCAACAATGGACTCCTTTGCCCGATGTCCCATTGTCCTATCTGTCCTATCAACCACCATCCCTGGGTTCAGTCAAATGAGCTGCAGAGGACCTGATTTCCATGAGGCCCTGTGGTGGGCAAGCGCAGCTGCCACACTGCAGATCAGCATGGGTAGCAGGGCAGATGGTTATCCACCACCCCCATGGGGAAGCTGGACGGGCCAGTGTAGGACTTCTCATCATGGTGCAGGGCAATGGGACATGAAGGCCACATGAGCATGGGCCTGGCCCTTCCCCACCTCCCTCCCCTGATGCAACTACTCTCCCACACCCACCTAGCAGTGACATAGTCACATGGGGCTGGCACTAGTGACTGCTGCTCAAAGCCCTACAGTGGACCTTGCTGTGCAGTGGGGCAAACAAGCTACTGCACCTTGGTCAGCCGTACCCCATTTTGGATTAGACTTTTATGCACTACGTCCTTTGCCTTCTTCCAAAGAAGCAACACATAGAATCCAGCTGCCTGCCCTGCAGTGGGGAGAATATCTGGTAGCCACCAAGCACACAATGCACTTCACTGAGTGGTAAGGCTCCCTGGAGTGGGGTAAGGCTGCCCAAGGCACAGTAAGTGCATCATGTAGCTGCACCCACTATCTTATCCCCCTCTGCTCCTGTTCTCATGCTACTGAGCACTTTTGAGGGGAAGTACAAGAACTTTCCGACTACCTTCACTAAAAGTTCATCCTCTCTGCATTCAACCCTGTTACCCCCTTAGCTGAACAGAACTACTTCTCCCCCCTGATTCTCACTACTGCAATCCCCATCATCATCTCTTCTTGACCTTCAATTACCTCATCAAACCTCCCTGCCCTCCTCCCCAATTCTTCCATCTCTGCATGTAGCATAGGCATTGGCTTGATAATACAAAATGGAAAACTCTGTGTACTAGTGCTTAATTATTTTTCACTCTGTCTAGACATAGCATTTCTAGAGGACACTATGGGTGATTTCAGATGTTACGATATCACAGTGAACCACGCTCAATTCTGTGTGGTAGCTGTGATCACGTAACGTCTGTTGGGGGAAACGGATGTTTCCCCCCAGATGTTACCATGGCTTGGGACTGCATTCGACACATGAGCGGCTGAAGTGGCGGGACCGTAGGCCTCTGCGTGTTGAATGCAATCCCATGCCGGGGTGAACCCCGGCGTCTTGTCTGGTTGGGCGCCACGGCCCGGGATCACCGGCGGGACCCCGGGCCGTGGCGAATCCGGCCCGACGCGGCGTCCGCATTGGCCCCACCGCCCGCCCATCTCCCCAGAGGGCGGGCAGCATGGAGCGTGGAGGGGGTGGGGCCGTGTGGCCACACGTTGCACCACGCGGCCCCGCCCCCTCCCCAATTCCCCGCCAGGATCCCCCCTGCACGTCTGTTGCGGCGTGATGGGGTGATCCCGGCGGGGAAGGAATTTGGTGATTTCGGTACGGGGCCAACAAGCCCTGTAACATCTGAAATCACGCTATATGTAAGTATGTACATAGAATCTGTTACTAGAGGTGTGCACCAGGCTCCCATGTCATTTTAGCTTTTTGTTATCATTTTTGTTACTAAAAATGTTGTTTCCATTATTGTTATTAACCAGTATCGTTTTTGTTATCGTCGTTATCAGTATAATTTCAAATGACTTTATTTTTGGTTTTTAAAATATATATAATAACTTTTTGTAAATGTAGATTGATAAACAGAGGTAGATGGAAAGATAAAAAGCTGATGCTGAAGCTGGAGCTAAATGTTTCAGCTTCCGCCTTCATCAATAGCACACTGGGTTTCAAATGGTGCCCAGAGATAGGTGATAGCTAGTTAGAGGAATGCTGTGGTCTGAAAATCCAAGGCTAGCTAGGTATCTCCTGCAGAAGTGGCAAAAAGCAGAAGGCAAACTCTTCATAACTATTATCTTCCACATTGAGGCAATGAGGTGTTAAGGTGTTAAGTCTATAGATCCAGAAGTTCTCCCTTTTATTGGATAAATAAAAGGATATTAATCCAATTTATCCAGTATTTTATTGGATAAAAGGGAGAACTTATAGTACAGGTGACAGCATGGGTGGGATTGTGTCTGTCTCTCCTTCAAGCAGTGGGTGAACTTTCTCTCTCACTCTCTTGGCAGCAACCTTGGCAAGCAGACAGGCACCTTGGCATGAGAGGCAGGAAGGCGGGCTGAGGCAGGCTTAGAGCTTGGCGGCAACCTGGGGTATAGAACACTTGGCACAGAGAGCATATAGGTCTGGCAGCAGCAGCTGTTTCTTTATGCCATGGCATCATGGCACAGACAGGATATAGGCCTGGCCTGGGGGCCATTGGCAGTGGAAGAAGCAGACATTGGTGGCCATGGTACATGGAATGTGTGAGGAATGACAGCCCCCGACCCATCATGGTGGGTTCTGGGGCTAGTGTGGCAACTTCTAGGTATTGACCACAGCCCTCTCTGCCAGTAATGTAGGCCCCAGAACCCTGACAGTAGGTCCTGGGGCTGGAGTGACTGTTTGTTTTTTTAAATATATCTGTCTCTACACTAAATCTAACTGCTATTAACTATTCTAAAACCTATTGAACTAAATGGAATATCCTAATAATTAACAATAAAGGCCTTGTCCTACAAATACACTGTATCTCTATCTATCTTCTACTACTAACTGTCTCTATATCTAATAACTAACTATCGATCTATCTATACAATATTACAAAGGGGGAAACACAAAGAACACAGGGAGGGGTACAAAACTGAAATGAAAATCAATCTAATAATAATCCTACTCTAAATAAATCCCAAACTTAAAACAGGGGAAGGGAATCAGGGATGGAATAAGAGGGAGAGGGAAAGGATTCAATGGAGGGGGGAGGGAGGAAGGAAGATTGAACACAGGAATAAAAACAATAAACAACAACTAAATCTATCTAAGCTAAATAAATGAAAATACGGAGGTAAATGGGTTGGATGGGTGAAATAGGAGGAGGATGGCAATGGATTAGGAATAGGAAGGAACAAAAACTGCTGGGAGAGAGGGAGCCTTCAGGAACAGTGACTTCTAGCTAGAAGGTATTGGGAAGGGGAGAGGCAATCAGTTTTTTCTTGCTGAGCCCACCTCACCGCAAGCCTCATTGGCTCCATGCGCAGTCTAGCCTGTGGCCAAATGCAGACTGTAAAGCCAGTGGTCTGTGGTGAAAAGGAAAGCAAGCTGCTGGGAGAGGGAGCCTTCTGAAAACGCCTGCTGTCAGAACAATGAGTAGCTCAGAAGGTGTTGGGAAGGGGGGAGGGCAATGAGTTTTGTTACTTGCTGTGCCCACCTCACCACAAACCCCATTGGATCTATGCAGCCTAGTCCGGGGCCAGTCGCAGACTGCAAAGCCAGTGGTCTGAGGACAAAAGGGATGGTGATTGGGCAGGCTGACTGCTACTCCAAGCCTCTCCACCCCTGGTGCCTGGAAGTCTGCTCCTCAACTGACCCCCCCCCGGGTCAGACAGTCGTCAACTGGTCACTCAGAGGTCACCTTTTTCACGACCGAACCATCTGAACTCAATCCGAACCGACCAAACTGTTCGGGCGTTTTGGAGTTCAGAATTGGGTTCGGTCGGTTTGGGTTCGGTCGTCCGAACAGGCCGAGTACGGTCCGAACTCTGAACTTCTGAACCGCGTTTGTCCATCCTTACTGAATACAGGTATTTATAAATAGGATTGTAGGTAACCCTTTAAAGGGGGATATATCTCTCCACTGTGGATGCGACATTTCAGTGGTGCACTGGTAACCGTTATTTTGGATGTTTAATTGGATTTTATTACCTTTCATGAATTATGTAAATTTTGTATTTTGTATTGTTTGCAACGACCAAATTGGTCACTCAATAAAGCTAAGAATGAATTGTAATAACGAAAACGACATGCACACCCCTATGCAGACTAGAGTTGTGGGTTTAAATTAAAGGAAAAAAGATTTCCTTATATAGTATCTTTCCTCCTTTTACAAGGATTAGAAATTGGTTCAGTTAGTGCAGCTGGACACAGAGACTGTCTGAGACTGTGGTAAATTGCAGGATGAGCACAGGAAAGGCAGTGCTCTTGACACCCTCAGGTGCACACCACGCCTGAGCGTCAGCCCTGCCTGCTCTGCTCCCTCACCCAGCCCAGTGACCCCCCCCTCTCCTGGCCCAGTGAATTCCCCCCTCCCCTCCCCACCATGGCATAGCATATCACCCTCCTGAGGGCCATCTGTCACTGACCTGTAGGAGGCTGAGGCAACAGTAGGATCAACGGGAGCAGTGTGACTCCAGGCAGCAGGAGCTAGCCTCGTACCAGTATTTGAATGTGGCTGTGTGGAGCCAGGCAGCCATGCTTGGGAATGGTAAAATCACATGGGCTGACTGGGGGCAGGGCAAACATGTGTGGGAAAAGCCAAGAGAGCCGGGAGGGGGGTTGAACCCAGCCTGTGCTGTGCTGCTGTCAGCTCTGATATTTGATAACATCATAGCCAGCTGGGGCCAGGCTAAATGGGGTGGCAGTCAGGGTGGCACTACACTTGCATGGGGCAGGACAGACCACCCCTTGGTTCCGTCACTGATTGGAGCTACACATGAGGCAGCAGTATCATTACTTTGGACTCTAATATGAACTTTTTGACTTTTAAGCTGATCACTTGTGAACAATCATAATGTTAGAATATCTTGTACAGAACTTGAAAGAAAAACAAGATGAAAGCAAACAGGTAAACCCCAGAGCTTACAGGAAAAAGTTGATTCCGATTGTTGGTGTGTATGAGCTTGCAGAAAAGATACATAATAAAGTTGAAAAAATAATATTGTAAACATGCCAGAGGAAAGAATACTCACACTAGGGTTGAAAATATGCCTTCTTCAGAGCATTTAGTCATTAGGAAAGATGGAGAAACCTAAACATTGGGAATCAGTTTCCAGATGTCATTAAAGAAATTGAAAAGCTGCCATCAGAATATAAAACAGTTGACAAGAGCTGATGGTGGTAACTCAAGAGATTATCGCTCTGATTGTAGAGTGGGTACTGGCTTGATAAGACAAAATGGAAAACTCTATATACTAGTAGCGGTGTGCACCAGTGACCAATGTAATTATTTGTTTTCATTTTTAATTTTCGTTATTTTAAATCTTTCATTTCCGTATTCATAAATATTGAAATTTCGTTTTCGTTTTTGTTTTCTATTTCCATTGGTTTATATGGGAAACACATGTTTGGCTGTAACATTTGTGTTTTTTTATTATATTTAGATGAAACTTGAAGGGATTGTATTTCCAATGGAAATCATTATGAGTATCAAACTTCAGAAAGATTGGATAAAGGAATCCAAATTTATAAGCATTTGAATTATGTTATTTTGCAAAAATCTGCATATACATTCCTGGCTGTAACTTCTTTGTCTCCCATCTAATGTGGATGAAATCTGTGAATATTATACTCTTCTCCAAGATCACTATCTATGCCAACTTTCAGAAATATTGGATAAAGGATTATGGTGGTATAAGCAATTAATGTATAAATGTATATCTGACTTTAACATCTTTGTACTCCAATCAGTGTACATGAAATTTGGCAGGCTATATATCACACCTTCATAATTATCTCTGCCAAATATCTGAAAGATTAGATAAAGGGTCCCAGTGTTATAGGCCTGCACAGCATATGCAGAGAATGAGTCTTTGCCAGGGAATCTCTTCCATGTCACTGTGGTATATGATCTGTTCATGATGCCAACTGGCCAGCAGAAATGTCAACCAAATATCCTCCTTCTGTGCTGTGACCACCGCAACATCTCTACCCCATTTGTTACTGGGAAGTTGGAAGCATCTGTTTAGGAAAGAGCCAACAGAGATTCTCTTATGTCCTCTGTCACAGTGCTGCAGGATGTGATTGTGATGATAATAGGCCATCCTGGATGTGTAAATCATGTCTCCTGATTTCTGAGATGCTATCCCCAAAGTCCCAGTTATGTCCCTTCTATGCCTGCCTCAGGGCCTTCCCCCTACGCCCACCTCGAAGTCACACTGATTGGTTATACAAAGCTGGAAGCATGAAGTAATTGGTCAGTGAATGTGTCTTTCAGTCTTTTGGGTTGCTCCTCATCCTCCCTCCTACAGCTTCCCTCCCTCTTCCATTCCAGGTGCCTGCCTCTGACTGGTACTGCATGTGTTCACTGCTATTTATCTGAACAATGGTCTTCAGGGGACAAGTTCAATTGCTTTAAAATTGGAGCATTTGATCAAATTGTTCTGTAGTTTGGCTGGGATAACAGGGAAGGTATGGGATACATTCCTGCCAAATGTCTTGTAAACATGATGGAATGTAAAAATGTTACAGTCAGAAATACATTTTCAAGTTAATGGATTATAACATCAGAAACGTTTATCCAATCTTTCTGAAACTTGGCAGGATTAGTAATCTTAGAGAATGTCATAATTTCCCCAATCCTAATGCAAATGGGATGGAATATAAAGAAGTTGTATCCAGGAATGCATATGCAGATTGTCTTAAAATCACAACATTCAATTGCTTATAAAATTGGTTTCCTTGATCCAGTCGTTCCAACATTTGTTCCACATAGTTCCCTCTGTTGGGGAATCTACAGCTAGACATGAAGACCAGAGGCAATGGATTTAAATTAAAGGGGGAGGGGGGGATTAAGCTAAAGCTTAGGAAGAGTTGTCTAGCTACCAGAACAGTTAAGCAGTGGATGGAATAATTTGTCAAGAAATGCCCGGTTGTGGAGCCCCCATCACTAGAGGTCTTTCAAAATAGTTTAGAAAGGCATCCCTCATGGATGTTGCACTGTAGATACCATGGCACCTACTTAATGGCTAGCTCACTTTTGGGATTCCTTCCAGTGCTATGATGCTATGAGGTGGTAATGTCATATAAGGGGCCCAACTTATGAGTTCAGTTTGCAAACAAACATGGATTGAAACATGAGACATCTAATGGTTTTGTGGGAGAAGGTGTAAAAAAAAGATACTGAAAAAAGGAAAAAGAGTCTAACACAAGTCATTATTTAGCATCATTAAATAGAGCAGCAGTGTCATATTTGATTATTTTGCATTGCTTAGCTGATTATTCAAACCCTGATAGCCCCACTACCAGTTGATTCTGAAAAAGAACCACAGTATATAAACAGAAAATCCATATGTTTACTGGGTTGTTGCTTTTTTCTTGCCTGTCTCATTTCTGTTTTATCCTTCAGCTTAATCTACATCATTCAAATGCACATACCACACCCCTTTGCCTCTGCAACATCTGGATAGCCATGTGTTTATCCCCTTTCTCCCACTCATAATATCAGAGGTCCAAAGAGTATTAAAAACTTGGAAAACCTATCTGGCAATCAGCATGCATCTTTCAATATTTAATAAATCTCCTAGAGTTCACAAGGCGGAACAAAGGGAAGAGTATGAACTTAATATAATAGGGCATTTCAAGCTACTTGTATTCACAATGCCTTGCTTTATTAATACTCCAATTGTTCATATTGAAGTAACATACTGCCAGCGTTAAACATTATAAGATCTAGTCCAAAATAATGAGCTTATAACGATGCATTATTGGTGTTATATTTCTAACAGGGCAGGGAGTTGGACTAGATGACCCTTGAAGTTCCTTCCAACACTCCAGTTCTATGATTCTATAATATGTATGGATTAAAATCTGTGGCAAAGTGTGTGATTTTCCTTGCAAAACCACCTTTGTCAATAATTATTAAGTAACTATGTTCTTTTTCACACGGACACCCCTTTCCCATTGCTGGGTGGGGGGAGGCATCTGTGCACTCGCTGCAGCTGTGGGGAAATGGGTGTGCGCCCATGAAAGCAACATGGGAGGTGGGAGGGGGTGCATGCGCACTCCTGGTGCACACCCATCTCCACCCATCACCCACCCATAGAGCCATTCAACAGAACGGAGGAGACTCGATGGGTGGAGGTGGGTAGAGATGGGAGTGAGCTCGTGGGAAAGGGAGCATGCCCACCTTCAAACTGCTGGTGTACACCCATCCTCCCCGCCCAGCAGCGCCATGTGAAAACAGCCTATGAGGTAAGGAATATCCAATAGCCTGTCAACCTAGCTGTTTCTCTAGGTATCCTCCAAATGGCACATCAAATGATACATCAGATGTATTTAGTTGCTTCTAAATATACCAACCACTTTTGAGAATTGTGCTGCCATTGCTCAATGGGGAAGTTTTCTTAATGGGTGTTTTCAGACGTTACGGGGCTGCTTGGCCCCGTACCGAAAACAACGAAATCATCCCACCAGGATGACCCCATCACACCGTATCAGACGTGCCGGGGGATCCCGGCGGGGAATCTGGGAGGGGGCGGGGCCACATGGCGCAATGTGTGGACCGCCTGGCCCCGCCCCCTCCACGGTCCCCGCCGCCCACCCTCTGGGGAGATGGGCGGGCAGCGGGGCCAATGCGGCCGCAGCGACTGGCCGAATTCGCCATGGCCCAGGATCCCGCCGGAGATCCCGGGCCGTGGCACCCGACCAGACATGATTTTTTTTTGGTCCCCGCCAGGGATCACTTTCACCACGCTTCCTGGGAAATTCCCACAGCTAGCCCGGGAAGCGTGGTTGAAAATGACCCCGTGTGGGTATTGACCGTGGCAAACATCTGGCGGCTGCCAACAAGACGTTCGAGGCACAGTTACCACAGGTGGGTATTCACTCACCATGGTTCACTGTGATCTTGTAACATCTGAAATCATCCAATGTCTCCAGGCTTCTAGTCCTTGGGGGACAATACAATGTACTGACTTTCACAATACTGCATAATTGTGGAGGGTGAGACTATTGCACATGGTCTTTCACAGAAACAAAAACATCTAGTTCTATTTGACCATCCTGTGTACAGTGTGAGTAGGAGTGCCTAGATTAAGCCAATCTGTTGACTTTCATCCACTATACTGGAAGCAAATGTTCTACTGTGTATTCAGGAGCTCAGAATTTTCACCTCATAGTAGATATTCCCAAACTGGGGATTACGGCATCTGCAGATGGAAATGGATTTCCAACTGATAGTTGAGATACTTTGCTTTGTCTCTGTTGTTTGCCAGAGTCATGAGATTATGGCCCTTTTTACACAGACACTCTAACTCCGATAAAATGGGTGTTACATTTTATTATACATGGTACAGGGCAACACTGCATCCCTGAAATATGGGCCCTTTTCACACGAGATGCCTCCAACCAGTGGAGGGTGGAGGTGTCTGTGTAAACACCACTTACAGTGGGTGTGGGTTTGTCATGCTCCCACGCAACACCCATCTCCACCCACCACCCACCCATGGAGCAACGGACTCCACTGCCGATTGCTCCGTGGGTGGGTGGTGGGTGGAGATGGGTGTTGTGTGGGAGCATGCACGCACCTACACCAACCGCAAATGGTGTTTACACAGACACCTACACCCGGCGAAACTGGGTGGAGGCATCTCATGTGAAAAGGGCCTATGTTTCAGGGCTGCAGTGTTGCACTGTACCATATAACACCCATTTTATCAGTGTTAGGGTATCTGTGTAAAAAGGACCTATATTATAGGTCCTGTGTAAAAAGGACCTTAAAATATGGTCATGTTGGCATAAAGTGTCAGTGCAACCACATGAACTACAGAGGGCTTCATTCACAAGTTCACATTTACACAGAATTATAGGTCCTGTGTAAAAAGGACCTATATTTTAAGGTCCTGTGTTAAAAGGACCTTAAAATATGGTCATGTTGGCATAAAGTGTCGGTGCAACCACATGAACTGCAGTGGGCTTCATTCACATGTTCACATTTACACAGAATTATAGGTCCTGTGTAAAAAGGACCTATATTTTAAGGTCCTGTGTTAAAAGGACCTTAAAATATGGTCATGTTGGCATAAAGTGTCGGTGCAACCACATGAACTGCAGTGGGCTTCATTCACATGTTCACATTTACACAGAATTATAGGTCCTGTGTAAAAAGGACCTATATTTTAAGGTCCTGTGTAAACAGGACCTTAAAATATGGTCATGTTGGCATAAAGTGTCGGTGCAACCACATGAACTGCAGTGGGCTTCATTCACACATAGCCCCATGGTGGGCAAGTGCTGCCACCACACGATGGGGCCAGTATGGGGACCTGGGCAGATGGTTCCTCCCCCCCATGGGGCAGCATGGTGGTTGGGCTACTGTCAGAGTTCTCATCAAGGACAGGATGGGCTGGAGGACCCAACCACATGAGTAGACCCCTGGCCATGACATGGTAGCGTGTGAAGGGCAACAGCACCTGCCCCTAAAAGCCTTGGCCTGAAGCTCACTGTACAGCCGAGGGAACATCTGGTGGCATCTGGCCACATGATGCACTGGCTGCAGTATGTGGTCCAGCTGCCCAGCATGGGTTAAGGCTGCCCAAGGCATGGTATCTTGCCCTAGCCATCTTGTGTGGCCGCACCCTTTGGGTATCACTAACAAGATTAGTTTGTCTCTATTATGTAACAGCTTATAAGCATCTTATTGATGATCCTACACATCAGGAAGGACCTTCATCTTTCCCATCAATGAAAATTTCTCCTCCATTTTTAAATGTTGTTACACATAGCTTGTCTCTTCATTTTGTTTTTAATTTAAGCAGTTCTTTCTGGACTCCATACTGGAAAGAATTCTTTGGTCAAAACTGAGCTCACTAATTAGGTTCTTATTTTTTCTTCTGGAAGATGGAAATTCTTACTGATGATGATCTCATTCTGATAGGGTAACTCATTTTCTAACTGGAACTGGATAAAATGTCTGGGATAATTCTTTTAAATATAATTGCTAAATTTGGACATTTTATGCTGTAAAAGAGGGAGGAATGTTTTTAATTTGTTAGAAGCATATGGTAGGGGATGAAAAATACAGATTGGCTGTGAATAATTTTCAAAGCACTATGTAATGTTTTAAGCGCACCATTTTAATCAGCCAGTGAGGCTTACATAGGTAGAAATCTGATATATGGCTTGAAAATGTACACAAATGGAATTTAGGTTTTTCCCCTTTGCAATGCAGCCGCCATAGCCAGTGTTCAACAGCCACGTTTCTGCTGCAAGATGAGTGAGAAATACCATCTGGGGGTATATTAGCTAGTCATCTTAATCTTTTTTTTTCACATGAGGGTTTCACAGATTATTATTATTATTATTATTATTTATTAACAAACATTTATATAGCGCAAGCAGTGTACCTGGCACTTTACAAAGTAATAAAATAGACATGGTCCCTGCCCCTAGGGCTTACAATCTGAGAGACAGGAGCTGGGGGAGAGACTTAGGAAGGGGAACAGAGGGAGAGACAAGGG